>JAYJLV010000001.1:1913834-1938809 GCA_036873485.1 Torymus texanus | reverse complement strand
CTATACATGTTACCCAAAGATTTCGTCCGAAAATTTCTTAAGGAGTACTCTTCTATATGCGTCTATATTCGTTGATAGTAGCAGTTAAATTTTCGCGCACTGTTGCCATATCGCGTATAATACGAAAGCGATGATGTGGTCCAGCGCGCGCCCACGAGAGAGACAGATAGAGAGTACTATATATATACTGTACGCTCGTCATCTTGCTCCGAGATGAATTGCCTTTTCATCTGGAAAGACATTCCGGTGTCGGTTGTAGAGCTTGTGCGCGGTGTGTAGGTATAGGTATATCGAGGAGAGAGAGAGAGAGAGAGAGAGAGAGAGAGAGAACGATGATATATACGTTGTAGGTGTGTGTTGTTGCTAGCCGAGGATGCAGAAGGCTTGGGATTTGTCGGCTTCAGATTAATCGATGCAAATTTCAACGAGCGTGCTTTGCTCTTCTTTTTCGTACCTATACGTTATATCGCAAAAAATTGATCAGCCGAGAATCACATGACGATATATACTTACACGGAATATATGAATAATTAATTTTCACTAGAATGGCAGAATAGAAAAAACGTGTAGATAGAGACGCAACGACGTGTAACAGTTAATTTTTCAATTGAGTTTCGTATTTCTGCACGCTCACGTTGTTAGAGATGTATCCCGCCCTCTGATATTTTAAATCGAATAAAGAAAAAGCGCGGGGAAGCTGCGCGCTGCTAATACGCACGGTATACAACAGCTCTGGCAACGCAGCTCTCGTGTGTTGCTGCAGCAAGTGTATAATATATACTTATATATAGCGTCTCCTTTTCCCCGCGCGCGCCCGCGCGATCGCGAGAGCGCATGTGTAACGCACTTTTCAAGTGCCTGCAGTACATCTTATCCTTGTTGTTTCGCTTCGCGCAAATAATAACTGTAACTATAGCGATAATGCTAAACGCTTGCAGCGAGAAGCTATATTTCAGCTCTCGGGCGTAAGTAGGTACGTCTTTCCCCGAACATTTACTTTTTATTTTTCTGAGGGGAGTTTGGTACTATGGCTTTTTTAGCTTTTCACAGTTGTCAGATAGAAGACGCGATTGATTATGAATTTAGATTTTCGACTCGTCCGCATCGTGGGCTTTTGATTTGCGACATCCGTTCGATTTGCAGCTACTATATATATGTGATGTATGTATATTGTGCGCGCGGCATCCGCGAAGGGATATAATATTTCGAAGAAGCGCGATATTCAAAGAGAATTTTTTGGAGCAAATAAAAAAACATTTTCTGTAACGGTTATTTGATTTATCTTAAAGTAATTTATGTAGGGATATATGTAGAGCTTATTGTATTTCCTATTTTTTTAATATGTTTACTGTAATTGTTTTGAATCGTATCTGATAAGTAGATACTTATTTTATCGGGATTTAATTTTTAATATATATTAATAAAATTACAGTGATAAAACTATAAGAAAAATATAACAGTTTTGCTTGCGTTCTTTACTTAAGGAATAATTTTATAGACATGAAATAAAAGGACTTGTAAAACAGAATAATTTTTCTATTTTCAGAATTTTGTTGTAATATTCTTGTTTTCTCTGTTAGAACTACAATGAATGGTGTTAAAATATTTGTAAAACGAATCGGGTAATCTTTTCATTGAACATTAATAAAACTTCTTAGTATTATCAAATTTTCATAAGGTTGTAATAATTTTACCCACAAATATTTCTGGTTATCTTTTTATTTTATTTTTTAATTTAATATATTAATTATCTGTTTTGCATAAATAAAATATATGATTTTTTCAAATAAATATACATTTTTTCAAATGTTATAAATATTTGAATTTTGCGCGTTCACGTTTCGCTATATATATGTTAACATGAAAACGTATACACATGAATCAGATCTCGGATGCGTCACACATATTGTAGTTGTTGCCTATACTTATTCAATGTGATATTGGCCTTAATAATCTGACAATTATTAAAATGTCGTATTTTAGTTACTAAAAACAATTTTTATAATTGTTTCATCTTTTGTTAGTCATAAAAATGTTACAAAAACATTGACAAACACGTGAGTTTTAGTCTGACTTAATTCTGGCTTTATTTGGAAATATGAATTTCTAACCTCTCACGATTATATTTATTAGTTTACTATGCAATTTCGCTGAAGAAATAGTCATACTTTTCAACAAATTTTTCGAGGAACAAGGAGAAAATGAAGTATTCAACATCACCTCCAGTAAGCCGTTGCGCTTCTCCCTTATCTATGCGATCATCAAGTTCATCATTACCTATGCCAGCAACATATAGGTACAATTAAAAAGTTCTTATTTTATTTTTTCTTGTAGACGTTCTGATTATATTATTTCAAATCAACCTTCTCGGGCTAATAATTCAAATCATTAAATCATTTTTCTTTGGCTTTTAGACAAGACTGTTTTGGAGCAGCAACAAAATGTTACAAATATCTGAGGAAACTTTTGAAATTCGAACAAATGGACTTTGAGTTTGCCATGTGGCAAATGGTTTATTTATTCACATCTCCACAAAAAGTTTACAGAAATTTTAAAAGTCGAAAACGTATGTATATATAATTAGTTCTGCTTTACTAGTTTCAATATAATGTATAATATTGGTAATATTATTTTTTATTATAGAAACTAAATCACAATTTGCAAGAGACGATCCTGCCTTCTTGGTTTTATTTGCCTGTTGGCTTTGCATATCATCTGTAGGATTTGCAATTGTTTTAGGTCTTGGATTTCTTCAATTCCTAAAACTTCTCCTGTATGTCATTTTTGTTGACTGTATTGGAGTAGGAATTGCAGTAGCTTCTATATTTTGGTAATATATTAATACATTATAAAAAGTATAATTGTTGTCATTAATCTTATTAAAGAAATTCCTTTCATAGGTTTATCACAAATAGGTATTTACGCACTGATCGTTCGCAAGATGTAGAGTGGGGATATGCATTTGATATTCACTTAAATGCATTCTTTCCACCATTAGTCATTTTACATTTTGTACAACTCTTTTTGTACAAAGGTAATTTTTATTACATAAAAGCATACAAAAAAAGATGTTACAAAATAACTACTTTAATTCATAATTTTTAAATAAATCTTTTGTATTGCAGTTTTAATTAGTCAAGACTACTTTTTCTCTCGTTTTGTTGGGAATACTTTCTGGTTAGTTGCAGTCAGTTATTATGTATATATTACTTTCTTAGGATATGCAAGTAAGTACTCTAAATTTTTAATTACCTCAATAAAAAAATCTCTTTTTTAAATTTATTTATAAATTTAGGTGTAGAAATCCTTCATAAAACACATGTGATACTTCAAGCTGCAATACCAGTTATATTTTTTACATATATTGTTACACTGGTAGGTGGCATCAATGTAAGTGAGGAAGTGATGAGATTTTATCAAGAGCGAGTATAAAATCAACTTCTTCCATAAAAACTGTAAAATATGAAAGAATTAATTGCCAAAAGAAGAATTGTTTTCGACTATTTATTGACAAAAAATTCAGAGAATCTTGTTAAAAATATGTTTATTTCACAATTTTTCAATATATAAATTAATGCATTATATATAACATTATGTAAATAGTTCTATGTTACTGTATGCGCAGGTTTGATATAAAGCAATGTTTTGAATATTAAATTACAAATTGTATTTTCTATTCTATTTGTCGTTTTAAAAATGTCTTGTTAATATTACTATTTATTTACAATATTGCTAGGTCGTTGATTATACTACATGTTTTGTGATATGTCCAATGATAAAACTGAGAAAGCACAAAACGATAGTATACATAATACCTTGTTCTTTTTTTTTTCATCACTTTTCAATGTCCTTGTGTCAAATTATCTATTTTCGATATATAGGATTACAATGCGCACAAAAAGTCAAAAAAATCAAATTTTTCTAGTGTGTATAGTAAAAAAATACAAGAAAATATATAAAATAAATTTTTTGAGAAAAACAAATTTCTCAAAAGAACAAGTAGACTGATCATACTTATAATGACTAAACTTTACTCTGTACAAAAAAATAGATCAACAATATACATAATTCTATCATGATTTTCATATGGCCGAAATTCATTGCAAATAATAATAATTTGCTGTAACTATCAAATAATCTGGCAGCATGATTCATATATTCAATAAATTCTATTTTTTCAATAAAAACAAAAAGTTGAGTGACTAAATTTAGAAATGATTTTCAGTTTTATAAAGCCCAACAACCACCAAGTTTTTCAACATCTGCTTACAATAAATATAATGTAAGAAATATAAATTTTATCTTAATTATAAAGATAATTCTTTAAATTAGGCACTATACATCACACATTGAGTTTTTATGTATGAATCTACTCATTAGAGCGCCAATTATGCTAAAGTTGAAGTAACAATGATTATTGATTTTTAATATATAAGTGCAACAGTTTTTATTCCAGTGACAGTACTAATCAGCATAGTGACTTTCAATTAGTCTTTGAAAATATATGACTAATGAATTGGCAGTTTTTGCAGTTATAAAATGCAAAACTTACTATACTCAGTGCACGTATGTTATCCAACAAAATTATCAAAAGACTTGTTTATAATGAAAAACATAATAAACCTGATTTAACAATCAAAAGGCCAAAAAATATGGAAGTTTTCAAAACTGAAAATCCTATCATCTACTTCTAAATATCACGCAATAATCATAAAAGTTAGTTTCTCTAACTATATGATGCATCAATAATTATTATCATTGTTTTTTCCTACTTTTAACTTGTGAAGACACCCTTTGATAGATTTTTTCGACAACAAAAATAACAAGTTTATAAATATAATTTACATTCGGTCAAAATAGCGATTGATTGCCATTGCATCGAAATTGGTAATTCCGTTAAACAAAACCGTCCAACGATGAAACTAAACCTAGGAGCTCTAATTTATTAGGTCACTTAGAAAGTGATAAGCAGTTTTATCATTGCTTTACTTTGTAGGAAGTAAATTTCAATATGCAGCACCGCGTATTTTCAACGATTTTAGTAGAGATATAACGCAATTTATGTTTCATCCAGGGAGTGTAATCGTTATAAAAAATTTTGATTTGATCTTTGAAATTTATACAAAATTTCTTTCCAATATTTACATAAATAAATTCATTTGATTCACCCATAATTTTTCATATAGATAATTTCTTAACAAAAAAATCTTAATATATCTTTCGAGTAAGTATTATTCGTTCCAATAGAAATTGGATTATTGCACAAAATAAAATAATTAACAAACGTGAGGCAAGGACCGAAAAATTTAGCAATTTCACTTCCTGAATAAAGTGACATATAATTAAATTCCGGGAGACGAAAGAGTGGAAAGAATGTCAGTGCTCGCGAGGCCCTACGTCGCCTGCTTCTTCGGTGTGTTGAGCAGTCTTTCGCGTTCTTCCTCCTCCTCGGAGAAAAATATCTTAGTAATGACTATGTCGCTAGTGCTCAGTGTCTGGGAGGCGACCTCCTTTCGCTCTTTCTTCGTGTCGTTCTGATTTATCGAACCCTTGCTGCCTTGGCACATACAGTTACATTTTGTCGGTGACGACCTGGTGCTCTCCGAAGTTTCCGTATTATTCGAGGAACCAGTAACTGCAGACAGTATAGCTTCCAGACGTTCGATCTTTTCGAAGCCATCCATCTCACCGTCCGCTAAAATCTCGTCCACCATCTGCATTGATTCCGTTAGACTTGGTGGTTCGAGATTTCGGGGGGATACGACGCCACCTAAGGAAACAATAAATTACTTTTATGCTTTTGTAAGTGTTAATAAAGTATTACATATGTATTAATACATACCGGAATGAGAATTTTCCGATGTATAGCTATCTAAACTTGGGTACTCAGTATCATCATTTTTCTCATCTTCTTCATCTTCATCACTACTATCATTCTTATCCTGACCCATACTCTCGAGTTTCTCAAGTTTTTTGGCTACCTTATAGCTACCTTTTAATTTTTCTTTCTCCTCTTTAGTAAGCTCCAAATATCGTAGCAGTCGTATTTCTCGATTACTAAGCACAATATTTTTCCCAATTGTTTCATCCATTTTCCTGCGTAAGTCCGCTACTTCAGTCTCAATTTTGCGCTGCTTTTTTCGCGCTTTAACTTCGTTAGGATTGATGTGCATCAGCACTTGTTCTTCACATAATTCCGCAAAAAGTTCCTGCATTTCTGGTTTTAATAATCTGCGAGAAAACGACGTATAAAAATATAATGGTTAAGGGAAAAAATGTATACGAAGAAAGCATGAAATCGGAAAATTCTGTAGAGGAGGCTATGAAGTCCTAAGATGAAAAAGGGCTACTCGAGCGTCCCACAATATATTTGCTTATTATATTTGTTTAAGTATTCAATAAGCTCAAATTTATAATTCTTTCCGGAAGTTTAACATAGATGTCAGCATTCATTCAAAATTGAAGACAGTATTACTATTCTATTACTAACATAAAAGAGTAATTTTTGTGTATATAACAAATTGAAAGAACATAAATACTTACTTAGACATGGCATTGTAAATTAGAGGCACAAGACTTTGAACGTCACTACTAGCATAAACTATCATATCCCGCGTAAGCGGCCTTCGAGCCCAATAACGTTGATCTCTTCTGTAAATATTTTTTAATTGTTCCTTAAGTAAATTACTCGGAGCTCCGTAAGATTCACACAAAGTATTTAGGTTCGCATTCTTCACTTTGTATACAGGTTTTCCAGTGTTTTGATATTCTATGACACTATGGGCAGCCTAGAAAAATTTGAAAGGGTTTAAATTTTTCTTTTAGAGTGACTCTATCTAATGTAACTTTTTATTGTTATTAATTTTTATTACTTGCGTATCAAAAACGTTAACTAAAGTAATTCCGAACTGATAAAATAAATTGGCGCTATCATTTTTACAGTCATGAACCACCTGAAAGGCAAAGTTTAGTTATTAATTTATTTAACAGAAAATATAATGAAATAGTATTTAAACACCGAGCTAACGTAAACAAATATAAAGAAATAAAAAAGAACATACCTTAATGACACTGTCACTCTCAAGGAGTTTTTGTAAGCCACCAGATTGTATAATATTAGGACAAGTAATTAAATCAAAGACATAAACTTGACCACTCATTGTCCCAATTTGAAGAAGTGTCAATCTTCCCTTAAGTCCAATGTTAATTCCCTCACAGTCAAAAGACACTGCAATTTTACCATCTGCAGATGGTTTTCTTGGATGCATAATGTCGTCAATTATTTGCAAACAGTCTCTAATATTAACAACCACTTTAGTCTGCTGTGATACTCTAGATTTCAAAGCTTCACCTATTACAGCGTTCTGTAATGTTCTGTCTCTCTCAGTATTCTCGGCTAGAGTCTTCATAAGTAAGGTATTTATCCTTTGCTTTAAAGTTTGCTGCTGAAGACTTACTGGTGGAGAAACTGTATGATTAACTTCGGGAACATTGGAATTCAGAGAATTTGGCTGAGTTGAAGAACTATTGGAAGTCAAGCTGTCAGGTTGAGAATTTGGCTGGTTTGACTGCGCAGAAACTTGGCGAGTTAAAGGTAAACCATTATTTTGACTTTTATCTACTTCATCGCGCCCCTTTCTCCTCTTATTTCTTTCATTTTGATCATCATTCTCAGAGTTTTTTTCCTTCTGTTCAAAAGGCTTTGGTTTTCCTATTAACGTCACAAGATTGCTTTGCACATGAAAAGCATCTGGAGTCATTTTTAGGAATGTAGAGAGGTCTTGCTGAGTCTTAAACATTGATGGTCCCTCAGGAAATTTTTCTATTACCAAATTAAACAGTTGGTCTACCGATATGACACTTTTTTGTTCAATACAATTTGCTAAGAAATCCAAAAGTCTTGCTGTCACTTCTGGATCAATAGATATATCAGGCTCTATTGGAAACAAAAAAATAAAAATGTAAATGTAAATATATTTGTTATTGATTAAATTTAAGGATTATGTGGTTTAAAATTTTACCTAATTCTTTAAATGGTTCAGCTTTCATTCCTTCATATTGCTTCAATATAACATTATCCTCTATGACTACAAATGCATCTGGATATTTTGACAAAAAATCTTTGAATTCCCTAAAGTGTTGTCCTGAAATGTGTCTAACTTCCGGAGAGGCTTGGGATCTATGTCCCAGAAGACTTTTTATCGGCACTTCAGTTCCTATACCATACTGTATTAATTTGTTTGAAAAATACTCTACAGCTTCTTGAGCATAGTCACGCTTTTTACTCAACTTAGTACCATCATCCTCTTCTATTACTGGTTGAAATGTGTTGACACAAACATAATCTCCATCAATATTGAACATACATGGATATTGAGCTAGAAACTTTTTAAGGCCACTTTGAGAACCACCAGCAATTTGTCTCATTTCTTTTGTAAATCCCTTGGCACCAAACTGACAACTTAAATCGTGCAAGGATCTAGGACCTTCCTTTTCCATGAGTCTTTCAAAAAAGAAGAGGAGGGTCATGTTTCTGACCAACTCGTATTCTGAACTATCCATTCTTTGGGATTCTCTGTAATAACTGTATAAAATATTATTAGTTCAGAATGTTTTAATATATATTTATACATGAAATAAAAAAATTAATTTATTAAAAAATTAATTTATTAAATAATTAATTTTTTACAAATACACTAGTTAAACAAAACTCTTCAAAATCACCATTGACCAAACTTACAAATATTATGAGTTATGTCCAACTTGTAGTTATTATATTACTTTATACAAGCAACATTGTTTACTATTTACATAAAGACAAATCTCATACAGGCCAGCCTTTCAGGCATTTCTGCTTTTATTTACAGGTCAGTGGCACATATCACTTCAGGAAACAAAATATCAAAAAGAACAGTAATAAGAAAATGAGACATATAATACTTTTGATAAGATGATTTAATAATAGACATTCATGAAATGAATACAAGATTAGAATTTTAATTGTCTGTGTAAGTTAAATGTTTTTCAGTCAACAATTGTAATAAGCACAAAAAGGCCACACTTTAATTGAATTAATTCAAGAAAAATAGGAAAAAAATTTTTTTTAAATCACTTGACTGAATATTAATTGTCTAAAACACTTTCCATAATTCACTCCATTGGAAGATATTTTTATCATGCAGGTGTGACACCCTGTTGAAATAATTTCAAGCAGGGTTTATTCACACGGTATATTTATTTATTAGAAATAGAAAACCCGACGTTGTTAGGTCGACAACTGCACGCTCGGACTTCCGTGTAAATCTGATGCTCCGTCCGGCCCTTAACGCTTATTTAGTCTGGATGGCCAGAAACCCAATCTAACCTAAAGTACGTTTAGATCGTTCAGGTATGCGCTTACCTGGGTAGAGGCGGCAGCTGTAGCAATTTCAGTCCAAATTCCACACACCCAGACAACCTGACCATTGCCCAATAGCCGACTATTTCTCTTTTTCCCCCCTCGACAATATATGAAAGCAGAGCTTATGAATTGCAAATTACAAATTGCATTATAATTAAGTATTTACGATTGGTAAGCATCTCAATCCCCTGCAGAAAAACTCCACATACGCATACACATAATACACACGGAGACCCATCCCACTTTGACTTTTGCAACTTGAGCTAGATCTGAGAATATAGCAGTAGGTAGCAACCCGTGAGACCTGATAACCCAGGAATGTGAAATTTGTAAGGCAGCCAGAACGAGCGAAACGAGCGCGAACGCGTGTCCGTGGGAGAGACAGAGACGGAGCAAAAGGATTCCAATTATGGAAAGTCTTCAATTAGCTCTCGTCGTCTGTGCATGTATGTAAGTTAGAGCTGTTGTCGCGGCGCCCGCCGAAAATATTTCTCTCATATGTAAGAATACTCACGCAGTAGCCGTGTAACATACTCTCTAATCAGCCGCCCGACTTTTACCGCTAAATATGCGCATACATGCCGATGGCCCTGTCTATATAGGTGTATATATACTCACTTTCAAACGGTGAGAATTCTTTCGCTTCCTCCTCCTCCTCCTCCTCTCTCGCGTGGCTGCACGGGTGGCTCTAGTGAGAGTCACTACCTCACGACGGACGACAACAGCTCCAGCGAGGGAAATAAACAAGAGGAGAGAAAGAGGCGCGTATGTGAGCGCGTTAGCGCAGCTGTTTATCTTTCACTAGCTCATCCCGATCATCCTGCCGTCGTCGTCATCATCGTCGGTCGCCCTGGCGCTGTGTCTCGCTGTCGCCGCACACGCAGCCCCGCTGCCCTGCACGCAGCCCCGCACATGCCGCGCCGCCAGCTCTCCTCTCTCTCTCTCTCTCTCTCTCTCTGTCTCTCTCTATCAACAGACGAACTATATACTCTACTATTATAATGTACTTATGTACGTGTATATATGTGGGCGCCGTCGTCGTGGCAAAGAAGATAGACATTATAGAAAGGCAAAGTCTGAAGAAAAACTGAGACACCTTCAGAGGTTAGTATACACCTCGACCACGAGGACTGAGGAGCGCGGCAGTCGATTTTCTAAACGTTTGGCTTTGGTACGCGAACAGCTGACGAGATAAGAGATAACTATATACTATACTATATACTATAGACGAGATAAAATATATACGCGTTGACTTTTTATAATTGATTGATACGAATACGAATGATTGTGAACACATTGTGACCTCTTTTAATGACAATTACATTTTTTATTTTTTCCTACATTAGGCTGAATTAATTTTTAAATTATAACGTTATTAAATACAAAAATATAAACATCATCTCTTATAAAAATATATATCTCAAATATAACTACAAATTTTTTTAGATTGTATCAAGGAGCGCAGGAGCGCTTCGAAGGCAAGCATAGAATAAGCCTAAAGGATTTATATGTTAACGAAAACTAAAATTAATAATTTATTTATGTTTTAATGTCTTTCTACCATAGTCAGATCATTTCTTCCCAAAGTAAGTATGTTTGCAGCATAAGGAGGAAGTGGTGTTTTCATAATTCCTTCTTTTATCAAATGTTTTAGAAAATTTGGAACATTTGTACTGCGAAATTCAATTCTGTAAAAATGTAATTATACTTAATAACTAACATCAATAAAATGTAATTTTCAAAAAAAATATATTTTACTAATAGAAAAAATGTTTGGATAAAAATATATACTTGCCCTATGTATACATTCTCATCGGGTACTTTTTCCACAGCATCTTTGTGCTTCCATTTCTGATCAAATGACTGAACTTTTAAAACTTCGAAAGTTGGTGGCTTTTCGCCAAAACATTTTTCAACATACTCTTCTCTTTGTTTGTGTTGTGTAAAATCAAGGCCAAATGGTCTGTAAATATTAATACAAAATAAAACATATTTTTTGAAGAGTTTGCAAAATGTTAGCTGAGAAGATAAAATGAGATGTAAAGAAATTCTATTTACGTTGTAGTTGGAGGAGTTTCTTCAAATGGTAATGGTTCTTTGAATCGTTCACCACTTATCTCGGCTGTTTGTTTTGCTAATAACATCTGCACCAATGACGGTATATCTCTGCCATAGAGTCTGATTTTTTTAGCATTTTCATATCCCATTGTATCAACCAATGCCTTTAAAGTACTTTTTAAAACTATCCTTTTTGATGCAAAGAAAAATTTTTCATTTGGTACTAATGCAAAATATGTTGGCATGATTGTTTTCCTGCTTTTTTTCTTTGGCTTTTCATTGACGGAAACAAATAATATATCATTGTGTTTTTTAACATATACCTTCACTTCCATATGATACACATTGCAATTTTCTTCTATGCGCTTTTCAATTTCTCGAGGTGATAAAAATTCAAGTTCACTAGTGCCTCTGAATTCATGACCATACCAAACCCTCTTTCCATAATGTTTTGTTACATCTGCAACAGAAAATAATATTAACACTTAATTAATATGAAAATTATACTAGCTGCTTTCAACATAAAAGCCAATTTTAATTTTACCAGTCACTTTTAAAAGTTCTAATCGATTCTCTAAAGTCTTTGTTATTTTGTTTTTCTGTAAAAAGATTTAGTTATAATTATTTACAGTAAAATTGATACATTGTAAAAGACTAAAATTATAAAAATTACAATGATTTCCTCTTCAATTAGTGGTAATGTATTATCTGTTGTGAGACTCTTATGATTATTAATAAGCTGCAACTTAATTTCATCCCATACGAGTTCAGGAAATATAGGAAATACAGCTTCTTCAAGTTCTTCAAATTTAAAACGCTTTATAACCGTTAGTGTTTGTTTTAGATTTAATGATGCTATAATACAGGAAGTTATATTAATATAAATATAAGATAAGTAAAATATATCAATCCATATCACAGAATTACTTTATGAATTACTACTAAAAATCAAGCTACTCACCTCTCGACATTATTTATAGTTTTACTGTCAACAGGATGACTATAGTAAATCAACTAAATTACTTATCAAATGCGATGCAAATATGATTCAATGTTTTAGAAGAAGGTAAACAACGTATGTTTTTGATTCGATTACCAAAACAAAAGACATCACATAGGATCATGTAGGTCGTATACGATTGCCGCCAAAAAAATATGGCGACCCCTCCGCCGACTGCCCCACCCTATGCCCATTGAAGTATACCTATTTGTCGTTCTTATTTGTTAACGTTTCTTAACATTTCAATAAAAAATTTTACTTCTTGTTTAAATAACATTATAATTTATAAATGATTTTTATCTAAAATGTATCATAAAATTAGTTGACACACTTTACGCTGCATTTTTAAATTGACGCGGGGTCTACAAAATTAAAAGGGTGGATGTAGTCACGTGACTTGACAGACTGCAAACACATTGCTGTGTTGGTCTATAATGGCAATTTCTTCGTGAAAAATTATTTTATTTAACACTATGTGTAGTTGTATGTGTACCCATATAAGTAAACTAATATTAACAATCGAAAGCCAACTGAAAGCTTTAAATAAAAAGAATTTAAAGTCATTCTCTCAGTAAACAAAATACTACTTTTAATCCAGTGAAATGGGGGATAAACGACATGGCTTATCGGTAATTATTAATATTTAAATATCGTATTTATTTTACACAATTTTCAAAGAATAGAAATGTTTATTATGTTATATTTTAACTAATCAGTATTATTTTATATATCTTAGAAAAATATTTAAGAAAATACATTATTGCAGTTAGGTTAGGGATTATTATTTTATGATCAGATTCTAGCATGATGTTCATAAGGTTTTAATATTTTCATATAATACGATCTTTGCATATGATTAAAATTTTTTATTGCAGAAAGAAGAAATTGCTAAGCAGTTTATGCTGCCTGAAAGAAAAAGTAAAATAGCAACGCTTTTAAAACAAGATCGACAAGCATACTGTATATGCAGAAGTTCAGATAGCTCACGATTTATGATGTAAGTTTATTATTAATCATTAAAGAAAAGATTAATTTTAATGATACTATATTTTTATATATTTACAGTGGTTGTGATGCATGTGAAGAATGGTATCACGGAGACTGTATAAATATTACAGAAAAAGAAGCCAAATATATTAAACAATTTTTTTGTGTTGTAAGTAATTTATAAATTAACTTTCTGCAAATATATCGTAATGAATCAAATATTATTGAACATATTATACAGAATTGAAAAATTTTTATAGAGATGTAAAGAAGAAGATCCCACATTAATTACTAGGTACAAACCTAAGAAGACTGAGCGTGTAGAAAAAGAAAAGCATGAAAAAGAAAAGCATGAAAAAGAAGACCACAAACATAAAAAATCCAAAGAAAAAGAACGAGGTTTACGGTATGAATATGATGCTCCGTGGGATCCAACTCTTGCTAAGAAGACGCCAAAGCGATGTGGAGAGTGTTCTGGTTGTTTACGTACTGAAAATTGTGGTAAATGTGATGCTTGCAGGTAAAATTTTTCTTATCTATACCTAACAATAATTTATAGTCAAATAACTAATGTTAATTAATTAATAATATTTATTCTCAATCATTTTATTGTTTTATTATTACAGACATCTTAAGAAATTTGGTACATCGGTTCGTTTAAAACTTCGTTGTAATCAAAGAACTTGTAGAGTTCTGGGAGATCCACTGAAACCATCTAAAAATCTTAATCGTAATACTAAATTAAATAGAAAACGAAGAGGAGATTCAAGTAATGAAAGAATAGATTTTCTAGAACCTCCACGTCATTGTTATGGTCCATCATGTACAAAACAATCCCGACCTGGAAGTAAATATTGTTCTGAAGATTGTGGAATAAAATTAGCAACAAGTAGAATTTTTCAGGTGCTTCCACAAAGATTGCAAGAATGGGCTCTTACACCGTGTATAGCAGAACAAAACAATAGAATAGCTTTAGAAAATGTAAGAAGACAGCAACAAGAAGTGAGAAGGATTCTTCAAGAATTAGACAAAAGGCATGTAGAATTAGACAAAATTGTTGAACGTGCTAGGCACGCTATAATAGATCCTAAAGCTGAAATTGATGATAATGATGATACTGAAATGAGTATGTACTGTATAACTTGTGGTCATGAAATTAATTCAAGGACAGCTATTAAACATATGGAAAAGTGTTTTAATAAGGTATTGTAATAATGCTCTCGAATATTTAATGTAATTTCAAATTATAAACTATTCATAACTCATAATTTTTGCAGTACGAGTCCCAAGCATCGTTTGGATCCATTTTTAAAACTAGAATTGAAGGACAAGTAATGTTTTGTGACTTTTATAATCCTTTTAATCATACCTATTGTAAAAGATTAAGAGTTCTGTGTCCAGAGCATTGTAAAGATCCCAAAATTAGTGATACCGAAGTGTGTGGTTGTCCTCTCGTAACAAATGTTTTTGATGCAACTGGAGAATTTTGTAGAGCTCCTAAAAAAAATTGTGTAAAACATTATGTTTGGGAAAAATTGCGCAGGGCTGAAATAGACATGGAAAGAGTTCGTCAGTGGTTGAAAATTGACGAACTTGTTGAACAGGAAAGACAAATTCGATCAAATATGGCATCAAGAGCTGGTGTTCTTGCGTTGCTACTTCATTCAACCTACAATCATGAAATAATGGAGCAGATAACACAAGAACAAAACCGAGAACAGATGAAAGCCATGGAAGAAGAGATGAAAAAATACAGTATGCAAATACAACATACATCTGAACAAAATAATGAATGATAGTCGTGTGTATATTATCTCCATATCATAATGTCTAAAACTTTATTAAAGTGCAATGAGATTGATATGACTAAAGTATGTGTGAGTAATTTAATTGGACAATTAAAGTACATGATTTTGTAAAAATTTAATCTTTAAAAGTTTAGATATAATTATTCTATATTATACTGTTTTTTTATATTTTAACATTATTAAGACATTGACAAATTAAAAATTGATAAATACTCAAAAGAATTTATCTTACTTCAAAATCTAACAAATAATAATTGTAGATATAACCATTATTCTATTGCGAATTAATATAATATTTAAAGCAGTGGACATTTCCAGTATTATATCTCTTATAAATTATTTATATCACTATAAATTTTTAAAATACTATTTTTTTTTAAAATACATTAAATTAACATTGTATTATAATTTTCACATTTACACTTTTTATATTGGTTTCAATCACATATCTATATTACACATTTAAAATTTACTGTCAAATCTTTATTGTTAGATATTTACTGAGAATTTGTTTTATTACATAAATAATAACAGTAATAAATTAAAATTTTTCGAATTGGTTTAGCTTTCTAATTTGTATTGTAACTCATGTTCTTTCTTTTTTTATTTTATACGGCTCATCACGTTTTTTATATGATATATAATGCATGAGAATTATCATTCGCAGTTGGCGATAAAAAAAGTGCCTTGCTCTCTCGCTACTACGTTCCTGGCGTTTATCTTCGCAAGCTTTTATCCCTCGCATACTCTTACACTATTACTCTCATTTACCCTTTAGGGGGTCTACTACCTATAAATTTTTCATTTTGGACTTAGCAACGGCAACCGGTGAGATTGGGAACGGCGGCGATGGCGAGGACGATCGACTGATTTGCTTGCGCGTCGCCGATGCGCAATGGGTGGCGCCGTTGCTCCAAAATCGATTTTGGAGGGAAACTGCCTATAGGCTAGAAATATTTTCTTTTTTTAAAGCATTTTTTTTTCCTAAACTAGAGCTGGAAATGATTGAAATTATTCTGCTGTTACAATATTACTTATTTCTACACAAACAAAAAAAAAACAACAGAAAAACTATATTGGATTTTACAAATTCAACAAAATGAACAAATTAATAGTTTCTTATAGCACTATTATTAGTATAAATTAATTTATTACACATGCGTATTTTTCGTATTGCGAATGCATCGCGTATATACACTCTTGACAGAATCGGACGGGGGAATAGAGGCGGCGCGTATACGGAAGTAAACGACGAGTCAGGAAATCTCGGGGGAGGAAGGAGGGAGGGTCTAAATGGGTCTGCATGACGTAAGGAGGATGCCGGAAAATTGGCCATAAAGGATGATGGTGGTGATGACGGTGATGATGAGGTTGGGAGATGCTAGGGTATTAATTTTAAGGGCCTCCAGATGGTGGCGATGATGAAAAGGTTGCAGCAGGAGCGATCGGTATATTAAGGGAAAACGTTTGAGTGAGTGGTAATATTTTGTTGTACTGTTTCGCTTTTTAGGATGAGGGTTGAAAATTGCGGTGGGCTTTGGCCAACAATTGTAGAATGCGTTTATAGGAATTCCGATCAACGCAATGATGTAGCTTCGAAATCATTTGTTTTCTTTTTTATTTTATGGTAAATCACTCGAGAGTAATGTTTGTATACGTGTATTACCAGTTATTTTAATTATAAATTTATAGAATAGAATATATCCCATATGCAATATAAGATTTTCATCGAATTTTCCATTATTTCATTACAATTATTAACCGACGAGCACATTACGCGCCTCAACCGTATATAACTTGTTATACACTCAATATTTTTATGAATTTAATGCACTATATACAGTTGATGTACAGTTTGATGTATTCGGGCATTTTTATACATGCGCCTATCTGATATATTTCTATATATGTATGTGTAACGACAAAGAGCGATTAAAAAGTATATACGATTTCTACTACTTATTATTATATAAAGTTTTAACAGAATACTCAAAAAATATTGAAATATCTGCATTAAAACATATACACCATATCGTATAACCGCAACCCATATAAATCTATAAATAAAGCCTCTTGCCAACTACGATTACGCAACATTTGCGAGAAATTCCAAATAGAAGAAAAAGAAACGAAATTTACCCTTAACTTTCCCACTCGTATAACCAACGCTCTCACTCTTCCAACAAACATTTTCGGCTCTTCCACCTACTATATATATATATATATAACCTATATCTATACATACACGCATTCACTGTATACACTTCACCTCGCGTTATACGACCCCAAAAGGCTCGCGCTCTTCTTTCTCCCTCACATATAAGTATACACACTCACGTTCGTTCGTGCCCTCCCTTTACGACCGTTAGATTTCCCCGAGGATCGCGAAAGAGTTAATAGGTTCGTTTCCTCCCTTCTCCCTTACTCTATATACACATATAGGTATATGCGCACACAGAGTAGTACACAGTATATAGTATAGGCAATCGTCAAATATAGTTCAACGGATGCGCGATGCACACGCACGTATTCATTCTTCGTTCAGGAACTGCAAGTGTACAAGGCACGTTTGTGAATGCAGAGGGTTGTCTCTTTTCTCGTTATTATCTTTTTGATTCGGTTAAAGAAGCGGTGAGCGGTTATCTAGGAGTAGTGGAGGGTAAAGTATATAACTTGAGGTTCTGTCTAAAGGATATGACGTTGATGTGTACATGTACCTGCAGCTGTCATTGTATAATTAACTATACGTGTGTGTGTGTGTGTGTGTGTGTGTGTGTGTGTGTATATATATATAAGCGCGCACGTGCGGTGCTCGAAATTTCGAAATAAATCACAACTATACATAATCGCACGCTATATATGTATATACGCTAATTGCTCGACTTATTCATTGTTCTTACGCTTTGCGCAATATATATTTCGTTCATTAATCACCGATGAAAACCATATATATATATATATATATATATATATATATATATATACCACGCCCACTATAGCACTAGAATAAGCCAGCGACGCGTATATATAATTAATTAATTAAGTCGTACGTTATTCGAGCGAGAGTCAACTATTATATTTGAGAGAAAGAGAGCAAGTGAGGGAGGGAGGGAGGGAAATGGAAAGTGTATACAATTTGTCTCTTTCTCTCTACTGTCTCTCCCTTTGTTGCGGGGGAGAAGGGAACGACGGTAGTGGCGCGCGCGCGCACCCCGTAATAAGGCTAATTCATTAGAATTCTCGCTAATTGCGATCGTCGCGAATTTTCGTTGAGAGATAATTTCCTATGTACCTTTTTTTGTCATATTGAACAGCGACGGTATTTGTAGTATTTGTATATTATAATATACGAGGATTAATGGTGGTATTTGGATGTAACGCGATGGTAACAATATAAAACTGTTTATAAAAAGAATTAATTAGAAAGCAGTTCGTAACTTCGCGCGCGCGTGTGTGTGTGTGTATGTGTGTGTGTGTGTGCGGAGTGTAGAGGTGATATATATATAGTGTGTGTACCGCAAGTTACGCATACAAAAACTCTAATATACTTCGTATAACGAGTATATTAATTTTATGATACTGGCGTAATATGCCGTTTTTACGTGGTTTTGGGATGTGTTTAATCCTGTACCGCAGCGTTTTTTTCGCGCAGTAATTTAATATTGATGAAAGCAAAATTAATTTCATGATGTCTTGCAATTTTATATAACCAACTATATTGATTTTTCAAGTGAAAAATATCTCTTTAACTTATTACTCTCCCCAAACAAATCTAATAAGAAATAAAAAAAGTAAAAACCAGACACACACAGAAATATATATATAGCTACTATAATTTTTCATGAAATACGTATATACGTATATTGTTATTTTTTCACCTCTCTCAATAAAATTCACCGACGATTGTCAGTTTTTTCGCAGCCGTAGCGCTATTGCACGAAGAATGCGTGCATAACGATAATTCGTGCGATATATATGCTTCTCTCATGTGTGTGCACCTCGCGTATAACAAGGGTGCAAGGTCGCCGCACGCGGGGTAATCGCACGATCGCTCTTATCTCCTTCAACGCTAGAGAGAGAGAGAGAGAGAGAAAAGTATCTCGCGTCTGCTGATTATTATAATTTACGATGTCTTGTTCGCTTCGCTATTGGGAGAAAATAGATTTGTACAGTGTGGGATGTGGTGTGTGTGTGTGTGTATATATGTGACAATTATAGTAGTTGTTTAGATTTATATTATACTATACGTGAAATAAAAGGATTAGGGGTTGTTTTGTACGTTGGTGCGATGATTTATATGGTGCAAGTGCGAAATTGTATATTTTTATGGGTTGCATTAAGGTATATTATAAATTAGCGAGAGACAAAGAAGTGTGGCTGAATATTATTTGGTGAAGTCAAAAACGATGCTCATATAAGTATATGCCGCGTGGTATACGAGAATCTGTAAAATCTCCGTTGTACTTTGAACAGAATGATAAATGCCGACTGAAAGAGAGAGAGATCGAGAAATGGATTTGTCTGAAGTAAGTAGTAGTATCAGTTTTGCACGCACGCGCCGCTTGTAAGAGTCGAAGCAGAGAAAACGTGCTCGCGTGTTTGTGGAGGCAGAAGAAAATCGAGAGAAAGAGATGTGTGTGTTTTTACGGGAAAAACACAATGGACGTCAATGTTGCGAGTATTTGTACAATTTTTCGCTATTTTCTATATTGGGTGTAATAATTCAACATAGTGTATATATATTTGATCATTTCAGGTTTAATTGATCTCAATCAGTTCTTTTTTTTTAACAATTACCTGTGACCAACGTCGTTAAAAAATTGTTAATTTTAATGGTTCTATTGGCGACCGAAGAAGAACTAAGGTGTAAACGAACGATTCTTTTTTTTTCTTTATGAAGAAAAGACTCTTTCTCCTTTATAGTCTTATAAAATTGACTGCGAATAGAGTCCAATTAATTCATTAGACACGGCGCGCATTGCAACATGTATATGCTTCAATAAAACGAACTCGCTATTGACAGTAGTCGACATCAACGTTTTACACTTTAAATATTCAAAATAAGAAAAGTAAGTTTATAATAAACTTAACCCTCGTTAAATATTTATCACTCGTCCTCGTGTCGTTCATTTATTCATTTGTCGTTGGCGCGAGAATCAAAGTTAAGTCACGGCTTTTCTATAACAAGAGCATTTGTCAATGAAGAGAAATGATGTTTCCTCAAGGTCAAATGCACGCCACCCCCCGCACGTGACGTTTGAGAGTAGATTTTTTTCTTCTTCTTCTTCTTCTTCCCCAATGTCTCCGATTGATTAATCATCATGCTTATTGTGATTATATACTATTGTATCCTGAATATTGCAATATACCATGACACAAACACACATGTTGTTTGGCACAAGAATATATATAATACACCAGTGACAATCCAATAGAATTTTTTTTTATTATCATCATATCATAAAGCTCCGTACCTTTAAACATCCCTTAAGACGTACTTATAGGAACGTTAAATAAACCGAATTTTTTTCGCAAACCCATGCGTACAATTAATTATACTCTGCTAATTCAATACCCCCCAACCTCCCTCCTAAAAAAAAGTGAAAGGAAAAATACCCCTTACTCAGTATCACATCCCTCCGAAAAATCTCAACAACCTTTGCTCATTATCTCTCTCTCTCTCTCTCTCTCCCTCTCTCTCTCTCTCTCTCTCCTCTTCTCCACGACCGCGCCTCCTCTTCGTTTTCCCCACCCACACTCTACCCTTTCCCTCTATGGATTCCCCAACCATCTTCTAACCATCCCCACGGGTTCACTCTAGTAATTTTTCACAGGACTTTAATTTATAGTATACCGTCCATACACCCACATATGTGCTGTACCATACTGCACCGCGCGCTCGCGTCGCGAGAGAGAATAAAGTTCGTCGAACCGGCGATCGAAGGGAAACCCTCCACCTCCTTCTCTTTCTCTTTCTATCCTACCACCCCCATACATACATATACACATATCCATATATATATATGTGAACATTCACGCACACACGGTTGTATACATTTATCCTCGCGAGATCGATGCGTCCTCGCGCTCTCACCGTGCGCAGGTACCTCACTCTCCTCCCCCTCACAGTGATGGTGGTGGTGGTGCTGGCGGCGACGCGGCGGATAAGCAAGAGCGCGCGCGCGAAAGGCAGTCGGGAGCCGAACGTCACGACGACCGCGTCGTCGTCGGCGACGCGCTGACGCCCGCTCTAATACTTCGCGATCTTCTCGCGCGTGTGTGTATGTGTGCGAGTGCGTGCGCGATACATATATATATATATATATACACATATAGATATATATTATATATAATAAACTTTATATGGTATATCGTTGACTAATCTTCTTCTATTTGGGGGTGGACCAATAGTAATAACTGGGGGGGTGACAACTATAATATTTTTTTTTTATTATATACTATCGTTTTGGTTTTGCACTCGGTGTATGTACATACACTTGCGTGTGAGATAGAAAAAGACGCAAGAGGTAGAGAAAGGCGCATGGACCCTAGAGTGCGACTCGTCCCACACGTAAGAGAGATATATAGAGAGAAAGAGAGAAATCTTCTGCTGGGAATTGCCGTGCGTTGGATAGCGGGGAAATAAAATTGCTGAGCGCTCTGGATCTCTCACGGCGTGAAACGGATTGACGTTTTTATAGGGGAGGAACGGATACCCGTGGCTTTTTAGTCGTCTCAGCGGGTGATGAGATTCTTTTTTTTTTTCACGTTTGGTTTTTAGCTCGGTTCGTGTATATATATATATTTTTTTTTTTCGCAAAGTTTCGCGTGATTTCTTGCTGGTATAAATTTGTCGTTGTAAGGCCCTGTGGGAAAGTACTTTATTTTGTACATATACCTGCGCTTTTCTATAAAAGATTCTTAAAAGTCATTTAAAATTTGTATATAGTCAACATAGTGAAATTCACGTACTGTCTAGCGAAAGTTATTAAAAACGTAATTTTCTTTGCATATACTTCAAAAAGGATATTATACACTAAAGCCGCAGCATCCAAAACACCACGTACTAAACAGCTGCAGTGCGTGATTTTCAACCGGAAACTTTCCTTCCCATTCAAACCCGCGAGAGACTGTATTGACAAAAATCCGTGTACCGTCGTGCGCGCGCTTCGCTCTTTATATTTACTTTCAACCCCTTAAATTATTATTCACTTGGCTTTATCGATCAAAACATTCGCTAATCGTACGTGTGGTCGTAGCTAAATAATTAATTTCAATCGCCAATACACACATGCACATGCTTTATATATATAAGTGGGTTATCCCAAGAAAAATAGCACCGCGCAATCTATTCTTCATATTAATCCTGTAAAAAATTTCGCAGACCCCGCGGTACGGTATAATTACATAATATGCACAAGGTGGTGGCGCGTCATCTATATAGTGTGTCTCGTTCGTTATCTCAGGGATGTACACGCGCTATAAGAGTGTGTATGTGTGTGTTTAATGAAATGTCGTCGGAGCCGGTTATTGTACCTATAAATACACTGTTATCCTTTTAATATCATTTTAAATTCAATCCGTCGGTTTACAGCTATATGATTTGTCAGTACCGACGCCAGCCGGCGATCTACAAAGAAGAAGCAGCTACTTGAACCAAGGGCGAGGCGCATATATATAATACCAAAAAAAAGAAACTCATTCAACGAACGCGAAAACTATATATAATATAAATATATGTAATAATGTACACGACGTGTGTATATTATATATATGAAAGTATACAAGCGCAGGCGCTGTTAAAATATATATGGTGCTATATAGTAAAAAACTAGTGCGTGCAATAACGAGTAAATAAATAAGTAATTAATGATTATCATCATGTATATATTATAATAACGACGACAAAGACGATGAGCATGTGACACGCTGAGCCTGCGGATACAACGGTGGCCCCGAGTTTCGCCCGTGTCTAGCGGTAGCATTAATGGTAAGTCCTCTCATATAAGTAATATACAACCACGTAGGTACACCGGGACGAAAACAACAAAGAATAGCGTATATTCTCATTCACGAGAGACACACGATAGACTCCCGCGCGCACGCATATACGTATTCTTGTTGTTGGAAATGACATGCCATATCGTTCTTTTTTTATCTGCTCTATATTGATGAAATGGTTTTTCTTTTTTTTTTGTAATTACGGTACGCGTCTAGATAGCGAAATGTTGCGTGTATGATGAGCGGACAAAAAGCACTCGTCGGTTCGCGGTATTACATAGAAACTTTCCCTTTACAGCAGTTCATCAAAGATTGTTATATAGAAATGTATTTTTTGAAAAGATACGCACTTAACCCCTGCAGCGCAGCGTAATTTTTATTATTTCGCGCATACATTTATTGTGTCCCTCTTTAAGTATTTTCCTCGTTCAGCAGAAAAATACAGCAATTTTTCTCGCGCAATTTCATCGTCTTCTCTCTCACTTCAAGAGAGAAGAGAAAAAGTTTAGAAGAGTTCTCGTCTCCGTTCCACACACACATAAACGTGAGAAAAATGGAAGATTTCCGCGCCTCGCGCTGGCTGCAATATTTATAAAACTAAAGCGCCGCCACGAATATATAGCGAATCTGTACGACTGGGAGAAACGACGCGTCGGCTGCTGTACCGTAAAAACCCAGCGCAAATGGCGCCATATCGCGCTTTTATATACATACACATCACATCGAGAGGTTGTAATATAAGAGAAAAGGTGAAGAAATACCTATACAGGTTCATATATATACACCTAAATAACAATTCGTGAAGAGGCACCGCATCGGCTCAAGTATATTATAGATGAAGCCGATATACGGCACGTATATATATTAGAGAAGTTTGAATAATATCCAATGGGGTACAAAAGTAATTCAATTTATTTTTTGTCCTCGATAAAGGAAGAAAGAAAGAGGATATTATATCGATTTCGGAGGGGTAAATTACAAGCACGCGCGCGGAGTTAATGCGAGATTTACGAGCTGGTTAAATCAGCTTTGATATTACGCTCTTTATAGTCTCCTACCTACTTTTGTTGTCTTTCTCAGATTTTCATGGATTACTCTCCTTTTCATCGGCGACGGTATATAACTCTTGAAATTATAAACTTACTTATACATCTGTATAAACCCAAGCACAGAACGGTTAAAAGCACTTGGCCGTATAAGATACATCATCTTTCGATGCTCCGCGCGTGTGAAATTTTAATGCGTGTGCGACCTATAAATAAACTCTCACGCGCGCGCTTTCTTTTGTCGCAATATAGCGCAGTAGTAGCAGCAGGTTTAACTTTTATTTCGTTAACGCGCGTCTCTCTCTCTCTATGAGTAATAGTATATAGAACTCTGGGGTGTACCTACGCTACTACACACTACGCGCGAAAACTTTGCTAAGTGAAAGAAGAAGTTTATCGGGAAGAAGAAGAAGTTGCCGTGTTCAGCAGCGGTGGGGCGGCTAAATTCAATGCCTTTTACGCAGTGAAAAAAAGAAAAACACAATTTTTTGTTTCTTTTACTTTTTGGCGATGATGATGATGGCATACACATTATATTATCGAGTGTAACCTCGGTTACCACGTGTGTGTGTGTGTGTATATATATATATATATATATCGTAGTGTACGGACTTTTCTTATATATACACGGAATATCAATTTGTATTCGAGTGGTTTGCAAAAAAGATCGATCAT
>JAYJLV010000001.1:1901153-1913734 GCA_036873485.1 Torymus texanus | reverse complement strand
TTGTACATAACCATAATCATATATAATCTCAATTTTTTCTATTTGTTTCAAACGTTTATTATTTTAAATTAAATCAAACAGTTTTTGTTGATATACTCAAGTACATTTAAATTTCGATGATATTGTTTATATTTACAAATATTTTATTGTAAGCAACTAATTACGCATGCTCCAAAATTTAAAAAAAAAACATAAGATAGGCATTTTTATTGTATGTGATTGAAAATAATTCAACGACCCATTCGTTCGTTATATAAAAAAAAAGTGTTAATTCTAATGTTTTCCGATACACATAACCGCAGTCATAGTATATAGATTATAGAACAACAGAGAGGGGGAGATCGTCATTTGAAATGACATTGTTTTTAGCGGTTTTGCAAGTCAGTTGGTCAACGAGCCAATCCCGGCCGGCCTCACTTCGGCACGGAGCCCGACAAAACAAACGCGGCGCGCTGATGTCGCACGATTGTCGGGGAAAATGTAAACAAACGTTGTTTATATACTCGTTACGAAACACTTGCAATGACTTTATATAGATACACACGAGCTCTCTACTCAGTTTGGCACTGTAGCTCGTCGGAGAGTAGCGTGTACTTGAACTTATTGTACATACATTTATATATAGGTATATAATAAGTATCATACACTTCGCAACGAGAACACTTCGATCGGCGCTCGCTGCTGCCTGCTCTTCACACGTGGACTTTCCGACTGTAGAAGGGAAGAGCAGGAGGGAGAGAGAGAGAGAGAGAGAGAGCGAGATAGTTATAAAAGCGCTCGTGATATCATCGCACCGACCGCGTCGAGCGAGCAACAGAGAGAAAGATAGAGAGAGTGAGACACGGACGTACATACATTATACACAGCGCTTGCGCGAGAGTGGGAAAGGGAACGATTGTGGTGTGTATATCTATATATACGAGGAGAGAACTACATATACTACACAGCCGGAGCGTGCTGATCACAAAGTCCCCCTTGCGGCGGCGAACGTCCTCTACTTCCGCTCCCCTTTTTCGCGCTGGTCGCGCCGACGTCCGTACACACCGCGTGCAGCGTGTGTCGTCAACGAGAAAGAGAGAAAGAGAGAGAGAGAGAGAGTGAGAAAAAGAGGGAGAGAGTATATATACAATACCACGACGACGATCTCTCTCTCCCCCCGCGTGCGAAAGTGGAAAAACCGCCGGTCCTCACGAATTCGCGCTCGATAGTGACGACGACGACGACTCACGATAGCGAGAACCAACACGAACGGACACTCACACAGTCCTCCCCCACTTATCACGTATATATCTATCTATACACATATGTACATACCACATACACACGCATAAGTATATGTGCACGCGCTTTATATAGGTAGACAGAGAGATTAGAGAAGGTAACGACGTAAACACGTTAAAAGGTACACCCGGCATGCCGGTAACAGAAGCAACCCACCGACCACGAAGATGCTCCGTCACCGTATCAGCAACAGTAGTAACAGCAGCTCTGGTCTTGCCGTGATCTAACCTCAAACACGACGTTCTCCACAATTTATTAATCGCGCGTGCGTGTGCGGTATATATAGATAACCAGAAAGTACGAGAGAAGCATACATAGGAGAAGGGGGAGAGCATATACGCGGACGTATATATATATATATAGATATATCTCCGTGTGTTCGGGAGAAAAACACGGAGGAGAGAGAGAGAGAGAGAGAGGACGTCACGCGAGTGTGCGCGAAGAAAAACAACTGGGTTCCCGGTGCGTCGTCGTCTCTCGTATATAAGTATATACACAGAGACGTACAAAAACGGAGCGCGAGACGAGAAGAAGACGAAGAAGAAGGTGGAAAGGAAAGAAACGAGAAGAGAAGTGGGCCGCCGATGGACCGCTCGAACATTGCGCCAGCACGCGCTGCTCCCAGGCTTGTCACGTGGTAGCCACCCACGTTTCGCCGTGTAGCCGCCGTCGTCGTGCGCGTGTGTTTTGTGGGTAAACAAGAGAGGCGAGCGATAGAGAGGGGCAAAGAGAGAAAGAGAGAGAGTAACAGAGCGGAGTGGAATCGAGAGAAGAAAAGAATCAGTCAGACCCGTACGGGGAAGAAGATCTTCTTCGAGAGACAGCGTGTGAGAGCACACAAGGGTTTTATCGCGTGAGTATAATACGTGCGCGTGTGTTATACCCTCTACATATAGCCCCCCGTCGTCTCTCCCTCGTGTGTGCGCGCGCGGCGACTTGCATTATCGAACCTCGCGCGCGCGCGTGAGCCAGAGAGGAGTGAGAGAGAGAGGGAGAGAGCGAAAGAGAGTGAGGAGTGAGAGAGGGACTTGTGGCTCGTTTGCAATTTTTGCTCATCCTCACGCGCGTGTGTGTCTCTTTTTTTCAGGGACCGACCGACCGAGAGTCAGCCAGCCAGCCAGCGCCGACGACTACTACGAGTGTGCGTGTGCCTCGCGAGAGAGGAAAAAAACACACATACATACACGCGACGGAGGCCGGCCATATTACGCGGACGACGACGACGACGACGACGACGACGACGTCGAGGAGGAGAGATAGTACACAAGAGCAGCCCCGTGAGAGAGTGAAAGAGTGAGTGCGAGAGAGATAGAACGAGTGGAACGTGCGTGTGCCGAGGATAACGAAGATTCGTGAGATTCTTGTAAGAGGAGGAAAAAGAGAGAGAGGAACAGAGGGACAGAGATAGAGAGAGTGTGTGGTGAGCTACTGCTATTGTTTTTGGTATAAGGATATAAAATTAAAAAAGACAGTGAGATGTCAACGTACACGAGAACACAGGAAAGTGATGCTTGGGCACTTCTAGCCCTCAAATCAGCGCCAGCTAGTCCCTCCAAGATGCAGTGGAACCCGGAGGCCAAAGGTGCTGCCATCGCCCGGCTGGAGGGCAGAGAGTTTGAATACATGGTCAGGCAGAGACGCATCACTATTGGACGCAACAGCAGCAAAGGAGAGGTTGATGTGAACATGGGTCACTCCAGCTTTATATCCAGAAAGCACTTGGAAATCCATTATGATCATCCTTACTTCTTCATGACCTGCAATGGAAAGAATGGAGTCTTTGTTGATGGTGTATTCCAGCGAAAGGGTGCTGCTGCTTTTCAACTGCCAAAGACGTGAGTATTATGAATTTTTATTGAATTATTGGAAAATTGATCAAGTTCAGGAAATGAACAAAAAGTCTGTTGTAGAGAAAACAATTAAATTTATTCTATTTTTGTACTGTTACATTTTTTAAGAAAATATTCAGAACACCTTTTAAAAGAGTACTTACATGTTTATAATGAGAATTGTATTTTAGAAACAAATATTTTTCCTTCTATTTTTTGGAAGACCTTGATTATAACCTCAAGAATAATACTTGAGAAATACATTTATGAATAGTGAATTTATTTCCAAAGCACAGAATATTATTCAGCAATCCAATATGTAAACATGTATAAAATATAGATTTTCACATAATATTACATAAATTTTCAAGCAATAATATTTTTATTTATGTTGCAAAAATAAATATAAACATAAATATTTTCATTTATCTCCTTTAAATGTCAATAAACTATTTATTATTATGTTTATTATATAGCAAACAAAGAATAATTTGTACACATATTTAATTAATAAATAAATGATGCAATATTTATTGAGTTAGATAACATTTGTAATAAGATCTTTTTTATGATATAATCTTTATACGCAACTCTGAATGTAGATTATCTCAGTAGATATTAATGGTTAATATTTTTATTTCAGGTGCACATTCAGATTCCCAAGTACAAACATAAGGCTTGAATTTCAATCATTGGTAGATGAACAAGATCAGAGCACTATGAGGCTACCTTCACCACCTAAACATAAAGCACCACTGCCACCTCTACGCATAAATATCCCAGATCCTGGTAGTTATGGCAGTCCTTTCCCATCCCCAACGGGGACAATTAGTGCTGCAAACTCCTGTCCAGCAAGTCCACGTTCTGGTCAAGGCAGGAGAAACATATCTGCAGATCTGCAAATGGTTGCAGTTTATGCAGCTGCAGTTGCTAATGATCCTCAAAATTCTCAACCTCATGATGCTATACAAAGTACAAGTAGACAGATGAGTCCAGAGCCTGGGGCAGAACCACGTTATAGAGCAGGGGGAGGAACAAGTGGTAAGATTTTCCTTCATGATAAATTTTTGATAAATAAAAATATTAAAATGAATTTTTATTTAAATATTAATGTATTACTTGTATGATTTCAGCTAATGGAAATGCTGCTGCTCCACATTACAGTCCACCTAAAGATGATTCGAAACCACCTTACTCTTATGCTCAGCTCATTGTCCAAGCAATAGCTTCGGCAACTGACAAGCAACTAACACTATCAGGAATTTATTCTTATATAACAAAGAATTATCCGTATTATAGGACAGCTGATAAGGGCTGGCAAAATTCTATTAGGCATAATTTGTCGTTAAATAGATATTTCATTAAAGTTCCAAGAAGTCAAGAAGAGCCTGGTAAGGGATCATTCTGGAGGATAGATCCCCAGTCAGAAGCAAAACTCATCGAACAAGCATTTAGACGAAGGAGACAACGTGGCGTGCCTTGCTTTCGTGCTCCCTTTGGATTGTCGTCAAGGTTTGTATCGTTGTTTTCTATAACTATAACATCCTTTAATTTTTACGTCCAACTAGTTACTAATTATTATTATTATTTTTGTTTTTTTTTTTTTTTTTGTTTTTTTTTTTTTTTTTTTTTTTTTTTTTTTTTTTTTTTTTTTTTTTTTTTTTTTTTTTTTTTTTTTTTTTTTTTGTTTTTCATTAAATAGAAGTGCACCAGCGTCTCCATCACATGTGGGCATAAGCGGTTTGATGACTCCTGAGTGCCTCAGCAGAGAAGCTTCTCCTGGACCAGAGTCATATCCAGATAGTTCAGTACCTTCTCCTGCTGGACAGCTAAGTAGTCAGTCAGCTCCTGGGTCGCCTGGCCATCCTTATGTGCCACCCACGCACAAGTCGCGATTAATGCAACAAATTACAGTTGTCACCAATGGTGTTAACAGTGATTCTAATACGAGAGAAGGTAAAAACTTTATTTATTTTTATTTTCTAGAAATAATGGGAGATTTTTCATAAATCATATCTGACAGATAAATAATTTAGTAAATTATCAATTTATTTTATTTATTAATTGATATATTTTATTTCACAGAAAAGTATTTGATACCGAGCAATGTATCTGAAGAACATGCTTTATCTCCAGCTGGGCAGTATAGTCCAGCTCCTGTTATTGTACAAACAAGTTATAATTACAGGTAAATATCAAAGTGATCTTTACGAAAATTATTTCTTACTATTATTAGAAGTATAGTGCATATGTATATATTCTATATATGCAGTAGTTCTCGGCTTCTAAAGCTATGTGATTAATTAAACTTTTGAGGATCGCAGTGGTTCATATAAAAGTCACTAATAAACTAAGATATTAAACGGAACACGTACATTCTTTATATAGATCATATTTTTCGTAGAAAAGGGGTCTATTTCTTTTCAAATCAGTTTAATGTAAAAAAATGAGATTAATTTATTAGAAAAAGTGCCGGTTCTCAGAAGGTTGAGCAAAAATTAAACATTGTAAAATAGGAAAGACGAGTATAAATACGAATATAAGGCATGTTATTATTCGATCTATTCATGTTAAACATTAATGAAAATAACACTAATTTATTGCATAAACAATATCAAATATTCATTGCATATTTAACAACTTGCAGTGGAAGCTATATCGCTCCTGACGCAGGCGTTGGGGTGAGCAAACGAACTCACGAGGAACCTGACAGTTCACCAGGCTCGCCGGCACCACTGGCCATTGTCGAGAGTCCTGAGCCGTCAGAACAGCACCAGCAGCAGTCTCAGGCGAAGCGTCAGCGCATGCACGAGGCGGATGATCACTGAACACAGACCCACAACCGCACGCACGCGATGTGCATAGGCGCGCTAGCAATTTGCAAAAACCTTTACTTTTTTTGTATGTAGGATAACGCTGTTTTATCGCATTCACCTTAAATCGCCAAATGTTCTCGTCCACAAAAACATATACATACATACACAGACACACCTTCCTGTGTATTTTCGTCGCGCGCTCGACAGACATACATACATACACACATACACACACACATACATACATACATACAGAAAGAGACACACAAATCGGTGCATCAAATATCAATTCGCTGCTTTTGGGAGACGGAGACGATGATATGAGGATGTACACGAGTTGCGAGCGATGCGAGAATCTCGCAACCCCCCGAAGCATACATGTGTTTCGCTCGTCTCTTAATTTCCCGTGATACGGTCCATTATATTAGCGTCACCAGTTGTTATCTTTAATGAGTGAAAAGAGAAAGAGAATTATTGGTGAGAGAAAAGACGATGTAAGAGGAAACGAAAAAAAAAACATGAGAAAATTTATATTTATTTGAGAGAAAGAATCAGTGAAAAGTCATTCTTATTGCTTTAAAAAGCGAAATTGCTTTATTCAATTTATTTTTATTTAAATATTAGCCTATTGCTGCGAGAAATTTAAAATTTTTTAAAGCAGCTAGACAAAAGCTACGTACTCAGATGCTAGATATAGTTTATATGCAAAACCGTTTCTAAAAGATTTTTTTCGTTTATGCAATCTAATTCAAGCGATTTTTATTTTAAAGCCAAGGTTCTGAAGTAGATTCCAGTTCATTTGAAAGTCATGAAATATTTTCATTTTTACAATACGTTATGTTATACTAATAAAGTTTTTTTAAATTGGTAAATTCTTTGAAAAAAAAAATTTCCTACCAAGAATGTTACCGGCCAATACTCTCATAATGTGCCTGCCCAAACGAGAGATCGAGAGAATGAAAGAGTTAAAGTGTAGGACTCACTATATTTGTACCAAAAAGCAAAGAGACATTTAATTCAAATGTGTAACATGTACTTGTCCGAGTCGTAGAATTTATCACAATTACAGTAACTAGTTGACTTGAGATTTCCTCTTCAGGAATTCTCGTGATCATATTATGCGGAAATCCTTCAAGAAGTCGATGTGAGGATTATATACTTTATAATACAAAGGTCAGAAAAAGAAGTAAGCTATTGAAAAATATTTATCTGCGTCTTTTATGGGCTTACAATGGTAATTTTTCCCGCGAGTTGTGAAGCCTTTCGAAACTTTAGAAAGAAAAAGAAAAAAAAACGAAGAATTTAAAGACATTGTCGTTCTCTTAAAACAGACCCAGACCATCAACGATGGATTAGAAATAACAATAAAGATGTGTAATTTTTAGCAATAAAGTAAACGCTCGACGCATATTAAACATAGAAAAAAAGAAACCATGATTTCGTAAAAAAATAATCTTATTATCTTAGCAGCAATGAAGTACGACGCTTAAATGCCTACCTATCTCTAGCTACCCTCATTTATCTATTCGTTTTTCCGGAACAAAGAAAAAAACAAAAACAAAAACTCGTCGCTTCGCAATCCTAAGTTTCGCCCAGTGTACCGCACACACTTACACACACTTTTACAATTTTTTCTTTCGCTTCGTCAACACGCGAGGACTTTAAAGGGAGATTATTTTTTTGTAAACGGTGTGAGAGTAGAAAAATGCAAATAAAAAGAATCATGATCTCGCGTTGGCAGAGAGATAAGAGAAAGAAGGAAATGAAGTAAGGCAGTTATAGTTAGACACACATACACGCAGACAGAGGAGTGAGTGCGAGGCGAGAAAGAGAGGGAGTGAAAGGCGCCGAGTGTGAGGGAGAGAGAGCGTGATTATAGATGTATAAATAAAATGCAAAAAAGTGATATTGAATAGAATTGTTGTTCTCTCGAGTATGGAACGTCAGTCAGGATAATCATCCCCAAACCCCTTAAACCCTTCTTCGAGCCTGAGCTTATATAGTTTTTGCACCAAAGTTCTCTTTGATCTTTGTTCCAGCGCGTTTTATTGGAGAGATAAATGTACTATACTTATGTAGTTCTAACGGTGTACAACAATTAGCACTACGTATATTCGTATAAACAAAATATACATATATGAAATATATTATAAAAAAGTATATTAACTATAATTATTATGTTGAGAATAGAGACCCTAGTCTCTCAATTTTCGCGTCCTTTTTCTAAGCTATTAGAGACGATGGCTTCTGGTGAAGTTCATAAAAATTTGTGTGTTCACAAATGCACATAATAATACAAAAAACACATGTGATATTTGTTTTAAAAACTGTTCGAATTTGTATTCAGTTTACCTGTAATCAAAATAACGACGACTTTATTTAGCAGCCAAATATCTTCTGCAGAGTCAGCGCAACTTCTTAAGAATTTCACCGAATCCTCAACTAAAAAAAAAAAAGATACGTGCATGTGGGTCAACCAAAGTAGCTTTACTTAAGATGTATAAAATGTTGAGTGTAAAATGAAAACTATTTTTTTAGATTTTTAATACATTTGAAAGGGCAAGGAATAAAAAAATACATTTTAGTGATTTATGTTTTCTAATTGTAATCGGTTATAAATTACATAGCACTCTGCGATCAAATTCAAATCGAATGGAATTCATTCATGAGTATGCAAACTACTATTTACCTGTTGTCAAAGTATTAAACGAAAAACTCGAAATGGAAAAAATTGATTCTTTGTTTCATCTACAAGTACGCTCTTAGGTGTTATCTTCGAAAACAAAGTGATATTTACTAACGTCTTAATTTTAAGACTAGTATTTAGCTTCTCCACGATATCCTGAATGACGTGATACCTCATTAAATTCAGAAAAAAAAACAAAACAAAATAAGAATGATACTTAGCACTTAGTGAATTACGATGGTGAAAACAAAGCAAAAAAAGGACAAAAAGAGATAAGACGTGCGTATGTTTTACGTGTGAGTGAAATTGCGCGCGAGCGAGAGAGAAAGAGAACAAAAATTTAAAAAATAAAGAAAAAAAAAATAAGAATTATATAATGCCAAGCGATCTCTATTTTTATCACAAACAAGGAAAGAGAGAAGACGCTTGTAAAGCGCGAAAAAATTTGAAATGATCGATGATGGTGTCCGATCCCCTAAAGATCGGCGGGACACGTCGACTATGGATCGACTTTTTGCGTTAAAAGAAACATTTGATAAAAAGACGAAAACAGAACCATTAATATGATTGTCAAATATTAATTAACTTTGTCTACAACGAAACGAAAATTTGTACTATTTATGTTTTTCTTTTTCTCAATTTTCATGTTATGTAAATAATTGAACAGAATTTTTCTTTTTACGAAATCAATGTATATTTCTCTCATTGTAAGATTGGCAAATTTACCTGCGATGCGTTGATGATATAATTAGTTGATAATAAAATTAAGAGCTATCAAAAAATAAATAAAAAAAAATCTTGTTTTTAGATATTTTAAAAGTTTATCGTTAGATTAAGATGTATTCGGTTTAATCTTGAACCGCGGGAACTACGTGCTGTTGAATTATTTACATTTCATTATCTCAATGTACTTTCTATTTATACACCAAGAAAAAAAATTAACAAAATAAAACTTGGATCGATGAACACTTGTTTTTAATGAGTAATCCAACGTGCGTAATTTTAAAAGAAATTTAGTTTAACGAATTCTACGTTGTTTTTTTTTATTAACAAAGTAAGAAGAAACACACAACTTGGTTGGCAAACTTGCCACACGAGCCTCAATGAATTAAAATAATAAGGAATGAACAATTGTGTTTCACATATATATTCTACGTGTGTACAAGACGCGAGTATTAATCGAGTACTTGACTAATTGTGATTGATATCCGCGCGACGGGAGCGGAAATCGATAATAAATATTGTGAGCGTACAATAAGTCGCGCGCTTGAGAGAGAAAGTGAGAGGGAGATATGAAGTAAATCAACGTACGGGTTTTAAGAAGGAGAATTAAAAAAAAAAAAAATTCCTTCCGCGCCCTGCGCAGATAAACAAAGTAAAATGAGAAAAATAGCGAACGATCCGATCAGCTGGCTGCTTTCAAAAGAGGATGAGGATATAAAGCTCAATATGATATTTTGTAAAGAGAAAAAAAACAAATAAGGATAGAGAAAGATGACTCTTTGTAAGAGACAAAATAATATGAACTTGATGATTAATAATAATAATAATAATAATAATAATAATAATAATAATAATAATAATAATGAAAAAAATAAAAATAATAATCAACATTGAGAGCACAAGGAAGCGAATGGGAATTGCGTGAATGGTGAAGCTGACGAACGAATTATACAATTTAAATAGCTTTCGGACAGAATTTGGAAGTAAGAGATAGAGGTGAGAGAAAGAGAGTAAGGGATAGATATGAGAGAGATATTAGAGAGAATGAGAAAGAGAGAAAGAAGTACATAGATATATATAATTAGAATTCCCGATAACCGATAATCCACGTATAAGTCTCCGTTTGATCATCGCTCCTCTGTGTTTCTTCATTTTCTCCCAAGTACCTAGAGAAAAAAAAACAAAAAAAAAACAAAAACAAAACAAACAAGTCACCTACTTGTCGCTAATAAAATTTATTAAACGTTCACGAGGCTCTTTCATTGGCAACTACCAATCTCTCTTCCAATAATCATCCTCAAAGTAGTTTTTTAAACTTGTTTTGTTGTATATTTATTTTAAATGGTTTGTTTAATTGATACATACTGTCAACGTATGTATATATATATATACATATTTACAGAAGTTATTTAAAAGAAACCTTAAATTCGTAGCCATATATGTAGATTAATTTTCTGTTTGAATTACGTTACATTCAATATATGGCAATGGCAGGGAAACGTGGGGTGAGTAATTGCATATGCCGATATTTTTATAATGAAATTTAATACTGCACTTCGTATCAAGAGAACGAACGAAATAAAATAAAATATGGACCAATGCAGCCTCCAGCATATCTATGGTGGATTTATAATGTACCTTTCTTATTAATTTATTCAGCGATTTAATGAAATTTTCATTCTTCTCATTTGGTTATCTTTTTAAGGAAATTATCATAATTTAAGTAGGGTGTTTTTAATTACGAAAATAACGAGCTCTGATGAAAGAATCTACTTTTTATTATTTCATTATAAATTTTCATATAATAAAGACTTTAACTATGATTTATACCTGCAAAGGTCCAGATTATCCTCAGATTAAGTTTTTCTTTACGTATATAGTAAAGGTTAACGTATCATATATCCGCGAAATATTGCTAACAAGAAAAAAAAAGATTCAAACAGTTCTGATGTTTACAAATTTTTTTGTCATAAAAAACTTGAATTAACAGGATGTCGGAGCTAGTAAATGTATAGTTTTATCGATTTTATCACTTACATTATTAGAAGTATATGTTTGTCGTTCGGAGTTCAGAATCTAGCATAAAGATACACCGGTAAACTAAGATGCTTAGGAATGATTGAAATTCGTACAAGAATAATACGAAATTTTCGGTAACTATATATACAGAATAGCATATGACTTCTGCCCCAACATTTTTTTATATATATAAAAAAAAAATACAATTTCATATTTATACATAAGAAAACTATAAAAATGATTAGATGGCACATTTTACGATATATACACACAAAGTATTTCTGTTTATACTCGTAAACAAAAAATATATACCACCAAACCACGTAATATTTTCTCTCTATACCAACCGTATACTACACACGCATCATACCTTCTCCGCACTCCACTTTACACAAGTCATTCTCCTTCCCCCATCACGCGTAAAACATGCAACACCTCGCTGAAACCTCAACCCTACTTCCCCTTCCTCTATACTCGCATCAGAGAACACGAAGCATCATCTCGCGGGCCGCTGCATCGATTATCAGGATTTATTTGCGGCCTCGTCGCTTTTGCTCATACAATCCACCCGATTAATAATTCGATCTATGCGCGAATACATACACATACATATATACGTATGTATGTACGTATCTATACCTGTGAAAGAATCACGCGGCATTCGGGCCTCGGATTCCCGGGCACCCGCACGCGCGCGCCCGCGTATACGATCGATGCTCTCCTCCCACGCAGCATGCCGAGAGCAAGAGAGAGAGAGAGAGAGAGAGAGAGAGTAGGTAGTGGATATTTCATTAGCGCGAGTCTTGACGGAGTTTCGGGGTATAGCGCACCTGTTTATATTTTCGCGGAGGGAATGCGCGATGAGGAGGTAGAGGAGACGGAGGGATTTGTTATTGATGGCGCAAGGTTTCTCAGTGGGGTTGTACAGGGTTGTATGGTAAATTAATGAAAAAATAGATTGATTCTGGTGTACAGTATAGCGTTTTACCAGTTAATTGTTAATGGTTCCTATCGAGATTCTGTATAGGAAGTTGTTTTCTCATTTGTGCAAGTTTTTGAGATTATGAAATAACGTAGCCATGCTTAAGGGGGCTAGACACCTTTTATTTCTTAAATAAAAAAAGTCATATATGAATTTATAAATATCAGTCAATTATTATTTCCGTTTTTACACATAAAGTGGGATATATTTACTTTTGTTTAGAGCTTCGCTGGACCTCGTATATG
>JAYJLV010000001.1:1874430-1901053 GCA_036873485.1 Torymus texanus | reverse complement strand
ATAAGTTTAGGTATATATTGCAGTGCATAAAGATAACTACGCATGTGTAATAATAGTAGTTGCGTTTATCTAATTATAAACAAAATTAAACAGTCTATAGTATTAATAATCGTATTAGTAATCTATATTTTTCCGATATTATATTTTATTTTAAACACTTTGAAACGGAAATTTTCCTGTTGAAATAGAACGCACATATTTTTCTATTTCTAAACGGAGAAACTAAAATTTTGTCCCTCGGTTTTCTCTGCTTAGATAAGTTACGCAGTGTTTGACGAAAACCAGAGAAACCATAAATTTTATTCGGGTTGCTTATCCCCTGGAGAAGATAAAAAAAAAATACTTTCCGAGAAGGGAAATTTGATAAAAAAAACTAAACATTCACAGAAGGGCCCACACAGAATTTTAGGCCTGCGTAGTTTACTTTCGCCACATCTGGTTATCGTAAAATTTGAAGGGCATCCGGACCCGGCTAGTATGAAATGTACATAAAAAAAAAATTTCTACGGCTCGAAATTTTCTAACCTGAGAAAATATCGTGCTGTGTTTAAGATTTAATGAAAATTTATTTTCTCCAATTGGGGTAAAGACCACAGGATGTAACAACTTTATCTACTATAGATGAAAAACTTTTTGTAGCGCTCCTTGGAAATAACAAATCTAAACTAGAAAAAAACAGCTGCTAACTGCTTTGGCAGAATGCTTTCTCAAAGAGAATTGATAAAGTATGTCAAATAATTTTTTTAAATGTATTGGGATTTGACATTCGTATATATAGCAAACTAAAATACATACTAAAGTATATCTATATATAGCAAAGCAAGTTGGCGCAGGTTAGCCATTAGTCCCATCTGAAGCCCAATATACAGGTTAAGTGCTGGCTAACTCGCGCCATCTTGAATTGATGTAAAATCCCAAATTTTAATATAAAATTTCATTTTTTCTGTATATCTTATTTTCCATAAATACATTATTCAAAATGATTTAGAAAATTATATTTAATATTGTCAGTAAATAGTTTTGAAATCTATAATTTAGAAGAAAATAAAATGTACTTTAAGAATATCGGTCTACATTTGAGATTTAATGCCGAAAAAGTTATTTATAATTCATGAAGATATTTATTTTTCTAAAAACTTGATATTTTTTCAAATCCGCGTTTTAAAGTCAAAAATAACTCGTAAGTAATTTTGAAATACATAATTTAGAAGGAAATCAAATGTTCTCTAAAAATATCAGTCTCCATTTGGCATATCTTCAAACAAATGAAAAAAAAAAATTATTTTTGTAAAGAAAATTTACAGAATTGTGATTTTTTTTTAAATAAAACCTTTAAGTCATCCATTTGACTCCAAAATTCAATCAGTTCTAAGTTTTTAAGAATCTGTGTTCATATTATATTCATCTTCGAGATGTAATGCTGAAAAAGTTATTTATAATTTGTATTATAATTTGTAAAATTAGTTAATTTTTCTAAAAAGTAACTACTTTTTCAAATCCGCATTTTTAAGTCAAAAATAACTCGTGAGTAGATTTAAAAAACATAATTTAGAAGGCAATCAAATGTACTTTAAGAATATCGGTCTCCATTTTGCATATCTTTCGAACAAATAGAAAAAAAAATTATTAAAAAAATTTTACCAAAATTGTAATTTTTTTTTAAATAAGACCTTAAAGTTATTCATTCGACTCCAAAATTTAATCAGTTCTAAGTTGAGACATACCTAAGATGCACGCGAAAGTTCAGCTAATTCCGTCCATCCGTTCAAGAGTTACGATGGACACAAAATTAGGTTTCATACATATATACATACATACATGCATACATACATACATTTTTTAAAACTTATTATTCTGACTCAGGGACCTCAAAAACATCTAAATTCATCAAAATCTTTGATTCGAAAATTTTCACCGTACTTTCTCTTTGAGAAAGCTAATGAGCCAAACTCTACAGCTACTCGACTCTACTTCGACAGCTTGAAAAATACTTATAAAATAATTCGCCAAATCAAAATTAATCCGAAAACATTTCTTTAGGGGTTGAAGGGGACAGAAAGAAACCGAATTCGAAAAAATACGTTTGAAACAATCTGTCTTTGGCGTTTATGAATTTACTGAAAATTGTGACGCAAATACCTTTGACAATTTACCAAGTATCTATAAAAAATGGCCAAAATTAAAATGAATGCCGGAAAATATTTCGAGCTTAAAAGGGTGCAGATCGGTACAAAAAAGGCAAAAAATACATTTTAAAAAATTTTATTTCGGACGTTTATGCATTTACTAAAAATTATGAAGCGAAATACCTTCGCGTGCTTACGGAATACTTATAAAAAGTTAGCGGCATCAAAATCGATACGGAACTATTTAGGCATCGATAAGGTGGTATATGTGCAAATCCACTGAAATCTGCGACGAAACCCGAAGCATGGTTTTGATAATTTTTTTTCGAGCACACCTACCATACCTGGTGTTTCTCGTTGGTTGTAGTATATATAAGACAAATTCGTGGTTCAACAGGGTCCATCGAATGGTATACTTTTTCTAGAACAACTTCTTACTTTTTAAGAAAATGGCAAAAAAGCCCTTCTCTTCAAACCTCAGCCATTTGGCCCAGAAACGATCTATTCGAAGTTTCAAAAAGAAATTAAAACTAGAAAAAAAAGCTTTAATTCTTTTTATATTTAATTAAAAAATGTTGATTCCTTCAAAAGTTACAATACAAGGGTTTAAGTTGAACGTCGAAAAAGCATAAAAATGCTTTTAAAATCGGCGCGGCCGATTCCTGCGACTTTTTGCATTTTTAATATTCAACTTCAAACCGTTGTAACTTTTGAAGGAATCCCCATTTTTTTAATTTTTAAAGAAAGGAATTAAAGCTCTTTTTTTTCTAGATTTAATTTCTTTTTTGTAACTTTGAGTTGATCGTTACTGGGTTAAATGGCTAAGGTTTGAAGAGAAGGGCTTTTTTTGCTATTTTCTTAAAAAGTAAGAAGTTGTTCTAGAAAAAGTATACCATTCGATGGACACTGTACAACCGCGGGTCTCTCTTATATATACTACAACCAACGAGAAAAATCAGGTTTGGTAGGTGTGCTCGAAAAAAATTTTCAAAACTACATTTCGAGTTTCGTTGCAGATTTCGGCGGATTTGTACATATATAGATCAGTACAGAACATGCGTAAATTCCATTTAAAAAATTTTATCTCAGACGTTTATGAATTAACTAAAAATTATGGCGCCGTAATACCTTCGAGAGCTTAACAAATACGTATAAAAGAATGACCGACATAAAAACCAATCCAGTAGCGTTTTCTTACTGACCGATATGGGGTCTGATTGGTATCAAAGAACGAAAAAAAAAATTCAACGAATTTTATCTCTGGCGATCGTGAATTTACTAAACAATATGGCACCGAAACACCTTAGGCAGTACCTATAAGAAACCGCTGCCAATTCATTGGCACTTAGCTTCCTCAAACTTTATTTAATGATTCCTTTAATTAATTTTCACTTCCAATATTTAAAATTTAATACTTTAATACTAAATGAAGATAATCTCTTGAAATTTCAACCAAATATAGTCTTCTATAAGTTTAATAAGTAGATAAAATATTAAGTCGATAAATCGAGTCCACGCCTCCTATTCAGATAATACCATCTCCCGCGCCAACTTTATATGATTCAAACTTAAAACTCCATGCAATATAATGCCAAGCTCCCGCCACGTACATATAATCCCAACGCGCGCGCCAGTTCGATATGATGCCAAGTCGCGCGCCAATACCATATAATTCCAAGCCACGCGCGAGTGCGATATAATTCCAACGCAAGCGCCAGTGCAATATAATTCCATCGCGAGCGCCAGTCCGATATAATTTCAACGCGAGCGCGAGTGCGATATGATTCCTATTCACCAATCAGTCCGACATAATGCCAGTTCGATGGCTAGAGAAATATCATTTTCGCGTCAATACTTCTACAAAAATACTATTTACTAATATTTGAATGATAAACATAGTTAAGACAGACGCAAAGATAAAAATAAGTTTAGATGAGAAAAAATACTGAAAGCGGCAATAGTAGAGTGTCGTGTTTTAAAATAATATACTTACACTGAGAAAAATATTGTAGTAAAAGTTACTATAATTGTAGTAACGCAGGGACAAACTGACAATATTGAAAATATTTACTATATCTTATAACAAAAATTGCTATGTACATAGCAATTTTTACTATAAAATATAGTAAATATTTTCAATATTGTCAGTTTGTCCCTGCGTTACTACAATTATAGTAATTTTTACTACAACATTTTTCTCAGTGTAATAGTAGATTATGCTGCTATATGAAGGAAAAGTAAAGAATGTCCTAGAACCCATGTAAAGTACCATTTTCGTTCCCGGCGCTCGATCGCAAAGTTTGTATTTTCAGTCTCGCTATAAGCAACTAAATCGTATACTTACACACCACCGGAGAAAAGAAAGAATGCCTTAGATCGCATATTTGTCAGCTGAGCCGAAGGCGAGGGATTTACATGCGTTCTGGGACATTCTTTACTTTTCCTCCTTTGATGCGTAATATATTATTATTTCTTTATTTTAATGAAAAAAAAATCGGCAATACTTAATTTCTTTAAGTTATGAGCAATTTATTTTAGATTCAAAGAGAAATAAATAGGATATCGTTTTAAATATGCATTTTACACCATCAGTTTTACCATTTTAAAAAAGAAGAGGTAAAAAGAATAAGCAAGGAATATACTGAATTAAAATAATTTATTGAAACCAACAACAATTCTTATTAGAATGAGGTAGACAGCAGTTATTAAAAAAGTACATGATTATCTATCTTATATATAATATAAAATATTATATATATTATATATTATTATAGCTGATATAAAAACCCTTTATTATTATATGAACACACTTGAATTACACTAATCAGTCAATAAAAATGAAATTATGAAGATGTACGCAGTTTCTTGATCCCTATAATTTTACAGTTATATATAAAAAAGTTGAGTATGAAGAGTTGTAGTGAGTTTGCAAAATCCGAGCGTGAAGAGCTGAGATTATAAAACGCTAATGTGGGCTACTAACATAATATTTCAGAGAATATAAGTATCTTAAAAAACTATTAATAAAATCGCTCGGAAAAAAATTCTGAGTATAATATTTATACATATTGGGGGGCGTATAAAAATTGTGTTCTTCCAAAAAATGTTTAGAAATTATTTACCTAAATGAAAACTGTAATGTCGATAAGTAGGAATCGGTTTTTTCGTCATTTTGATTCAGTTTTTCAAAGAATATATTTCATGGCAGTACATACTAATAAAATCACACAAAAATCTTCTGGGTAAAATTTTGCACACATTTTTTAAATTGAATTGATTTTGAACTCCACATCACCTTATATGAAAAAAGAAGAGACTCGTTAATGCACACTCCTGTTCTACGGTACCATTAATATTCCTTCAATTACAATTTTTGGGTACAATTTTTGTTTTCAATTACAAAAGTATCCCACAAAAAAATACGTTTACGGTCATTCGGTTAACATTCATACTCTTCTCTGAAATAATCCGGTAAATGATCTTGCCAACCTCCATATCGTCGATGTCAATCTATGAAACATATTTGCCACGAAAGAGTACAAGTTTCCGTCGTTTACTACCACCACCTTCGAATTACTACTAGTAAACTTATCACAATTTGCTAGGTTTCTCAAGTCCTCAGGAGCGAGGTACCCTGTAATGTTCGCGGTACAAATATCGGGTAATCCTTTTTCGTACATCTGGCTCAATACCTTCTCCGCTCGTGCCAGATATGGGTCACGTTTCTTTACGCGGGTGAGCTGAGATACCATGAAGTTACGATAAAGTGGATATTTATTCGAGCTGATCTCCGCCTTGATATATGTTTGCACTTCATCGTCCCGAATGAATCTAGCAACGTCGGTGAGGTTCCTGACTAGGAAGTCGTATCCCGATACATAGGTATTTAACTTCATTTGCTTCAGCTGCTCTAATTCATCCTGGCATCGTTTCTCTAAGTCGACCTGAGGAGGTCGTCGCAATCGTTTCATTACTTCTGGGTGAACGTACAAACCGGCGAGCTTTAACTTGGCTACATGCATGTCGCACATATCCATTACCTTTCCAAGCCACTGCTCATAATAATGGAACTCGTCTTTGTGCACCGAATCCAATAGGATATCTATTGCCATGGAACCCGACGAGCTGCGTGCGTGTATGTCCGCATTGTAATCGAGCAATATCTCGATACACGTGAACGCTCTGGCGATACAGTGCAAGATCAACGGAGTGGTACCGTCGTTGGCCTTTGGGTCGACATATGCGCCGTAGTCCAGCAGTGTCTTCACAATTTCAGGATTTTTACTCTCGGCAGTCAAGTGCAAAGCAGTCAATCCCGTTGACGTTGTTGCGTCGATATCAACGCCCTTGTCAAGGACATAAGTAATAGCTTTGAACCTGGACATGATTCTCGAAGGCTGGGACTGCAAAGAACTGATCAGGTAGTGCAGAATGTTTCTGCCGCCATAGTAGGCATTTGGGTCTGCACCCCGGTCTACGAGTATCCTGATGAATTCAGCGCACTGAAGTGGGCACTTGTTCACCACATATTGAAGAAGTCCTGGGAAAGCATTATCGTCGACACTGTGAAGAAGAAGATCAAAGGATTCGGGATCACTGTTGGAGACAGCACAGTACACAGCTAATTTGCCTTCGTCGTTAGTTAAGCGCGCATCAGCCCCATATTTCAGCAACATACTGATGGTTTCACTTTTTTTATGCTTCGCCGTAACGTGAAGCACTGTTTCCATGTCCACTGTCGTGTTTGGATTAGCTCCCAAATCGAGCAGCATCTTGACAATAGTTGTATGACCGTTTTTTGCTGCGAGGAACAAAAGCGAATCGAGGTCCTCGTCCTCTTGATCCAAAATGTATCCGTACTTGAAGAATAGATCGAAAACTTGAATTGACATGTCTTTGTCGATCATTTCAGTCAAGGCAAGGCGGAACGCTCTTCTGTGATAGCGGTCGTTGATGTCTCTTGTGTATCGTAGTAAGTGAGCAATAACCGTTATATCGGCCTGATGTCGATGTTTAAGTGCCACCTCGAGTGGAGTCAAATAGTCCTCGTTTTCATAAACAGTCTCTGCTCTGTTCTTTAATAACAACTCAATGGTCTTTGGCGATCTCTTCCAGACGGCTAAGTGTAGTGGCGAGTTGAGATCGTTATTTAATACGTTAAGGGGAACTTGGGATTCTACCAGCCGTTCTAGGATTCTGAAACAATTAAATGCAGTGGCAAGGTGAATAATGGTATCTCCGTTGTAACTTTCTGCGTTTAAATCTGCACCCGAGTCTATTAACAATTGCATGCACTCGGTAGACTGTGACAGACAGGCTAGGTGAAGTGGGGTGTAACCTGAACTGTCTTGCATATTGATAGTTGACTCATTAACAGAATCTAAAAATTAATTAATCATGTAATCAATCAGAAAAAGATTAAAATATTAATAAAATTGTTATACATTTTTTACTGTACCTTTTATTTTTGGATCGGCCGCCAAAAGTAACTCTATGATATCCTTTTTCGCCATTTCAGTAGCAGTGTGTAAAGGAATATAACCCATTTTATTTTGTATGTAAACATCAGCATTATATTGCAGAAGTAATTCAATAATTTCTATGTTACGGGATGCAACAGCAGTGTGTAATAATGTAGATCCTTCATCGTAGTCACGATTTGTTTCATAAACATTATCTAGGGAAGCTCTTAAATCAGGATTTAGACCTGCTTCTAAGAGATATTGAACAATTTTCACACCACCATTCTTAATGACTAGATGCAATGGATTACATATATTACTAACTACTTTTGGATCATGATTATCTATGATTGCTCCATTTTCCAAAAGTAGTTTGACAAGATGGGGATCGCAAGATTTAATAGCATGGTAGAATGGCGTTTTATTATTTTTTTTTGTTATTACGTTGATTAAAGCATTATGTTCTAATAATATTTCAGCAATATCTATAAGACCTTCCATGCAAGCAAGGTAAAGTGGGGTTTCATCCAATAAATTTTTATCGTTTACATTGGCTCCCCAACTGATTAAAAGTTTCACTATTTCAAGCTTATTGCTCATAATAGCTGCATGAAGAGGTCGACAAATTCTTTGACAGTTAAACTCATTAATTATAAAAAACTCATTAGCTGAACAACCTCTACTCAAAAATAATTTGACTATTTTAAGACTTGAGTTTTTACAAACATATTCAAAGAAATATGTTTGTTTTTTTCCAGTATTATAAGTGCCTCTTGCTGGAACGTTATTATTCAAAAGCAATGACACCATCTCTTCATTATCTTCTTTAAGAGCATAGTAAATTGGAGAAAGCAAAAAATAGTCTACCTTATTAACATCAGCACCTTTTAGTATCAAAATTTTCGCAACATTAACATTATTACATCTAATTGCATGATGCAATGGATTACCTTTATACGTATTATTATAATAGCTTTCAAAATCAATATATTCATTAAAACTATTTATTTTATTTATAAGTTCAGTAGCATCACCAGCATGGAGGCGTTTGTGGGTTTCTGTAAATGGCGCCCCATTATCGACATTCCTTCGTGGATCTCGGAAATGATCGTTGTAATACATGATCTTCTATAGATACATCTGTAACAATTTACGATTTTCATTAATTGTAAATATATCTATCAAACTCCTTTTGATCAGAGATTTCTTTGTTGGACGCCAAAATTTTTTGAAAACTCACATTATTTCTCAGTAAATATTTGATAAAATAAAATATTTCTAACTAATACGTATTTTGTATAAAAACTAAGTCCTACGAAGTGTTTTGAAGAAATATTGAAAAAAACTATCCTTCCAATACTTTTTTCGAATAGTTATTTTAAAAGACCTCTTATACCATTTTTATACAACTTTTATACTATATATAAAATATTATAAAATCTTCTTACTTATACTTCTATTGTCTGACAAATACGCACGTAATTAAAATTACGTATAGAAAGAAGAGTGACTACAAGCACCCATTTAAACTATTAAATCAAAACTTTAGAAAACTAGTGTTACTTCGTGATGTAAAAAACAAGAAAAAACACGTCTCGAAAGTGTCTTGAAAAAAATTTTGTACCTGTTTTAAGACCGCGATAAGTATACCATTTTTCTGAATTTTCTAAGATATGCTGTTGTAGATGGCATTCATAATGTCATTAATTCCGATCGAATGCTTCAAATAGAATGTAAAAGACCAATGGCTTACGTATTAGAAAAAAATAATTGTGAGCATGTATTTTAATTATGCTATCGTAAATATTGTTTATTAAGGAGATGTGCAGCTGAAGCGTAGAAAATTCCTTACTGACATAAAATTTTATTTTTTAACTGGATTGGAACAACAAATTTGCGAGAAGACGTTTTGTTAAGCCCTCCGGAATAGTGTAAATAATATCTAATTAAATTTTCGAATCTTTCCATCCATCGAAGGTTTACAGAAAAGTGTTTGAAATTTATTCTAATGTTATCTAGATTACAACTAATTTCAAACATGTTTCTGCGAAAATCTAGTAGATGAAATGATTCAAAAATTTAATTGGATATTGTTTCAATTATTTTGTTTAAAACCCGATAAAAAATCAAATTTGGCATTGGTGAGGTAGATTTCTATTGTTCAGACACACAAAGTTTAGAAAAACATTATTCTATTTTATTCAGTTTAAGTATATGAGAAATTTATTTCAATTGATTCATTTACACTTTATGTGCGCGCGATCTGTTGAGCGTTTTGATTAGTCTAAGACAGGATTACGTTTTTTGTTAATGAATTTAGTTTCGGGGAAGGATTGTAACCAAAATATTAAGACATGGGCTTTTGTTCTGCTGAATTTAAGTTCCTTTGTAATTTTTGTCATAGATACACTGTATTTATGACTTTAATGTACCTTTAATAAATTTTTTAGTCGTAAGATATATATCTATACGTTATACTCAAAACTATTTACGCATAAGGCAGAAATTATAAAGGTACTGAAATTCAACATAGAACAAAAGCATGATTTCATAATTTGATGACAAAATTCAGTCTGGCACAAATCAGGTACAAGACTGGTTTGTATAAGTTTAGCTTACGAAACCAATCAGACTTAATTCAGACTTTCTACCAGTCTATAACACTTTGCCATATTCAGCTAGACTTACAAGGGAAGCACCATAACTATTTTTTTATGAAAATGGGATTCTTTTCTTTAGTTATAGCTTAACGAATATTTCGGTTAATGTATATGAATTGAAAAATTTATGAAGGGAGGCAGAATAAGCTTTAATTTAAGATTTATGAGCTTTACTTCATTAAAAAATGTAGATTTTTCGAAAAATTATAGGCTATTAAAAATAAAGTAAGAAAATGACTAAAAATTTCTCATTTTCCAAGCATTTTTGATAGATATAACTTTTTGAGAATTCGACATTTTTTAACGAGACAAAGCTTAAATTAAAGCTTGTTCGGCTTCCTTTCATAAACTTTTTGATCTATATACATAATCGAAATATTGGTTAATCTATAACTAACTAGAGGGGCTGTGCCCCCTGCCCCCCGCTTCGCTCGTCGCACTACCTCCCACTCTGTGTAAAAACGAAGTTCTTACATTATAGGCACGACCGCACTTCTCAGGATAATCTTATATTTTGACCAGAACAAAAAATGCAACACTTCAAATACTAATAATGAAAAAAAAAATTGTTTTATTATCTACTACTTTTGTATAAACTGAAATCCTGTGCGGTTATTGCCAACAATTGTTAACTTTTGACGTTATTAGCCGTTTGAAATTGATTTTTTAGGCTGATCAGGAATTAATTGTACGAGTAAATGTTTAGCAGAGAAAAGTTTTGTCATATCATTATCTACAACTTTTGTATTTAATGTTTTTGTCTTACGTCAAACCACGTCATGTTATAGCCTAAAATTGTTCATTTTTGACATTTTTAGCCGTTTAAATTGATTTTATGAGCTTAGCAGTTCATCAGGAATTAATTGTACAAGAAAAAGTTTAATAGAGATAAGTTTTGTCATATGATTATCTACAACTTTTGTATTTAACGTTTGCATGTAAAGTGAAACCGTGTCATGTTATAGTAAAAAGTCGCCCATTTTTGACGTTTTTAGCCGCTTAAAATCGATTTTATGAGCTTAGCTCGTCAGGAATTAATTTATATGAAAATGTCAAAGAGAAAAAAGTTTTGTATTATTATTATCTACAACTTTTATATATAATATTTCTGTCTAAAGTCAAATCCTGTGGAGTTATAGCTGAAAATGATCCATTTTTCACGTTTTTAGCCGTTTTTCGCTGTTAAATTGTAAAATATTGCTTGCAACGAAAAATGATTTACATATAAACGCTTTGTTTTAATTTGTTTGAGTAAATTCATGTATTGGATGTGGATTATTTTGTACACGGTATACTTAAAAATCGATTATTCCCAAATTTTATTTGTCCTCGTACTTCTACGTTTTTTAATGGATCTTTCTGAAATTGAAACTGGGTCCTCCCTATAATTAGACGAGTGCTTGGTTAAGATTTCGATGAGATTCGTGAAAAATTCTTTTAAATAATCCATAAACTTGATTACATACGTACATACATATAATTAAGAACTAATTCTTGGCGGAAAATATTTTTTCGTCTTACCCTGGCCGAAAGTACCACATTCCCTCCCGGCGCAAAAATGGGAAGCCTTCGGCTCGGGTGGCAATTTACACGAGATATGGACTGTCCAAGTTTTTTCCTCCCATGGTGCGTAATATACTATTGATTCACTAAATGTTTACATTATGGTACCATTTTCACTCTGGTGAATATAAACAAAAGACCCAGAAAAGATTCAGAAAAAGTATTCTGCAAATATTCAACGAATAATTTTTTTGAATACTTTTTAAAAAAAATCTCTAAATACCTGGTTTTTTTATACGAAATGTGTTTATTAATTAATATTATTTTATTACATCAAATATTGACTGAAGTAATGTGAGTATTTGAAAAAATTTGCGATGGACTAATGCCGAGTTCTGCTTTTTATCATAATACAAAAAAAGGATATCGAAAGGTATAAAGGTACTGAATAACGAAAATATTTGAGAAGTATTTATGTTTTCGAAACTACATATTTCAAAATAATAGAAAAAATTATCACACAAAATATTTAAAGAAAAATAAAATCGGGATAAGTCACAGTTATTATAGAAATATATGTGCATTATCATTTCACAGAAAATAGATAAATTGATGACTGTTATTTTATTTATTTTATTTTTCAGTTTATTGAAATAAACAGGCTTAAAGCGATTTAGATAAAATACAAATGAAATATAAATACAGGGGCACATATAAGAAACATAAGAAATAAAGGGAGAGCCCTTTTAATAAAATTGTCACAAGCTTTGTTTTAACAACATTTTTAACGTATTGTGAATAAATTAGAAGAAGTAAAATTAACTTGCTGAATTTCCAGTCCTTTTTTAATCTATAAGAATTTTTCGCGCAGCTATTAAACGTGAAGACCTAAATCGCAATAAGTCATTTATGATCTGATGATTGATACTGAACGTTAGGACTTAAATTTTATATATACGAAAATTAGATCTTTTATACAATGAATGTATCTTTATACATAAAAAAAGTTTTTCAAGTTGTGCACGAAAAGTGCCTATTAAAAAAAATAAAATAAAAAAGGGAGAATTGAGAAATCGAACATTTCAAGCGTCTATATAACGACCAGTGCAAGAAATGTACTTTTTCTCGTGCTACTCTGTTATATTGCTCACATATGACATAAAAACATCTTATGCATAGCTTTAATCAGTAAACAATCAATCTTGCAATGTTTTTGCAAACGTCTAATAAATTCTTAAAAGATTTTCTTTTTTAAGTAAATAATCAAATATAAGAATGTACTTAGAATTCACTGTTTTATTTTCATCGATATGATGGTCGACTAAAAATGCCCGATCCTCGCACTCGTCTTTTTTATACGAGAAGCTACTTCTACATTTATTAAAAAAAACTCGTAATATGAAACAAGGGAGAAATGAACTTTTTAGACTCCGGTGACGGTTCGGAGCATTCGCGTTTTATTCGGGCGCATTTGTACTCAATTCATCATCCTCGCTAAATAAAAGTCAATTTTCCTCTTTAGTTGCATTAGTGTTAAATTTTAGTTTTCATTCAGTTTTACTATATTAACCTTTTCAGGACGGGGATTTTTACGTTGAAATTGGACTTTTTTTTAGTCGTTATAACGAGTAACAATATATTTGTACATAAAATCATCAAAGAATTTGTCACGTCGAGTGCCTGACAAAATTGGTGGTCGAAATATCGACCAGTCCCGTCCTGAAAAGGTTAATACTTCTTTAAGATTTACTTCGTATATTTTACTGTTGAAATGAATAAACATTCTAAATTAAATTTTAAATTGGAATTTTATTACCATTCATAATTATTTAAATGAACACCGCTATGAATTTGTTAGATAATTATATAGTAACGCATATTTTTTCCATGCAAAATATTTGTAAACAACTATGAAACGCCTAACCTCTAAAAGAAATTTTGACGTCAACAAAGCGAAAACTGTATGTATACATAATATATCTATATATATATAAAAAAATATATACTTACATACTACAATTGTATATTCAAAAATACACTTAATGCTTGCTCTTTTTGCTGTTAACAATTCACATTGGTTTCTGCTCCAGTTTCTATATTTTTTGACGACAGACGTATTCTGACTTAAGACTGATGCATGCGGCGTATAGCGATGTGTTCTACTCACGGGAATCAGCGGATCACTCACGCTGTACAGCATATATAGATATTCTCGAACGCAGCAGGAGATAAGATAGGTGTACAACGTCGTTTACCTATGTTTGGTCATTTTGTGGCGTCTTCTAGTGACAAAATGTATAAGCTAGAAAAAATATTTTTTATATTTTATATTCCTTGAATCCCCATTCCCCTATGTGAACTACATTTAAAAAATATGTTCTGGGCAATATGTATACATACTTGTATAACAAAATTTTCTGTTTTTTTGCAAATACTTATACAGGCGACGTTTATGAATATGCAAATAAGTTTACTAAGGAGTGTTTCGATTTTTCGAAATAACTGACAATCCTAACAGAAAAAATAAATGCAAATAACTGTTAATAACTTTTAATAACTCTTAATAATTGTTAAAAACTGCAAATAACTACTAATAACTATCTAATAAATGTTACAAAAAGTTTGGTTTAAGACACGTCTAACGGTTATTCACAATTATTTATACTTAATTAACTTACAGTTTCGTTAAATAATAAACATATGAACTTGCCGTAAAATACTTTAAAAAACTACTTCAATTATGTCAAATCAGAAGTATAGTGGAAATATGAGACATACTATTCCAAGTATATAAATAAGTAAAAAATCTGTATTTTAAATCAATATAAGTAATGTTGTTGTTTAAATGTCTGTATCCCTTTATGCTCTTCGCTTCACTCGTCGTGGTAACCCCGGCAGTCTATGTGAAAGTTCTATTTTTACATATAAGAAAGAAAGATACGACCACTCTTGGAAAGGATATCTTTATATTTTTATAATTCTGAAAAATGTATTTTTTTTGTGTAATATTAAGCGTATTAAGTCGTTTTATAAAGTTTAATATACAAGAAGGAATCCATTTTACTTAAAAATATTTTATATGAAAAAATGTTTTCGTTTGATGTGATCCAGATATAAGATGTCTATGAAACTTTATTAAATATTATACATAAATGTGTGTCCATCCATACGTACATCATCAAAAATGATTTAATGAGTGATCCAAAACATATTTTGGCGTTATTAATCGTGACGTGTGTAATGGTTCGTCAGTTTGAAATAAAGTAAATCTGCAAATCCTACAACCGATAAAACAATTCCCTACTACACCCTGTACATTGAAATATCTCCATATAATTCCAAAATCCATTCAAGAAAACTAGTTCTCTAAACTCTTATGCTCCAAACAAATCTTTTAAGCATGAGTGGTGTGAGTGAACTGTGGTGGCATATAGGCGTCTCAGGCTCTCAGCTGGCCTCAGTCTCAGTAGTCACTAGTGTAGTCAGTGTACTCGACTACTCGCCGCTCTGACGGCCATAGAGTAAAGTAACGTCATAGTTCGAAGCGGCAAAAGGTAAAACTATATATCCGCACGTGGTCGGCTGGTGAATGAGTAAGTTCAATATTTGAAAACAATTTTTGTTCATTCAGCTTAATTAACAAAGTAGTTTGATGTTTCAATTTTGTAAATAACACTGGGCTTTCATTGTATTTGAATGAAACCGCGAGATAGTTTTATTTGATCGAATAAACGTAAGTTTTTGTAAAAGACTAATTTTTGTTTTTTCAAACATAACCTGCAATATAAATAACGCCTCTTATTTTTAATAATTAATTCTGTTGAATAAAAGCTATCGCGATGCAATACTGAATTGAAGTTGACAGTATTGTTAGACGTATTTTTTAGTCTTTCATTGGTCAATGTACGTGGTTAATTACTTATTTCGGCTGTATAAACAAAAATGAAGACAGCGCGTGTGAAGCACACTTTATTAATTTCTGGTTCTAATAAACTATTGTAATATTTTTTAGACTTTTGCTGCTGTATTATTGACTAATTAAGACTCTGAGAATTGTAACTGCAAAAATGGTGCGAAAAAAAATTGACAATCGTATCAGGACTATGATTGAAGATGGAGTTTCTTGTGGACACAGGACTATGTTCATCATTATTGGTGAAAAGGCAAGAGATCAAGTGGTATTGCTGCATCACATATTGCTAAAATCAGCTGTAAAGGCACAGCCAACTGTTTTGTGGTGCTACAAAAAAGAACTTGGCTTCAGTAGTCACAGAAAAAAGAAAATGAGGTCCTTGCAAAAGAAAGCAAAATGTGGAAAAGTGGACTTCAATGATGATGATCCTTTTGAATTATTTATACTTTCTACAAAAATACGGTACTGTTATTATAACGAAACGCACAAAATTTTAGGTAACACTTATGATATGTGTATTTTACAAGATTTTGAAGCTTTGACTCCAAATTTATTGGCTAGAACTCTAGAAACTGTTCAAGGTGGAGGCATTATTGTTTTTCTTTTACAAAGCATGAATTCTTTGAAGCAGTTGTATGCTATGAACATGGATGTTCATCAAAGATTTAGAACAGAAGCTCACCAAAATGTTGTTTGTAGATTCAATGAAAGATTTTTATTATCATTAGCTAATTGTCAACGGTGTCTAGTTGTTGATGATCAATTACAAGTTTTGCCAATTTCATCACAAAACTTGAATAATAAATCAGTCCAAAAAGGTATTGCAGGAGATGCAGAAGACTTAGTGTTATTGAAAAAAAGTTTACAAGATACACAACCAGTTGGAGCTATTGTGAATCTTTGTAAAACCACTGATCAAGCAAAATCTTTATTGAAGTTTATTGAAGCTATTTCAGAGAAGACTTTGAGGTCAACAATATCATTAACTGCTGCAAGAGGTCGTGGTAAGTCAGCGGCTCTTGGATTGGCTATTGCTGGTGCTGTTGCATTTGGATATTCAAATATTTACATCACAAGTCCTAGTCCTGAAAATTTAAAAACCCTTTTTGAATTTATTGCAAAAGGATTTGAAGCTTTGAACTATCAGGAACACACTGATTATGAATTCTTCCAATCGACCAATCCAGAATTTAATCAAGCAACAATTAGAGTGAATATATTTAGGGATCACAGACAAACTATTCAATATATCCATCCAGCAGATGCAAAGGACAAATTGAGTTTGGCTGAATTATTAGTCATTGACGAAGCTGCTGCGATACCATTACCTCATGTTAAAGCTATGCTGGGGCCTTACTTGACCTTTATGGCATCAACAATTAATGGATATGAAGGTACGGGGCGTTCTCTAACACTTAAACTCTTACAACAGCTGAGGTCACGGACAGGTCCAGTAAACACTCACAGTAAGCAAGATAAAGATTTGTGCGCCAAAGCTGTGATTGGAAGACAACTTCAGGAACTTGCACTGGAAGAACCAATTAGGTACAAAGCAGGAGACAGCATCGAAAAATGGCTATGTGATTTATTGTGTCTAGATGCAACTACTGGCGTTTCTTCTATATCATCAGGGTGTCCTCCACCAGAAGACTGTCAACTTTATTATATAAATAGAGATACACTGTTTTCTTATCACAAAGCTTCAGAGATGTTTTTACAAAGGATGATGGCACTTTGTGTTGCATCTCATTATAAAAACAGTCCTAATGATTTGCAAATGATGTCTGATGCTCCAGCCCACCATCTATTTTGTTTACTTGGACCTATAGATCCTGAAAAGAAAACATTACCCGAGATCTTAGTTGTTTTACAGGTATTTAATTATTATTTTTATTACTACATGTGTATTTTTAACAAATTGAAATTAATAGTCGAATTTTAATTTGTCACATTTCAGATTTGTTTAGAAGGACAAATAAAAAAATCAACCATCTCTGATAGTTTAGGAAGAGGCCGCAGAGCAGCTGGGGATTTAATCCCATGGACAATTGCACAGCAATTTCAAGATGAAGATTTTCCTTCGCTGAGTGGAGCGCGAATCGTTCGTATCGCTACACATCCTGATTATCAAGGAATGGGTTATGGCAGTCGAGCACTGGATTTACTCAGACAGTATTATCAATTTAATATTCCAAGCTTAGAATCAGAAGATACAGAAATCGAAAATTCGGCATTAACTCAGGTTACACAGGTTCAAGTTTCTGAAGTAGATTTGTTGGAGGAAACGATTGAACCAAAAAGCTCTTTACCTCCACTTTTACTGAAATTGTCAGAGCGTCGTCCAGAACACTTAGATTATCTTGGCGTTTCTTACGGAGTCACAGAATCATTATTGAAATTCTGGAAACGTGCCAAATTTATTCCTGTATATCTCAGACAAACTTCAAATGAAATTACAGGAGAGCATTCCTGTATTATGTTGTCTAGTCTGCAGGATACACCGGCTGATTGGCTGAAAGCCTACTGGGTAGATTTTCGCCGCCGATTCATCACACTACTTTCTTCATCTTTCAGGTAAATTGATTACAAGAAGTTTTAATTTACTTATTAACTTTTACCATGTTCATATCGTATAATTTTAACGTTTTATTTTTTAGGGACTACTCCCCATCTTTAGCTTTAGCTATTTTAACAAACAACACGATAAAATTATCGAACGAAAGCCTACAGAAACATATATTAGATACATATTTCACTTCCTATGACGTAGGAAGATTGGAGAAATATGGTAACAATATGAGTGATTACCATTTGATCATGGACTTGGTATCACCTTTATCCAGGCTTTACTTTATGAACTTAATGGGTAACACCCATTTCTCTGCAGTACAATCTGTCATACTACTGAGCTTGGGTCTTCAGCACAAGACTGTCAATCAGGTCGTAGAAGAGCTGAACAAATCTACAACGAACGAGGCCAACGTTTTGGTATCCTCGCAAGTACTCGGTTTGTTCAATCGAATAATTTGTAGGGCGACGAAATACCTGAACGAAATCATCAAAGAAGATGTAGGCATGGCGTTCAAGAGCATCAACGAGTCAACCGATCATATAAAGGTCAGCCACGAAAAGGGTGAGCTACGTAAGGAGCTGGAAGCCGCAGACAAGGAGTTGAAGAGGAAGCAAGCAATCGAGCTGGAAAAACTGAAGCAAGAGTCGCTTGATCAGTACGCAATCAAAGGCAGCGAGGCTGAGTGGTCGAATGCTCTGAAATCCGGAAAAGGGAACAAGAATCTTCTCTCGGTTAAGAGCTACGAGAAGCGCGCGCAACCAGACGATCAGAACAACCTAAGCTTGCAGGAGAAGGACAAGGGGAACAAGAAGAAGGGAAAGAAGCGAAAGCAAAGTTTCTAAAGCTGTGGAGCGCAGTCGAATTATTGTTGCGCTAATAGAAAATAGTTATAATTTTTGTAAATAATTTTTAAATTTATAAAGGTAAACAGATGCGAGTAAAGCAAAGTAACTTTGTAAATAACAAGGTAACTTTTGTAAATAAAAACTGACAGACATTTATTCTTAAAAAAATAAAACGATTTTAAAATCTAATGACTTGGTATTCTCTTGTCAATAATTTATGTGTTCCCCAATAAATCGGACAGAAAGTTTTTTTTTTTAAATATCAAAGAAATCAATAAAATGTGAATATCAAGAGCACTAATTTATACTTCTGCAACCATAAGTACAATTCAATTCTCTCTTTTTTTTTCGGAAAACCGAAAATCTCTACGAATTCCACCGGTAAAACAGTCTGTCTCTCTCTCACGCACCTTTTTGTCAAAAAAAAAAGCACACCGCCCAACGAGCCACCCACACACTCGTACACACAAGCCCTCTCCCGCGTGCGTCGACTGCAGGCAGTCGCACTCGCGTAGACAGCAATCATCATCATAACCTCGCCGCGTGTCGGCGCGTCGGTCGTATCTCCTCTCTCTCACTCCCACACATAGACACAATAGGGACCCCCCGTATGAGTGTAGAGAGAGAAAGAGACAGAAAGATAGACGACCAACTCTTCGCGCGCTCATATACAAGTATACGGCTCTTATACTTATCTCCTGCGTCCCCCTCCCCCCAGGAGTTGAATCCTAGCTCTACTCTTTCGTCGTATTGCTTCGTATTTTCCTCTTGACCTGGAGTTACATATAAAAGCGAATTATATATCAAGAGTGCGGAGCAGCAGTGAAAATGGCGACGTCGCCCTGAGCAAGAGAGAGAGAGAGAGAGAGAGAGAGAGAGAGAGAGAGAGAGAGAGAGAGAGAGAGAGAGTAAGAGGGAGGTGTATTATACAGCAGTGTGTGTATTATATATATATATATATATATATACGTATAGCGGGTATAGGTACGTGCTCGCGCGTATACGTGATATCGCGCGGGCGAGGAGAGGACAACGACGGCGGCAGAGAGTTGCAGGCAGAGAGCGCGCAGAGCACTAAGAGGATATAGAGTATGTAGTATCGATGTGTGAGTGTGTACGTCGAGACGGAGACGCGTGTGTGCACACGCGCGCGCGTAAATAAATAAATAGCCAGGGTGGTGTAGTGTGTGTGTGTGTGTGTATGTGTTGTGCATAATCCAAAGAGCGTTCCTCGATGCACTCGAGGAGTTGACTGATGGATGCTCGACGAGGATAGTATTTAGTTCTTCCATTCCGGAGGTGGATATCGAAAGACGGCGCGCCCGCGCGCGCGCGCTATACTGCATGTGTGCGTGCGTTGCTCGTCGGAGAAGGTGTACTTACCTCTCTCTCGCTCTCTCACTCCCACCCTCGTACGTACTCGAGGATCTCGAGAAGCAGCAGCAGTACACCTGGCCCTTTTACATAAGTGCGGGCTGCTGTTCGCGCGCGAGAGAGAGAGTAAACAGCGAGGGAGGCGCCGGAGCTCGAGGAGGAGAAAGTGAGAGGTGCTGCTGCTGCTGCGTGTGCGTGTGAAAAACGCGCCGCCAACTGGGTGGGTGGTGGTGGGCCAGGATGGACAAGTCGACGCCGGCAGCCACTGCCAACGGGTGTCAATGCAGATGTCAACGCCTTTGCTGCGGCCACGTCGTCGCTTCGACTGGGTAAGGATGGCCTTCTCTGGGATGTAGGTTGCGAAATGCCCTCTGGTTGCTGCCAAGCTTGTCTTGCTGGCCTCTCTGTTTACTTGGACTTGGGTGAGCGAGTGGAGGCCTGTTAGGCAGACTGGTTAGACAAGTGTGTGCTCGTTGGAGTCAGGGCGCACTTGGGTGGAGTGAAATATTGATGCTTGGATGAGGATCAGTGAGGTGAAGTTTTGGAAATGACATTTTTTATTAAATTTTTGAGTTTCATTGGTTGATCGGGCTAAAGTTAGTTATAAAGGGTAAAATTAGTGTTAGTGATTTTTTACTTTTTTATTTGCTGTATTAAAAAATTTGATATTATTTGATAAAGACCAAAAGGTAATTTGATCACAGTTTTATTTAAAAAAAAAGTATTATGAAGGAATTAAAAGCTTTATTGTGCATTAAAGTGTTGATATTGAATTGTTATCTATTCACAATAACATTAAAAATGTTTTTGAATCCATATTGATTAAGTTTAAATGCTAGAAAAAATCTTTTTCTTTACTCCAATTTATATTTTGGAGTGAAATTACTTAAACATAATATATAAATTTTTAATATCTATGTAATATCCTTCATAATATTATTATTACATTAAAATAACTATAAATAACAGTAAATCAATCAACTAACTTTTATAATTATTATGACCTCATTGTAGAAAAGTATTGAGCAGGTTATAAATACATGTTTATTGTTTTAATTGATAAAATTTGGGTTTTCAACAATATATATATTAGAAAAGTAAGCTTTTTTATTATCAAAGAGCATGTGAATAATAAATAATGGTACATGCTTTTTACGCTTTAACATTTTTTAAAAGTTAACCATATAATATCCAAGTAACTTTTAATTTTCAAAGAATGAAAAATTATAGAATGCTTAATTGATTTTATCACAATAATAAGTATAATTAATGTAGATTAAATTTGCTTTAACCTGTGAATAATAGTTGATGATATTATATTTAATATTTATTATCATATAAATAAATAATATTTTATATCAAACAAAATGACTTATTTGATTATGGTGATGCAAGATTAATTGAAAGCAATGTGTACATTTATTTGATAAAGCACTTGAAAGTTGAATAAAACATTTCATTCTATGATGTTATGTAAAAGATAATGTTTTACCTTCACATTCAATATTTTAGGTTGCTTCTTAATGTGCCAGCACCAGAAGACAACATCATGTTTTGAGAGCACTGCCGAAGCTACCAAGAGATTTTTCAGAGAGAAATTTTAAGGGATTGGACAAATGATGTACCGTCCCTTGACTCTCAGTCTGACGGTGGCCAAAAGCAGATTGTTGTTAAGGATTTGAATAGTTGTTATATCAAGTAAGTTATTTGACATTAGTGGAAAAAAAATTGGTTTAAGGTTACAATGTTAAACTTATTATTGATTTATCATTTAAAACACGGAGTAAAAATTTGTCATTCTTATAGGTTCAATAAGTGTATTTAGCCATATGCCTCCAGCTGGGCTATCAGCGAGAGGCTTGTCTACCTTAATGGACCCTGGACAACCAGATGCTCGTCTTCGGAGCGAGCGCTTTTTATTACACACAGAGAATGGCTCAACTCAGTCAAACTTCTCCAATGCGGGAAACTTCTCGCCAAGGTATCACCACACAAGCAGAACAAACAATCAATCAATCGGGTGAATAGAATAGATTATTTTAATTCTTAAACCCTGCTGTTGATTCTCATGAATTAAAATTTTATTTGTCAAAATTTGGTATATAACTTCCAGAATTATGAATTATTGTTTCAATAAATAATTTTCTGCAGATTTCAAATTATCAGAATATAATTTTTGTAATTTTTCATTTCATTAGAAATATTATATAAAACTAGACATTAATAGATATCAACTTCTGCTTTTATTTTTATCATTTTTATCAAGGTATCATAAATAGATACCATCAGAAGGTATGTGAACATATTAATACAAATAATTTAGATGCTTAAAATAGGTATCATTTAAAGTATGAAGAGCTCTTCAGATAGCATACTGAGCATATTCTCATACTAATATTTAAAAAAATATTCTTTCAATGCTACCATTTTTATTCGTTAGATAAATGTCAAATCTATCAGGAATACACAGCAGGGTTTATACAACTGAAAACCAAAAACTGTAAGCAAAACCACAATCATCATATTCAGCACCAGACGAACTCATGCTTTGCTCACAGTATCTCGACATCAGACGTTCACGTTTCGATTTTAATCCCTTAATTTTTACAGCAGTCAAAATTACTGCTACACGAGGACGTCGAGCAACATGTCGGACAGCAGTGTCTCGGACACGCACAGCGGTGGCACCGCGCGCACGCTGTCGCAACAGACGAGCCCCTCCCATGGCACTCTGTCCTCGACGTCGCGCCACGATAGCTCCACCCTCTACACGGCTCTGTACGAGTACGCGCCGAGGGGTGAGGACGAGCTGTCCCTGCAGATAGGGGAGACCGTCGAGGTGAGGATAATTTTTTAGCTTCGTTTAGGATAGGTGCTTTAATGCTTTTAGTATCAAAGATTTGCGTAATGATTATTTCGAAAAATATTATTAGAATATCTCTTTTTGATATGAATACTTTTTTTTTTCATTGGGTTACGTTATTTCGAAATGAACATTTCCAAAATACCTATTTAAATGTTAGAAGTTTTGAACCATTTTTATAAAAAAGAAACTAATTTATATACGAAAATTTATGTACTTTAATTATTTTAAAATCAATTTATATCTGATTATCTACTGTGTGTACAATATCATTAGGGAGTACAACTTTAAGAAGCACTTTCTATACGTAATTTTTTTAATTCGATGATCGATCACTTCTGTATGTAGGTTTTATCAAAAGATCCCAAGATATCGGGTGATGAGGGCTGGTGGACGGGGAAAATCCGTGGCAAGGTGGGTATTTTCCCCGCGAACTACGTTGTAGAGGCGGAGACGATCGATAGGGTATCTTCGCTGATCGAGAGTGTGCAGCCCCTCGAAATCGATTTCGAGGAACTGACACTGGAAGAAGTAATTGGCGTAGGTGGATTCGGCAAAGTTTACCGGTGAGTTAAAGCAAATTCGTTCTGATAACGAATGGTAGTGATAATTAATCATGAAATTTGATAATAGTAATCTGTAAAACTCTATTTCATTTCATATAGTTTTGTCACGAAGAAATAAATTTTAGTACTTTCTATTTTTTTTTATTTTGAATTTTTTTTTAATAAAAATTTATTTTTATATATTATGTTTTATAAAATTGTATAATTAAAAATAATGCATAATGCTATCAATATTATTAAAAAATTAGTGATTCAATAGTTTTCACTTAAAAGTTTTTATTCAAAAGCAGATTCATGATCAAAAACTACAAATCATTCTCCTTATTCTTATAGTTATATGTATAGCTGTACACAATCATTCGAAAACTATCAATCAAGAAACTAAAAATCTTCTTTCTTCCACAGAGGTTTCTGGAACGACAAGGAGGTGGCGGTAAAGGCGGCGCGCCAGGACCCGGACGAGGAACCGAGTGTGACGTTGCAAAATGTACGCCAGGAGGCGAAGCTTTTCTGGCTGCTGAAGCATGATAACATCGTGCAGCTGGAAGGCGTCTGCCTGAAGATGCCAAACATGTGCCTGGTGATGGAGTACGCGCGCGGCGGCAGCCTCAACAGGGTGCTGAGCGGTCGTAAGATCAGGCCTGATGTCCTCGTCGACTGGGCGATACAAATCGCACGTGGTATGGATTATCTGCACAACAAGGCGAAGATCAGCCTCATACACAGGGATCTCAAGAGCTCGAACGGTGAGTTGGCTGGGCGTGGGAAGTTTTTCGATTGAGGATGGATGCTTTCTTGTGAAAAGTGAAGATCATGTAAAGTATAATGAATGTATAGAATTATAGAGAGATAGTATATAATTGAAAGTAATAATCTAAAAGATGGATTAGATTTATATTTTAATGTTGCAAATAGTAGATTTTATTAATAACAGAAACCTCAAATGAAACAAAATTATCCTACGTTTTTAATCTACGTTGTTTTGTAAGAGGTAACATTTTTGACAAATGATTATTTATTGTATAGTATTGTTGAGCGAGCCGATCGAGAACGATGACTTTCAATACAAAACGTTGAAGATCACGGATTTTGGTCTGGCGCGGGAGGTGTACAAAACGACGCGGATGTCAGCAGCTGGGACTTACGCCTGGATGGCGCCCGAAGTCATTAAAAAGAGCACATTCAGCAAGGCCAGCGACGTTTGGAGGTAGGGACCACAGAATTTTTATCTTTTAGAAAATATTGAGACAACTCTTGAATAAATGTTATATTGCAGTTATGGTGTACTGTTATGGGAACTTTTGACTGGAGAAACGCCGTATAAGGGAATTGATGCATTAGCCGTAGCGTACGGAGTAGCTGTAAATAAATTAACATTACCAATCCCGTCGACGTGCCCCCAGTCATGGAGATGTCTAATGGAAGGTAAAAACTATCTTTATTTAACAATTGCTAAATTTTGAATTTTTTTTCTAATATAACTAAATTAAAATTTCAGCTTGTTGGGCTCCCGATAGTCACGGTAGACCAGGCTTTGCGGAGATCCTAGTTGCTCTGGAGGAGGTAAAAAGCGCGTTCGCCGCTACTCCCCACGAGTCTTTCCATACGATGCAGGAAGACTGGAGGCTAGAGATCGAACAAGTTCTTCATGGGCTGCGCATGAAAGAGAAGGTATATAAATACAAATTTACAATTGCCGTCTCTAATTAAACATCTTAGAATATAATAATATGAAAACTGTAACGCAAATTATAATGATTATATCATTTTTTCCAATGCAAATGCAAAGGCATGCCGATCGCTCGAAGAGGTAAGAGATGGGCATATGTAATAATGAGTGATAATAGTGATCCATGTGATGTTTTGAGTTTATTTTCAGTTAACACATCACGTACTTGTGCTTTATTTTACCACGAATTCCTTAGAGTTTGCATTTTTACACGCATGTAGTTTACTTAGACCAGAAGAATAAGCGTGTCCCAAAAATCTTTAATTTTTATGCTCGTTTAATTTGAAAATATATCATTGTTAGATGTTTTTTTCGTTACTCATTAGTGAATGCTCCAAGTAACCTCAACCAAAAGTGTTTTAATTTTAATTTTTACCTTAGACAGCTCTAAAATATTACAGACATTTTTGCTTAAACGCTAACGTTCTCATTTCACAGGAACTGCGCTGCAGGGAGGAAGAACTTACGAAGGCCCAGGTGCAGCAACGCCAGCACGAGGAGAACCTGCGTCAACGCGAGCAGGAGCTCGCTGCTCGGGAGATTGATCTACTCGAGCGTGAGCTTGCCGTTATGATCATCCAGCAGCAGAACACACCCACGCCCAAGAAGCGACTCGGTAAATTCACCAAGTCGAAGCTGAAACTGAACAAGAAGGAGCCCGGCAGTGTGCCCATAATAAGCGCGCCATCGGGTAAGGGGTTTTCTCAAAAGATCATTTGAAAATTGATTTGAATCTCGCTTTACGTGATTGAACAATAGCAAAAATGCTATTATTTTATGCTTTTTGTTACGTTTGGTAACTATTTAAAATTTAACAACATCAAATAACGTTACGATAAATATCAATATAATCCAACAACTATATTATAGAGCTTGTTTGACATGTTTTCATTATTATTTGTAGCAAGTGTAGTATTTAACGTATTTCAGAAGTAATAGTATATTACGCATCTAGGGAGGAAAAAACTTGGAAAGTCCACAGCTCGTGTAAATTGCCACCCGAGCCGAAG
>JAYJLV010000001.1:1842066-1863646 GCA_036873485.1 Torymus texanus | reverse complement strand
CAATAAAAGGATTTTTATTGAAATAAAAAATGCCTAGACTTGCTCATTTTATACCCGCTCCAACACTAATTTTCAATTCTTCTGGCGTTCTCGAACCAACCCCGTAACCGTGCAATAAACGTAGACGTATGCGCGCGCAGGGGACGAGAAGACACATCTTCCCTAGCTTTTCTAGGATTCCAGAAATTCGCTTGATGTTTCAAAGAAACGTCTTAACGTGTGTGTGTGTGTGTGTGTGTGTGTGTGTGTATATATATATATATATACACACACACACACCATTCAATTTGTATACCCTGTTAAAAGAACATGTGATATTTTCATCTAAATAACACCAGGTTTTTCAGGTACTAAATAGAAATGTCAATGCGTGATCTGTATGTATCTTGAGCCAATTAAATTTTACGTGTTCATTTCAAATCGACCAATCACAATCATTAGAGGTGACAGTCCATCTCTTTTTTATATAAGAATTTTTTTTATCAATTCGGCAAATGATGAAACTATATCTTTAGGTAAATAAAACAGGTGATGAACATCACTTGAAAAACACAAGTGCTCTTCTTTATTAAACTAATAAATTAATAATTATTACTTAGAATAAATCTATTATTATTAAGCAGCTGATAATAATTAATACTATTACTATCAATAAACTATAAAAACTAAAAAGAAAAAAACACCTGATTGTCGTCAGGTGTCGATTTATAGGTCCTAAGAAACATTTGAAAAATTTGGTGTTTTATTCAGGTAAAGATAAAACATATTTTTTGCAATTGGGTATATCATAAAAAAATGTTATTTAAATGTAAAATCAAATTAATACGAATTAACTTTAACTATGAATTAAATCAAAGAAAATAATAATAAAATAGAGTTCAACGTGGATAAGCAAATTAGTTTTGAAAAGATGCACTAATTTTCACAGAAATCAGTGAAAACATGGTTCTCAATATTATTAAGATATGATTTTTATTTTGTAATAAATCCAATTTGTTGAATATTCAAAGTAAAGATTTTCTTTTCTCTTCATTTAGAGAGAAAAAATGTTCATGCCTTATTCATTGTAAACGAATTAATTAAATGAAAAAGTAATTATCTAGTTTTAGCAATAATATTTTTGGGTATTTTATCAAGCGGATTTCGATAAGCCGCTAATTATAGTATAATTTTACAGCTATATAATTGTTAAATATAGCTTTCCGGCCGGTACGGTAGGTCGCATAATGGAGGTCGGTATTTGTCACCCCTTGAATCCTAACACTTCTTGAAACTGAATTTTTTAGGTACAATACACGAGTTTCATTATGAAAATTTTTATACATTTACACAATAAAATAATTGTATAAAATAGCTGAAGAAAAAATTGTTTAGATCAAAATGATTTTATTGCTAAAAACAATATGATTGCAATCCATACCGATCATACCAGTAAAAGCGATATTATAGCTTCGAGATATAATTTATTTACAAAATATTCTACGTTTTTTAAAACTTCCGTAATTCAATTATTTAAAACATCATTTTAAATAGCCATAAATGTAAAGTAAGTATAGAAAACTGCCTGCCCGCTAAATAATGCTCCAAAATTATTTCTATCATTTAAAAAGACCGCGATGCTTCTAAGTTACAGATGTCGCTGGTGTACGGGTAGTTTCCGTAAGCCGTCCGTCGACATCGCAGCGATCGCGTTTATGCTGTATAGGCAGTTATAACTATAGGCTTGGCTGTACGCTGTACCTATTGGTTGGATATATAGCTATACACCGCACACGTATACACAACTCTCGCTTCTCTTGCGCGCGCGCACGCAGCGTCGCGCAGTCAGTTGTATGTCGTACCTCGTACGTACGTAGCTGCGGCCCCTTCGTGCTGTGGTAGTTGTGCTCTGCGCGCGGCGTGCGTGTGTGTGCGTGTGTCTGTGTCTGCCTCTGTCCGCGCAGTAGCTGCGACGAGCGACGACGGTAACGACGACGAGAGGAGAGGAGAGGAGAGAGAGCGAGCGAAAAATGGTGAATACTTGGGTGTAGTCTCGCACGGATACAACGAGGAGAGGAAGATCAACTCACTCACTCAACACCCCCTGCGACGACCGACCGACGACGACGAGCACGCGCTAGGTCGAGGACGACGGCGCGGCGCTGCGTAAGTAGAAACATATATATATATATATATATACACACACACATTTTATACACACACACGCATGCATACACACTCCAGTTCTTCCCTCTGAGAGCTGTGTGTGTTTTGGCTGCCTGCACCGGTGTGCAATCAAGAAAGACATAGAGATATATTGAGGGTGGATGGGACAGGCCCTCATTAAAGTGCCATGTGTTCTCGGAGATCACTGGACTAGCAGTTTGTGATGACGACGACGGCTACGAGGAGAGGAGATACGGAGCGAGTGCGCACGAATATAGATGTGTAGCGAGAGAGGGACAGAGAGCGAGAGAGGAAGCGAGACGGAGTGATAGAGGGTCCAAGAGGGGGCGACGAATCGACGACATTCGGCCGTGTGTATAGTTGCGCTTCGAAAGAGAGAGAGAGAGGGAGGGAGAGAGAAAGAAATTATATACTAGTGCGTGGACACCGCGAGAGCGTGCATCGACGAGTCAAGTTGCGTGTGTGCATCTGAGAGAGGATCTTTCTTCCTATTTTCTCCCTCTTGCCTCGAATCATCATCTTCGACCGGGGAGTACACAGTGTATTGCGTCTAATAGCAAGTGAGCTGTGGACTAATAGTCATATTTTTCGGATGTACGTGACGTCTGAGACCACGATCATGAGGAAGCACCTTCGACTCTGTCTATTCGTCTTTTTCTCTCTCGATCTCTCTCGGTGTCTGTCTATCCCTCTCTCTCTCTCTTTCTCTCCTCCTGTCTCTGTCTTTCCATCCTTCTCTATTCTCTCTTTTCCTTCGTTTGCGCGCATGTCCCTTCTTTTCTTGGTTCACGCGTATATATAATTGACCGTACTTATGTACGTACGTATGTATACACGTACGAACGCCGATCGACATAAACAAGCGCGGACATATACGTATACACACGCGTGCACGCAGATATTTGCTTACTCTCTCGTCGTCGGCGAGCGAGCAAGCTAGCTGCTGGTACTGCTACTGCGAAGATATTACAATTGTCACCTGCCGTCAATTATTGTCCCTGACTGTCAAAATGCAGCTGAGGGCCTTGCACACCGCTGCAGGTTCAAAGCTTTGTCCTTCGCAGAGTCTTGGGCTTTTTCTCACTCATTTGTGCTATACGGGCTTGCCTTGCTAAATGAATGATTGCTTGATAACGTGTACTGTGGTGAGTGCACTAAGTACATGACTGTTTGCAAGACGTAGTTTCTTACGCTGCACTTTGTTTTGCATAATTATATCTTGCAAAAGAGCTTGTTTTGTTTGAGAATCTGATGTATCTGCAAAGGCCAAAGCTTTGTTCATATTTTGGAGTTTTTGTTTATTAAATCACAAACATACACTGATCTTATTCCTTCAACTCATTAAAATGTCTTACGCTTGTCTGATTTTGAGTTAACTTTCATGATGAGTTCATATATTGCATAATAAAAGAGCAAATGAGTATTTTTCTGATACATGTATATGAAATTGTTAACAAATTACTCAAACATGGATGGACATATATTTTTCAATTGATGTAAAAAGAATTTTAAAATTTATATATCAATGTTCTCTGCAGTACTATCACAGTTGAATCAAAGATCGTTTTGGAAAATGGTTTAATAACAGCTTTACACATGTTATACTTAATTACGAGATTATTACAAATAATTTAATGGTACCGATTGATTGATGTAATTAAATCAGTGCTGGGCCAAATGATTATTTATTATCTTTGGTAAATATTTTTTTATTTCAAATGAGTACAATTAAAATTCCATATTTACAGTCAGTAAATATTGTTTGTATTTCTTTTAGATGTACAAAAGCTATTTTATATTGGCAGTTTTTCAACTAATAGTATTAATATATAAAGAAGAAATATAATAAAAATTTGTGATGTTATGCACTGAAATAAGTAATAAAAAAATAAAATTCAAGAGTATTCGGCCAAATAAATTAAAACACTCATTGATCATCAATTTGATATTTCAAATTTAGAGATTTTGGTGTATTATACTAGTCACTTTGTTGAAGTGGAATTAAGGTAATCATTTTTAGTAAATGTAAAAAAAAGAAAACAAAAAATTGATTATATTTTCTGTAGAGAACAAAATTATTACAAATAGATGCACGCAGTTTTGGTTCAATTTTTAGTATAGTCAGCAATCATTTCAAAATTTAAAAATTTTTATTTAATATTTGCTACATAAATGAATGTATTGTAGACCCACACACGTGCAATGCCGAGATGCTGCAACGAGAATAAGTCACTGAGGGTGGTGAGCAATAATCAGCAAAACAGTTCAGACGATATTTTAATCACTCACTCTAGGCCTTTCTCTATTGGTGGTGGAGAACAATTGAACATAGACGAAGAGACACCTGTTGTAGTTGTTGAACGATCTCACAGAAGAGTCCGGTGCGATCTTAGTCCAGTTCCAACTAACACCAGTAGTGGTTTTATTAAACTTATTGGCATAAAGGTATAATGCATCAACATTCCTATTGATATTATTTACTATAAAGTCATGTTGATTATGCTTGAAAATATACTTCATTCTTCACTTTGGATATTACGTTGTACACTTTACAAATAAACACCTTATTTAATTCACATTTTATTGATTTGTCTAGGACAAATCCAGTCGTCAAGACAGTCAATCAAGACATAGTTCTGGTAGTGGTGGGCCTAGAGATAAGGACAAAGAGGCAAAAAAGAAAGTAGCTATAGGCAACGCAGTGCGTGGACTTTTTCCTTCAAGCCATAGGCAGGACAGGTATAATGATGTCCGTATCAAAATCACGCTTCTTACATTATCATTTCATTTTTTTTATAAAATAAAATGAAAATATCAGTGGTAAAACATATTTCTTCAGTGTATACATTTAAATGTATAACATACTCATTGCTTCTTAAAAATTATTTGGGCTACATTTTTTTTTATAATTTCACATCTACAGTTTACTCACAATGACCATTTATTAAATCAGAAAATTGCATTGAAGATTTACATTAACATTTAATTGTAACTTAAATAGTTAACAAAGTGGACATTGTACTAGTGAACTTGCATATGCGATTAGATCTAAGTATATAAGTTAGATTTATTGTCTTTTATGTAAGAATTTGCTTTATCAAAGTTGGATTTTCTCTTATAGGTATGAAACTAGTAGACAACGACCATCAGGTACTGGCGGTGGTGGTGGACTATCTGGATTGTGCCCCAAACTGGCCACCAACCCTGGAAGTAGTAGTCAGAGTGGCATTGGTCTGGGCCACCACTTAGCCTCCCAGGAGACTTCAGCATCTTGCGGAGTAGTCACATCTCAAAAAACTCATGGACACCGTCGCCAACGAAAAGTTACTATCAACTCTCAGACTACTGGGGGTAGCTCAAGTAATTCTGTTGATCGAAAGGTTTGTTTATACTTATATTTAAAGCTATAAAAAAACTTATTTAAAAATCCCAAAAAGAAAAAATTCTTTGAAAATAATATCGTTAAGGGAAAACAGTTTTTATAATTTTTTAGTTGTAAATAATTTCTATTTTGCTTTACAAACACAATTTAATTATTTTTATAGTCAAGATTGAATCGAGCTGAACATGGTTCTCAATCACCACCTCCGTCGGTAACAAAAAACGGAATCTCATCGAATTCACACTCTGCAAAGCAGAAAAATTCCGATTCTACAGAAAAGTCTTCTTTAGTTTCATCTTTTGACCATGAAAACATTCACAATCTTAGCGATGCAGAAGAGGCAATCACTGCTTCAGAAAATTTTTCGAGAGTGTCAAGTAAGAGAAACATTTCACTGATTATAAATATATAACATTATTATGCAAACAAATTTGAAACTGCAAATAATCATTTAAGGCTCATGCGTACCTTTCACGCCAGTGGGAAAAGGAAATCCTAGAAAAGTAAGTAAAGAGGAAAAGACTGCAGAAAAAATAATGCGCTCGGCAAGTCCCGAGTCAAAAGAAGATAATGATGGTAACCGTAAGTCATTGTCGGATGCACGAGATGGGAAGACGTCAAATGAAGATATAGTCCAAAGCTTTGATGCTCCAATCTCTAAAAAGAAGCCAAATGAGGATGAAGCTGCATGCGTTCGCGAAAATAAAAGGAAAGCGTCCGTTTATTCTCTAGTTAACTTTGATTCTAAGGGTAGTGCCAATAGAAGATCAAATTATAAACAAGATAATACTACAGAAAATAGTACTCAAAGAGATTCAGATGTCGTCTTAGAAAATTCAAACCATGATGAAAATAATCAAAGGTAAGATAATGACATACCTATCACAAACTATTTATATGGAAACTCATTGTTTATAATACAATGAATGAATAACTGAAATATCTTTAAAATACACCATTTTCTATTTTAACTATATTTTTATTTGAATAAAAATAATTGATATAAATATGTAAAGAAAATTAAATTTGATTGTATTGTAATGTTCTTTTTATGTACATTGGCAGAAATATGAATGAAACTAGCACCCCATCTACATCAAAAAAATTATCTAAAAAGGAATCTAAGTGTAAAAAAGGATCAGGAGAGGTAATGGATTCCGCTAGTAGTGAAAAAAATGTAGAAGATAATATGGTTTCAAAAGACAAAGTTGAAAACATAGATGCTGAACAAATGAAAAATTCAAGATTTACAACATCTAATGTTACCGGAGAATCAATAGATCTTGAGAGTAAAGATTTTTCAGAGGAGTGTCAAAGAAATGAAGTTGAAGAAGAAGTTACTATTTACGACGAGGATGATAATGGAACGAGTATTAGTGATATAGTTGCAACACAAGCGCTTCATGAATCTCTCAGTAAAATGGGTAAAGTTCCGCCTCCAGGTCCTGATATAGCAATAGTCGAAAATCTATCAGAAATTCCAAAGTCCGAAGATACAAATCAAAAGGACGCTATGCAGGATGAAACGGCAGAAGGATTTATAGGACCACTTCTTGATGAAAATTTTAAAGCAGACGAGAAATTAGAACAAAAAACTATGGGGATGGATGAAGTTAGAAATTTATTAATGAAAGTTAAAGTTCAAACGGTCGAAGATGACGACGATGAAGAAAAGGCTGTAGGGATCTCTCCTGATGAAAGGTTTTTGAAATTCGAAGAGGAGATAGGTCGAGGTAGTTTTAAAACTGTTTATAGAGGCCTAGACACACAAACTGGTGTAGCTGTTGCTTGGTGTGAATTACAGGCAAGTATTTTTTAAATTTAATGAAACTGAAACTTATTGTTCCAAGCTTTTTTTTCATACTAAAATTATTTTTCAGGAGAAAAAGCTGAATAAAATGGAAAGACTGAGATTTAGGGAAGAAGCTGAGATGTTGAAAGGTTTACAGCATCCAAATATAGTAAGATTTTATGACTACTGGGAAGTGACGCTTACAAGACGAAAATATATTGTGCTAGTAACTGAACTTATGACTTCCGGTACATTAAAAACGTAAGTATCATTTCTTCGTATGTATATTTAGGTGTGATTATCTTAATATATTCAATAATTACAAATTTTGTTTCTCAGGTATCTACGGAGATTTAAAAAGATTAATCCTAAAGTTCTAAAATCTTGGTGTCGACAAATTTTAAAAGGACTTGCATTTCTGCATTCAAGGTCGCCACCAATTATTCATCGTGACCTCAAGTGCGATAATATTTTTATTACTGGGACCACAGGCAGTGTCAAAATCGGTGATCTTGGTCTGGCAACATTAAAAAACCGTAGTTTCGCGAAGAGTGTTATCGGTACTCCCGAATTTATGGCTCCTGAGATGTATGAAGAACATTACGATGAATCTGTAGATGTATATGCATTTGGTATGTGCATGCTTGAGATGGCTACCAGTGAATATCCATATTCTGAATGCACAGGTCCTGCACAAATCTATAAAAGGGTCGTTTCGGTTAGTATTAACTTTTATTACTTATTATGTTTTAAAGCATTTTACATGCCTATTTTTAATAATAAAATACTTTACTTTCATATTTTATTTATTACACTTATTGTATTGCATTTTTCAGGGCGTCAAACCACAAAGTTATGACAAAGTGGAAAATCCAGAAGTGCGAGAAATAATAGAAATGTGTATACGATTAAAAAAGGAAGAAAGACCTTTAGTCAAAGATCTTTTAAATCACGAATTTTTCGCAGACGATGTTGGGCTCAAATTAGAAATGGTGTCACGTGATACTGCTGTTGCCGAAGCAGACTTATCTCGCGTAGAATTTAGACTTCGCGTTCTCGATCCAAAGAAAAGAAGTAATAAGCACAAAGAAAATGAGGCAATTCAATTTGATTTTGATATAGAAGGTGACAATGCAGAAGAAGTAGCATCAGAAATGGCAAAATCGAGCCTCATTCTTGAGGAAGACGTAAAAGTAGTTGCAAAAATGCTTAAATCTCAAATTTTAGGATTAAAACGTGAAAGGGAAGAAAGAAAACAAAAGGAAGAAAAAGAACGACAAGATGCAGAAACTAACGCAGCCAATGAGTTACAAAATCAGTTATTAATGCAGCAAATTCAAGCTCAACAACAGCAGCAGCAGCAGCAGCAACAACAACAACAATCTCAAGTACAGTCGGGAATGAATATTCAACAGGTACAAAATGCAGTGCAAATGCAGCATAATTTACAACCACAGGCTGTGCAAATGGTTCAACAGCAACCAATAATGCAGCAGACTTCAGTTATTCAACCTCAGCAGGCTCAACAAATCCAACAGCTTAATCAACAACAGCAGCAACAACAACAGCAACAGCAGCAAGTTCAGTATCAACAACAACAACAATACCAACAAATGAGTCAAGTATCTCAGACAATGAGTGCAAATTCTTCACAATGTTCAACACCACAAACTGTTCCAACCCAAGCACCATTTCCTCAAGTAACTCAGCAGCAGTTGCAGCAACAATATATTCAACTAAATCAGATGGGAATGACACCACAATTATCACATCCTCAACAGCAAATGCAAATGCCACAAATTCAACAAACTATTCAATATACGCAAACACAGGTAAAATGATTTGTTTTTATAATAGAATAATTTTTTAGTAAATAAAATATCTAAAATTTATTATATATATTATATAAAGTTGATATTATATTATATTATATGAAGTTGATAATAAAAGAACTTCGTTTAGTAATCACAAAATTTTTTAGGTTCAGCATGTTCAACAGATACATCAAAATTCAGTTACTGGCTCATCAGCAGTAACGAATATCCCGGGCCAACAATTTTATCATCAAGGTGCTACTGCGATGGCAACTTATCCAAATTCACAAATTTTTCAGCAAAACGTTTCGCAGCCTATATTTCATGGATATTCATCAAGTTCTGCTGGCGGGCATATTGATGTTGTAGCAAATCAATCACCTCAAGTTTACGCAGCTCACCCTAATACTGCTGGAAATAATGCAGTTGCTACATCTATGGGTTATATTCAACCAATGCAGACTCAAGTTTCTCTTCCCCAACAAGTTGCAAATGTTCAGAACATTTCTACAGTAGCACCTTCAGTTCCAACGTTACAGGTAAATAAATTATAATTGTTTTCGCAATTGTGAGAAGTTATACCTACAATCTAAAATTATTTTATATATTTAAATGTTTCTTAATTTTACAGTCTTCAACATCTATTCCAACAAATATTCAGAATGCATCAGCTTTGATTACTAATGGCACACATCAATCACAGTCTCAACAAAATATTATGGTACAAATGCAATATCCTCAAGGTGCTAATGTCGTTTCGTCTGCTACACCAATAGCTCAAAATTTGAATCTTGTGACTCAGGTGTCCAATAGTGCTCAACAACAACAAACCATTCAACAGCAACAAGTAATAGCCCAACAACAATCCCAGCTCATACAACAACAGTCCTTGCCTCAACCACAACAGCAGCCACCTATGATTCATCAGCAATCACTTTCTCAAGAACCACAGCATACTATTCTACAACAGCCTCAACAACAACTTATACCACAGCAACAGCAACAACCTCAACAGCAATCACAGCAGTCAATCTCTCAACAACAACAGGCACTGTCTCAACAACAGCAAGCGATGTCTCAACAGCAAGCAATGTCTCAACAGCAGACAATATCTCAACAACAAGTGATGTCTCAACAACAACAGACTATGCCTCAACAACAGCAGACCATGCCACAACAACAGCATACCATGCCTCAACAACAACAGACAATGCCTCAACAACAACAGGCAATACCTCAACAGCAACAGGCAATGCCTCAACAGCAACAGACAATGCCTCAACAACATACAATGCCTCATCAACAACATACAATGCCTCAACAACAACAGGCAATGCCTCAACAACAGACAATGCCCCAACAACAGACAATGCCTCAACAAGCAATGCCACAACAACAACAGGCAATGCCTCAACAACAGACAATGCCTCAGCAACAGCAGACCATGTCCCAACCACAGGCAATCCAGACACAACATTTACAACAATCTATGCCTCAACAGCAACAGGCAATACCTCAACAGCAAACACAGCAGCTTATGCCCCAACAACAACAGACAATGCCCCAACAACAACAGGCAATGCCTCAGCAGCAACAACATCAGCCTATACTACATCAGCAACAACAACAGCAGCATCAACAGCAACCAGTGCCTCAACAGCAGCATCAACAGCAACAGCAACCAGTGCCACAACAGCAACAACAACATGCACACATACAATCACAACAGTCTCAGCAGTCACAGATACAACATCCTCAACAGTTATCACTGCAACAACAAAGTTATCAGCAAAATCCAGATACAATTTTAGTAAATCAAGAAAATGTAGAAATTTCAAAGAACACAGGACCTGTAGAAGTTGCAACAAATGTACAACAGCAAGAACATCAGTTACCATCTGGATCATCAACCGGCGATGGGTAAAATGAATTAATAAGTAAAAATTTACGTCCAATTTTTATTAAATATTTCTATTTAACTGTCTTCACTATTTACAGAAATACATTTGAAGTTCCTGATAGTTCATTACCGATAGCTGCAACAACAGCAGCAGCAACAACATCGACTACAGACAAAAGCAAAATTAAAAGAACGGGAACCAAAAGAAAAAAGCCGGGAATCAAACTGACTGTTCTTTCAGTTACTAATGTAGAAGGGCAAGGCATATCTGTAGAGTGTCAATTGGATACAAGTAAACAAAAAACAGTCACTTTCAAGTTCGATCGAGATGAAATGGTCCCAATTGATATAGCAAATAACTTGGTAATTATATAGATATATTTATACAACCTGTTTCGAAATTCATACACGAACACAACGGAGTCGGATAGAGCGTAAATTCTGAACAAAAAATTCCTTTACGAATTTTTTTGGTTCATCAATATTTATAGCATTATTGTTAACTAAAAATTAACATGTAACAGCCAATGAGCGTCGCCGGCGCGACGCGTAGTCAGAAAATAGGCGGAGATAATATTTGATATTTGATACAAAAGTTAGTAAATAAAAAGCTAATACGCTGGATCTGAAGGGGAAGGGAAGGACAGTTCGCGGGAGGGGGTATACGGCTATCAAAATAAACATTCAACAGGCCGCCCCGGCGACGTGCATTGGTAGTTAATCTAGTTAACAATAATGCTATAAATATTGATTAACCAAAAAAATTCATAAAGGAATTTTTCGTTCAGAATTTTACGCTCTATCCGATGCCGTTGTGTTCGTGTATAAATTTCTGAACACCTTGTATAAAAGTTGAAAAAATTTCAATGGAAGTGTGATTTTAAAAATATTCTAATTTTTTAAAGGTGGCAGAGAATCTTCTACCACAATCTCAACGAGAAACTTTTATCGAGTTGATAGAAGAAATCGTCAAACAATTAAGATTAGATCCATCTTTAAATTTACCGCTAGTGGCGCATGGACCTCCGGATCAGTCAGCTGGTGGTAGTCCTGTCACAAGTCGGCGACCTCGGGAACGTGATCACAGTCTTGATACAGCGAAGGTAATCATAATTTTTTCAGTATAGTAGTTCAATATTCTTGTTAATCTCCATTCTGGAAATTATAAAAGTGCTATAGCTTTATAAAGCTTCCCAAATATTTAGAAAGCATATTTCAAAAAATTGTCATTTCGGTTAACTTAAAAATGTGAGAAATCGTATATACATATGCTGTGTGTGATTTTGGACGCAGCAGGTGAGACACGGCTCGCTAACTCGTCAAAGTAGCCACCGTTCTTCATACAAAGTCCACCGTAGGCACCGTTCGGTGAGTTTACTCCTTTCCTCTCTTTCTCTCACTTGTTTTTTAAAATCTTTAATCGTGTCTCTATTTAGTTTTTTTATGTCATTAAGACAAACTTTATTTTATCATTATATTGAATTGTCATTGGTAAAAATTGTGTTTCCTTATTCTTGTGTATTTTTAGTTGTTATCTGTGAGTTTTTCAGATTGCAGAAGGACCTGAATGATTATTTAAATATAAGCTTATTATTTTTTATAGTTACTACTACTGACAAACCGTTGATGTGAAAAATGTGTGTGCATGACAATATAATATAACATTTTAAGTTTTATATTTAAGTACTATATATATTTTTTTTTGAGGCACTCTCCATTTTTAATACAAAAATTTATTTCATTTGAGTATGCACTATTTATAAATATTTCAATTAATCTATTTCGTATAATTTTTTGATTAATTTAAAAATACTTATTATTAGAATTTTTCTTTGAACTATTTATACATTTGTTATAATTTGTATTACTTGTGTTTATATTTATCCATAAAAAATTGTACTTCAGATTTGCTTCTTTTAAGTTAAGAGCGTGTACTGTGTAGGAATAAAAAGATATCACTTAATTTGTCTTCAATTTGTTTGTTATGTAAAAGTGTCGTGTAAAATTGAATTAAAATTTAGATTCACATTTGAGTTATTTTTTTTTCAGAGGGATGAAACTTCAAATACGTCTACACCAACAAAAATTCTACCCATAGACCAAATAATTTCCCACATCACAAATGCTGGTCTCACTGAAAAACAGTCTTCTGCTCCAACACCAACAGATGCTCAGGTGCCTCCAAGTGCTACTGAATCGGCAGAAGCGTCGAGACGCTCGTCTACTTCAACACAAAATACTGATACTTTGACTCCAACAAATCCTATGGAATTATTGGATAATCAAGAAAGTATTATTTCAACCTCCTCTGCCACGACAGTAGTAGAGGTTGACTCTCGTGATCAAGAATTAAAAACGGAAATAGGTAGCGATGTTGTTTCTACTGCTTGTTCCTCTGAATTGTCTGTTAAAGCTCCACAGGAAGTTGATAGAATTGCACACCTAAGTGAAGTAGCAGGTAGGAATTTTAAATATAATTTTATTGTTTAAAAAATCCTCATCACTTAAAATAATTTTGGAAATTTCTATGAATTCAGACGATTCATCCAAGGAAGAGTTCGTGCAAAAGCAGCGAGAGTCTCATGATGAAAATTCGATTAAAGAAGTAGTGAAAACTGAAAAGTCTGACGCTAAAAAATTAACAGTACCACCGATGCGAAAAATATCGCGTTTTCTCGTGAGTCCTGTTATAGAACAAAAAGCTGTTGTTTCTGAAGGTGAAACGACAATTCGACATGAAGTTGTGGAGCAACCTTTTATAGCAGTGAAACAAGATGCACCAGGAACTTCTGAAACCAGAAACAACCAAGTAAATGCACCCATCGTTACGTTTCCTTCTGAAGATGGAGATAAAGGGGTATTTACTTTTTATGGCATTTTTTTTTTACGATAAATATACAATTTTAATTTTATATATATATATATATATATATACACCCACAATCTGCAAATAATAACAAACAATGATAATTTAGGTCCAACAAACTATAATCCAACAGCACCAGAATCAGTCACAATTTCAAGCGGCGCAAATAATTCAAAATCAAGGTCAGACGCAAATGGATGCAGTTCGCGTAATGGCATCCCGCGTTTCGACCACTAGCTATCCTATTCAAATGAATCAAATTGGTGCAAATGACGTAGACCCTGCACTGCAAAATCAACAAACTGTTGCTGCTCCTGCACCAACTGTTGATGTACATCAAAATGTGCAAACGATTCCAGTTCAAAGTCAGAGAATTGTACAGCAGCATGTTGTAATTCAGACACAACAAGAAATTCAGTCTCAACCTCAGATGCAGCCGGTATGGAATTTTTTCTTAAATAACATATAATGTAGTACTTTTTAGCAATGTATAGGTACTGATGTGAATTTTACTTATGTTACAATTATTAATTTAAATATTCCCGCCAATAGATAGTAAGGATCTTTGATTTTAGTAGTTAAATTTCTATCATAATTATAAACACTGGCGCTACCGAACGCGACCGCTCTGTTCCTTTTATCTTCCCTTTCTGCCTCGGTACGCGCGACAAGTCGCACTGGCATCACGTCTCGCCTCGCTCTTTTGTATAATGAAATAGAGTAAATGTGAATTACTTTATCTTACTCTAACCGGTCCTAAGTGTATTTATTGCTCGCGCTTCGTAAAAACACAACAGATACAGTTTTTAATTCATAAAATTTAAGTTGTACAATTATACAATCATAATTTTTGTGTTTAGATGAGACCGGCACAACAACATATTCAAACTCCCGTCCAACATCTTCAACAATCAAATACAGACGAGAGAAACCGCAGAATTTCGAATATATCCAATAATTCTAATGTTTCAACTGATTCGCAACATTCAGAAACTATTGGTATGACGGTTGATGAAAGAAAAGTGTCTAATATGCCGAATCAGCATAGTCAACAACAAGTATATACTATACAACAACAACACGATAGTATGGCAAATGGAATTCTAGTATCTGGAGGTGGTGCCGTAGAGGTGGTGCATCAAACGCAACAAGTGGTTCATCATAATACTATGCATTCAGTAGCGACAGGAACTATGCCACCTGCCAGTAGTCAAATGGCAACCCAGACAACTGTAACAACTGAAGCAGTACCAAAAGTCAAAGTGAAGGAAGTGTCATCTACACTACCTGATCTTGCTCAGAATTTAGCAAATATTTTATCAAATCCTAAATCAAAAGCTGTACATTCAATAGCTCAGGGTCATGAACCACTTCAAAATCCAACTGTAATGCAACCTGTTCTTCATTCAGAACAATATTTTCAGCCAATTCAACCGGAAATGTGTTTACAAAATATACAATTTCCACACCAAATGCAACAAAATGTCCAACAAGTAAGAATTACTTTTATATTGAGGACCAAATAATGTTTTCTTTAACTGTTACCTTTACTAAGTCAAATCAAATAACGTTCGTGTAATTCCTATTGGAAGCTATGACTTGGATAGTTTTTTTCAATACAAACATTTATCTTAATCACTTATTAACCATGTCATAAATGATAATTTTCTTTTAATTATTTAGGTGATTCAAACTCAACCAACATTTCCATCAAACATTCCAACTCAAGCGCCTGTAATGCAACAGCATGGGCTAATCCAAGCAGTTGCTCATACTAATATTCAACAGCCCATCGATCCACAGTTGCAACAAGTGCTTCATAATCAGTCTCATAATTTACCGACCCACACCACGATACAAGGCCAGTGGGTTGTCCCATCTTATGGAACTTTGCCAGGGCAAAACATCATCCAACTACAACCTATTCAACACGTTCATGTTATTCAAAGTCAAGCTACTTTACAGCATATGATGCCCCTTCAAGTCCAGCCTCAAACACAACCCCAAATGCATCCGCAACAACAAACTATACACGAAGCTCTTGATCACTCGAAAGTTGCCGAGGCACATAATTTGCAGTTACAACTTCCAGAACAAAAACAGACTGTGGTAAAAATGGATAGTGAAACTATTTCTGAATCCACTATAAGCAGGTAATTATTTTGACAAAAACTTAATAGCAAAAGTATTCTTCATTCCTCATAGAAAACATTTAATATATGTAAATAATTTCAGGCGTACCAGCTCCGATTGTCAAATGCTTTCTTCAGAAAATGAATACTCCAGCCATGACATAACTCCGGAGCACACTCTTACCGAATCCCTCGAAAATACAAATTACCAACAAAAGGTGGTGCGAGAACAGCATCGTAAGCTTAGTCAACAGAATTCTTTAGACAAAACATCGGATAATAATGTAGGAGGAGGACCGCAAACAATTGCTGACTTACAGCAAAAATTAGTGCAGTTAACTAGTCAACCATTAGAGTCTCTGAATATTAGTACACCGCCAATAAGCCATCCTGCTACTCCGCACGGTCTCCAGATAACTACAGGACAGGATGTGCATCTTCAAAATTTGCAGCAAAAACTTGGTACTATACCTGGTATACCAGCAACGACTTTCCAACCCTTGGTATGTAATCGATACATGTGCAAAGTTTCATATCATTTCATTAAAAAATACCTATAAACAACGTTTAATTATATTGTTAGGCTTCTCTATCGCCTCAGTCAACGATACACCCAGGAATCATTGGCGAGCACACCAATACTTTTGTTGATAATACTGTGGTTGGAAGTAATATAGAACAAACCAACAACTCATTTTACAGTATGATTCCTCAGAATGTAAGAATAACAAAAATTGTAATGAGATCACAAATCAAATCAAGACAAAGTATTGGTATTTAACATTAAGCACTTTTTTTCAGACTGCAGATCTTGAGAGTCCAACTCCAGCGGGAGTAAGTGGTCAGGAGGTCGCTAGCCCGAGTAGGGAAAACGTCAAGTCCCGTGCGCAGAGGCCTGGTTCGCGTTTGCAAGAGCTCGAACATGAGCTTGCTAAGATCCACCAAAAGACGCCGAATTTGGTAGCATCATCTTTATCCTCGTCTCAAACCTCGTCGGTAGGAGCACCCATGGCAATGGTGTACACTGGTTCACTGCAAAATAACTCTTATCAGCAGCCACAGGCGATTCTCTCAGCTGTTATTCCAACCAGCGGCGTTCCAGTCGCTACCGTTGCTCCGAGCGTTGTCACGCCGCTCTCTAACAGTGACACATCTTTTCATCATGAAAGTCAAGATTCTTCATCAGCTTCCGCTGAGGTAGCCATTTTGTTTATTTAAATGCAACTTAATACAATACCCTGATTCAGTTCGAATAATAACATATGTCTTACTTTAATAACAGCGTGTCACTCTTAACCAACCGGTAAGAAAAATATCGAGGTTCATGGTTTCAAAAGTGGCTGGCCCACCCACAAACGACATAACTACAATGCAAAATCAAAATTTCGATGATGGGAGAATTATAGAAAACCGAACAAGTACAGCGTCTCATCACCTCGAAGAGCAGCATTTAAGTAAGGGATTTTTATAGTTGATTTTTCAGCAACTTTTTATTTACTACTTGACCGCTAAATTGTTGAATAATTTTAGTTAACGCAGCAGCAATGCAAGTATCACACAGTCGAGAAGGATCTGTGCCTCCTTCACAAAGCCTTGTTCCAGCTAGTACACAAGCCACTGAGGTATTTATCGCTAAAAATTTTATCACACGTCAATCAATTAAATAAATTTTAATTAATTTCTTGCATTACAGCAATACGAAAAAGAAGAAAGGTTCCCAACATTGACACCTAGCGAAGAATACCAATTACTCATTAAAAGGTAAATTGCGTCAGCTTATTCTTAAATGCTTAAGCCATATAATGTAGTTTAGTAAACAACGTATATTATTATTCAGGCAAACGATGGAGTTGGAGACCTTGCAAAAAAGACACCGAGAGGAATTGGAACGCTTCCAACAGCATCAGCTACAGTTATTAATTCAGCAGCAACAGCAAGTGGGCGCCTTTCAGCACCATCCTCTACTTTACCATACGATAACAGGTAAGACAAACTTTCCCTCCAGTGTCCAGTAAGGTAGTAATATGATAACTAATAAGATGGTCACTATTATAGGGCAAGCAAGAGTACCCGGATTAGAGGACTATATAATGTTCAGTCCGGCCACGCAGACACCGATGCAGCGAAAGCTCAGCTACTCTCCGGACACGGAGGAGACGCTGCGACTTGCCACGCAGAAGTTGAAGCAGCCGGCGCAGGGCGCTGGCTCGGCTATTCCTCACGCTTACGTCATACCAGTGCCAATAGTGCCTTCGGATAATCTCCCGAGCATCTCGGCCGCCGCTGCTCACACGTCGGTCGCGAGCGAAATGCCCGACATGGGACAGTTGGTCAGCTCGAGCAGCGCTCCGACCACGCAAATTCTCAGTCAAGCGCAGTATCAGTTCGGTCCGAGCTCGCTGTCGGACGCCGCGACGCAGGTACACACACACACCTCTTTTTCTACTATATTCAATGTTATGATTGATAAAATTTGAAGTTATAAATTTGTTTACACGTGTTTGGTTGTACAGGGAAGCTCAGCGGGCACTCTAGTCACAAGCGCGATGGCCGGCATCCACTATCACGAGCCGACGCTGCAGGCATTCAGTTACGCGCCTCATGGCGGATTCTTCCTGCCCGCGGGCTACCGGCTGATTTATGCACCGCAGACGGCAGGAGCGACGCCGCAGATACAGCCGACGACGCCCGCTACGCCGCAGCTCGCCAGTAGCTCCAATGACGGTACCCCGCCCGGCGAGCCGCAGCACTACACCACCGAGTCGCAGCCCGATTGAATTCTGTCTCACCCGTCGTCTGTGTTGTTCCGCGTCTGAATGTATAACAACAATGTGTGCTCGCGTTCGCGCGCCTGCTTGTGTCTTTCTGTGCGTATCTTGTATGTGTGTGTGTATGTGTATGTGTAAGTACGGACGTATTATAGAGAATGAGTGAACGCGTGTGTATGTATGCGTGCGTGCCTGTGCGTCTGCCCAATTGCGTATACACGCGGAGAGCGTCTTCGCGACGAAAGCCGTCACTCAAAGTCGATGTGTCGATTTTTATCTGATGATTTTAACAAATGTTCCTTCGAAATTTTCTTTTGGAGTTGAAAAATGCTGCGCATTTTCACTGCGTGATTGATGATGAAGCTAAACAACTCTTGCGATTTTTTTGTTTTGTTCATTATTTTTTATTCTTTTCTTTATGAATTGCGGACAAAACCGTCATAAAAAATTCTTTGTTCCAACATTTTTGTTACTTCAAAATAGTTTGAAAGATCTTAAAACGATTAGTCTACCGTCGACTGCTTCCTCTTCGTAGAAATTTTTATCGGCTTATGTGATCTACCGAGAAAAATTTAAGTCATATGATTATACATATTTTACATATTTTATTATATATATATATATAAAGTGATTATTGTCATTATTGTTATGATGCGTAATGATATTCAGTAGCAGCTCTTTCGTGTATAGCAAACGTCAAACATGTGCCGCTGTGTAATAATGAATGTGGCTCAAGGCAAGAACTGCGGATAATTGAATTACTTGTAGCTAATGTTAACTGTAATGTAAAACTGCGTTTAGAGGCCTTTTCTATTAGTACACTTGTAAGAATATATTCGAGTGTAGAAAACGTAAAATGATACGAGAACTGGAATGAATGCGGAGAGAGATTAAAACAAACAATTAAGGTGATATCAAGTGACTTTTTATAATGTCGCTTTTTACATCTCAACAAAACAGGCCTCAGCTAGTCGTACAATTGAAGTGAAGTGTTTAATCTGCTTGACATTACACAAGTAGTTGTTTATTAAGAAAGCGATGATGAAAGAAAAAGTAAGTCAATTTATCAATTATCAAAACGAAAGGAAACAAAGAGAATGTGATTTGTCATAGTCACTGTTATGCTTTAATGTATCTCTATTTTTTTTATTTGTTTCCCAATTTCGTTTATCAAAGGATAACATTTGGTTTCTAGATTACTAAATTTCAAATTTTTTCCTTTATTGTTGACTTCTATTTTTCATCCTTTTTGCTTCCTTCTCCTTTATGAGAGCTACTGAGTTTGCGATCATTTTGACTACTTGTTGTGATGTTAATCTATTTTTTAGAAAGCGACGTTTTATGCTCTATACTCGCTTGTATTAATATTATTTTATTATTAGTATTATATTATTATTACTATTAGTACTATTATCATCATCATTATTATTATTACTATTATTATTATCAATATCGACATCATTATCATAATCAAATGCCTCGTTGATCCGTATTAACGTTTTTTTATCACATTCTGTAAAAAATATATGGCTAATTGTTGATAATTTTTTTAGACCAACTACTGTATTTTGAAATACATTTCGACCGATTTAAAAATCAAAAATTATCTGATTCAATTTGAACAATTAAAATAAATTCTGACTGCTACAATTAACTTTATGAAGTACTTATTGAATACTAACATCTTCTGTTTATTATTCCAATATTTACATTAATAATTTATACAATACTGAATTTTCTCTTTAACGTAAAAGTCAACTTAAATTGTCATTGATTTATGCAAATTTGCTTGAAAATATGCGCTCTAAATTTAAACTATTCACAGATTAAAAGCTAATGATTCGACATCATTTACAACATTTACAATAAAGTAAGAACGTATATTTAATTTTTTTTTCGAATCACGATTCAAGAATCATCTAAAACCACGCGACGTATTACTTCTTTTTAACAAATACAAAACTTGAGTTCTTATACTTATTTCCAGTGAGCAACGTTATCGATTCATACATGTCGACCACCAGTTTGCGAATACATTTACTTTGAACGCTCATTGTACAAGGTAAATCATTTCGCATATTTCACACTCGCTTCAACTACTCGAATTACCTACTTCACGCACTTGTATCGTAATGAGCTATTTTCAAACAATACATTATTTTGAAATGCACTATGCAACTTGACATTAAAAGACTCATTTTCCTTTTAAATTTCATAAAGGAAATTTTTTACAGAAGCATATATGCTATTAAGTTTCTATTATAATATAAGTGAGCAATCTTGTACATATTCAACTAATATCACAAAATAGTTTCATTTTTACATAAAATTAAAAAAGAGCTTAGAATTTGCTAAATTTACGGAAAGAAGCAGAATCATTGAATTGAAACTGACGAGAAAGTCGAGACTGAAAAACAGAAATTAAGTTTGGATTTTAAAAATATCTTATTTTAGTATTAAGGCATGTGGCCGTCCGATGAAAAAAAAAGATATTCCAGATTAAGATGATATACCTATAATCGAATTCGCGCAACTATTACAAAAGGCAAAGAGGCATTATTCATAATCTTTTTTTTTCGAATAAAAAGAAATGAAAAATTGTATATTTCCAGCCTAAAAATGTAAGAATAATGGAAAAATTGATTATTCATTATAATTTGTTTTCGACTATTTTTATTAAAGGTAGAATGCAGGATAAAAATGAAGGAATTTGTACTTTGAAACAGGATGGTAAAATGCAGGCGTTTATTATCGTTTGAC
>JAYJLV010000001.1:1805276-1834414 GCA_036873485.1 Torymus texanus | reverse complement strand
AATTGTTATTATGAATATAACAATACTTAATAATTAAATAAAATCTAAAAACTAAGAGTATATTAACTGATATAATTGATTATTATAATTGATTATTCTGAATATAATAATATGGCTATTACAAAATTATTAATTATTAATTATTATTAATGATAATTATGTAGTAATTATTAAGTTTTTTTTAAATATCGAATTCTGAAAAAATATGTTAGAAATCCTACATGTTGTAACAGTTTTAAACAGTTCTAAAACACTCATATATAATTTTTAACAGTTATTATAACAATTACTAACATTTATAATTTATAACAGGGTAGTACAAAAATCTTGGAAAACATTTTAATGTTAACTTTAATAGGTAAATAAATACGACGAAATTACGATTTTTCATCAGAATTTCTGTTATAAACAGCAAATATAAAAATATCTAAGGTATATACTTTTAAAAATGTAACCAAGTTAGTTTATTAGATAAATTCAGCAGTGCACTCATTTTAAAATCAACTTTATGTTAATTCATACCACGCTAAAACTCCTTTAAAGAACTAGAACTCGTCGGATGAAATTAAAGTTTCGATTCCCATGATAGAATTGAAAAATAGATTTTTCTGATCGGAGCAACACCCATATATACACACACACACACATATACACAATGCATAGAATTAACGAAAATACCATGTGATTATAAAATCGTTTAATTTCTACAATTAATTCCTACACTTGCATAGTCTCTAATTAATTATCTACTTCTCAAAACTATAATACTTCCGATAACTCGCTTACCTTGAGCGCACCTATACTACCACCAGCTTCCCGTCTACACTTAACAATACTTAATCCTACATCGCAGCAAAACAACACCATCCTCGTCGCCTTATCATCCACACGACACTGCTAGCACGTACATATATATATGTATAGTAACCGCTAAATAACAAATTACACATGCAATAGTATGCACTCTGCGCGCGTTCCGCACCAATTATATATATATATATATGTAATTTTGCGGGCCACCACTGCTTCCCCCACTGGATAACATAAAGAAGTATATACACTCCACTCCGCCGGTAATTCAGTGATTTCTCGCTGCGTTTCTCTCTATGGATCTGCATCGCATGGCACTACTTACTACCGTTCGAAACAGCTCTTGTACTGTGCAATCGTTGTCAGTAGCGTCAGTGCTACCTCGGCGGCGGCTCGCAGAGGACGTCTTAGAGCACTGAGCGAGTGTATCGCGCGGGGGCGCGTTAGCGAGCAATCGCGCACTCTCTCTTCCTCTCACCCGCAGAGAGCGAGAGAGAAAAAGAGACCTGACAGGCGAGTCGGTCGAGGCCGCGGGAGCATAGGCAGACGAGTTGTGAATAGAGAGAGAGTGAGTAATATATTGAGTGAGAGCTTCGAGGTAGAAGAAGAAGAAATCGAAGAGGCAGAATAAATAACAGTAGCAACGGTGTGAGTGATCGTGGAATTGAAGAATACTATGCACCGCGACGATGCAGCGAGCCATCGTTGTCCTCGTCGTCGGACCTCGCCCGTGGGGGCCTTCGGCCATCGAGGTCGCCCTCGCCCTTAGTAGCCGCGGCGAAGGCCGCCACCACCACTAACAGTGTGTATAGCAGCCCGTATCCTCATCATCATCATTACCACCATCATCATCGTCATCGTCGGAGAGAATAGCGGCGGCAATTCTCTCCACAGTCATATACTGTCTCCAGGTGAGCGCATGCATGCGAGTGTGAGTGAGTAATACACTGATACACATCACCATCATCATCATCATCACACAGCTCACCTATACGTTCGCCCCTCCCCCGCCTACACACTTGCACTTTTATGTATACAGAGCACTTTCCTTCGTGTGCGCGCGCGCGACTGCCCGCCCGCTCGTGTAATATGTATATTTCGGGCACGCGCGTTAGCGTTGGTATATCCTAAGTATATACGAGATATGTATGTATGTATATGCATGTATGTACATGTATACACCTACGGAATGGCAGCTGCCTGCGCGCGGGAATCGATGGGGCACGAGGTGCGAAAGAATGAGAGAGAGCGAGTAAGAGAGAGGGAGGGCGGGAGGGAAAGAGGGTACCTAGGTAGTTAGCTATAGTTGCCCAGGGTACTGATGTGTGTTTACGTTTCGGCGAACGAGTGAGCGAGCGCGCGCGGGTCTTGATTAGATTACGCATACGCGTCTCTCTTTCTCGCTCTCTCTTTCTATATGTGTGTACACGCGCAGATGACGATTGTGTGGCTGTCTCACCGTCGATGAAAACAATGTAAGCAAGCAAGTAAGCGGTGCTGATGCGGCTGCCGCTCGAAACGGGCGCGCGTGAGCTGGCATGCCTTTTGGCTCTCTCTTTTTCTTTCTTTCTGCTATTGTCTTCGGAGAGGGTATTTGTCATTCCAGGCGGATGTGTGTGAATATTGGTTTGTGCTGGTCGGTGGATGATAGGGCATGGACAAAGTCTGTCAATTTTATCAATAATGACAACAGCCAGCTTGATTGACGAGCAACGGACAAACAAATGTATTCTATCTTCTATCTTCGTTGCAAGAGTTCTTAAACACTAGTGTACGTGTGGAGATTGGGAAGTAGTGGCCTTCATGTGTCTGTGTAATTGTGGTGGAACAGGAACTTTTTTTGGGAGTGCTATAGAAAATCAATATCTGTGTAAAAATAACAGGTTGGGTGAGAGAAATAAAGAGCTGGTGAGGTAGTTTTATGTGATGATATCTTAGACTAATTTATGCTGTGCACATTTTTCAATCACTACACTTTATCTGTGATAGAATGTGGATCAAAGAGAAACATTTGCTTTGCCTTAAAAGATCTACTTGATGATTGATTTAGTAAAGCAGGAAGCAGTATAAAACTTTTGAATGGCTTCTATTATATTACTTTGTGATGAAGTAGTTCCTCAATCTAGCTTCCAATACTTTTATAGGTGCTGATTTACATGTTGATTGTCTGTTGAAAAATTAAACTTGTTTTTACTTATTATAAGTTAATTACTTTTTCATGTTCTTTAATATTCTATGATACTTTTGTTCTCATTATTCATGATTCAATGTCATTGGAATTGATACATAACAGAGTGCTTTGTTCTTAATTTTATTCTAATATTTTCATTTCCTTTTCAATCCTTCTAGAAGCCCAAATCAAATTGTTTAAATTTAAATTCTGATACAATGCAAATCAAGATCCATTTATTGAATGTTTTAAAAACAGCTAACTTTATATTACACAAACAGTTTTTATGAGTAACATTGTTATCTTATTTATTACACTTTTAAAAGTACATTCAATTATAAATTTTATTTTCAAAAAAACAATTTATTAATAAAGATTATTTGAGAGTCATTGCGTATTCAAAGATAACTAAGTTTCAACATTTTATTTATTTTGGTAACTGAAAAATATCATTTTATATAAAAGTTATAATTAATTAATTATTAACAAGTTCATTAAAACTTTTTCTTATCAAAGTTTTAAAAGTAAAATAAAAATTTCACATTATCACTGATGTTGGGAATATTAAATGAATTTCAAAGTAATATTTCCTTTCTTTTTATAGGAATATATTAAACCATGGATCAGTCAAAAAATAGGCCAAGCAGGCCACGATTGCGTACACCTAGTAATTCTGCTCGTGTCTTAGTTTTCGATCAAGCTGAATCAGAACAAGGTGCTGCTGCTGCTAAAATGGAGCCAAACACAAGTGATGTGCCTAGACGGTTATTGTCTTCTTCAAAAATTGAGAGTAAAGAGGCTCCAGTTAGACCTGGTAAGTTTATCTTCATTATCAATCTTTAATTTCAAAAAAGTGTTATTTTTAATTGTTTATTAATTAAAATGAAAACTTGTAGTAAGCACAGACCTCTCAAATCTGGTACGCATGCGGAACTCAGCAATAGGGAAATCTGCTCCATCTTTGTCTATTCACATGGTATGTATCAATGCAATTAATATACATAAATTTAATTCGCATTACTGAGCACTTCCATTGTAATATTACAGAGAGATTTTAATGTGCCACGACGACCAACTAAGGCATCTCATCGCAAGTCCTTCATTTCTACTACATCACCAACACTTCCTCGATGTCATTCTCCCTTGTCAGGTATTTTGTAATTTAGTTTGAAAAGAGAAATCGATAGAGGCTTTTTCTTAATGTATTGAATAATATAATAGCCTTGAGAAGTCAATAGATAGCATGTTGTTATAGCTTTGGTAGTGTGACAAAATTTCGTAAATCTTTTGGCAAGTACTATTAATTCACAATCATGACTCTGCAGTGTATGCCAACACTATGATCACTAGCAATATTAACAGTTTTAAAAGTTCAATAAGAACAAGAGCAACTTTTTGCTTCCATAATTTTTTTTTTTTTCAAAAAGCCATAGTATTTTTTATTATTAGTATTTTTTATTTTTTGCCTCCTAGCATTTGTTCCAGTTGTAGGCAGTCCTTTGGAAAGTCCTAGGATGTCATCCAGTCCACATTTTGCTTTTGTTCCAATTAAAAGGTACTTCACTGTCTAATCCTTCAATTAATTAAGTCACATAAAATACGTATAAAAATATCTCTACAGTAAAAATTGGAGTGTAGAGAATAAGAAATAATTATTATGTCTATAAATAGCAGGATTGGTGGAGGTGCAACTAATTCAGGCGATGGCAGACGCTGGTCTGTGGCTAGTTTACCTTCCAGTGGATATGGAACTACACCTGGATCAAGCAATGTTTCGGTAAGATATTTATTCCTTCAATACAAGCAACTCTGATAATAATGCTATATTTCTTTTTAAACCTTCGCGATTAAAAATATTCGATTTAAATTGAATCTATATTGAGACTAATCAATTATCACTATTCAACAGTCTCAGTGCTCAAGCCAAGAACGACTCCATCAGCTTCCGAACATTCCGACCAAGGACGAGCTGCGCATGCTGTCCTGCCATTTTTCGAAGCCGGGTACCCCATGCTCATCAGTGCACCCGGGCTTCCCCGGTGCCAACATCTCTGGCAGCCAGATACTGGACGATGAGACTGGCAGGCGATCGCCCTTGCATCGGCCTCGCTCGCGTAGTCTCAGCAGTCCCAGCCGCTCGCCCATTCTCGACAGCGAGATCGTCATGATGAACACCCTGTACAAGGAGCGCTTTCCCAAGGTGCGTAATCGCGTGTGTCTGTATGTGTGTGTTTTCTTGGCAGCTGGCCAGCGTGCTTGGCGATCGACTCCCGGCACAAAACAGAGACTGACGGAATAACATAAACATGGTCTGATGGCCTCCTTTTTTTCGTCGCGGAGGGAAAACGTGTATTTTATTTTTGTTTGGTTAGCAGTTTCGGCGACTTGATTTATGAGGGAAAACAAACTATTCGCTATTGCGATCGTGGAAACGAGCACTATGAATGATGAAAAATTTTAAAGTGCTATACATTGAGGATGGACTTGCATAGTAAAAATAATATTCATAGTATTCTAATTTTAAACAGAGAGTAATGTGTAAAGTAATGATACGCTTCGTCGTAAAATTTAAATTATTTTTGGAAAATGGAAATATCTATTTATTTTAAAATAATATTTTGCTGCTTTCAGGCTACCCAACAAATGGAGGAGCGACTAACGAATTTCATTAATGAAAATAAGGACATAGATGAATATGAAATAGTTAATCAGCTGGCCCCAGATTCATTGCCGATATTGCGTTTCGTTCATCATCAGGTTATTGAAATTGCTCGTGATTGCCTGCAAAAAGCTCAAGAAAAACTCATTACTACTAGGTACTTTTACGAGATGAGCGAAAATCTGGAACATCTTCTCATGGAGGTTATACTAATTTAAATTGATTAATTTATTGAATTAAATTAAAGTATGTGATAATAACTGCTAAATGACTTATTTGTAGACTAAGGATAAATCATTGGAAGCGGCGACGCGATTAACAGGGCTTATAAAAAAGCTGCTTTTGATTATATCACGTCCAGCCCGATTACTTGAGTGTCTGGAATTCGATCCAGAAGAGTTTTATCATCTCCTTGAGCAAGCTGAGGGTCAAGCAAAAATAACAATTGGAATAGAGAAAGATATTCCGCAATATATAATAAATAAGCTGTCTTTGAATCGTGATCCAATTTCAGGTGTGTAAAAATAATTATGATTGTAAATATTTTTGTCGCGACCTTTGTATTATTAACATCATTTAATATTCGTATTTTTAGATTTACAAGAAGAAATGAACAAATTGGAAGATTCAGCAAGTTCTAGTGATAGTAATTTAATGTTAGCTACTTCGAGTCCTAATAAGAAGGATGAAGAGAGACCACCACAACGAGTTCCTTGTGAAAGTGATTATGAGATATTAAAATTAATAAGTAACGGTGCATATGGAGCTGTGTACCTAGTCAAAGAGAAGACAACAAGACAACGTTTTGCTTTGAAGAAAATTAATAAAAATAACTTGATGCTCCGAAATCAAGTTGAACAAGTATTTGCGGAAAGAGATATCATGAGCTTTACAGACAATCCGTTCGTAGTTTCGATGTATTGCAGCTTTGAAACAAAAGTAAATATTTTTATATTAAAGCAGAAGAAATTGTTGATCAGTTATAAACATACTAATTTTATATATATTTTTACAGAAACATTTATGTTTGGTGATGGAGTACGTGGAAGGTGGAGATTGTGCGAATTTATTAAAAAATATCGGTCCCTTGCCACCTGATATGGCGAGATTTTATTTTGCCGAAACCGTTCTAGCTGTAGAGTACCTTCATAGCTATGGAATCGTCCACCGAGATTTGAAACCCGACAAGTAATTTTTTTATTTTAATTACTTTGAAACTTACGTCAACATTGTTTATCTATAATTGCCTTTTGTTTTTCAGCTTGCTTATCACAGCACTGGGGCACATAAAACTCACAGACTTTGGGTTGAGCAAAATGGGACTCATGTCGCGTAAGTTATCAATCACCTCTAATCTTTATTATTTGTATATAGAAGTGTTACTCATTTAAAAATTAATTTTCAGTCGCCACGAACTTATATGAAGGTTACATTGAAAAAGATACTAGACAATTTTCTGATAAACAAGTTTTCGGCACTCCTGAATACATTGCACCTGAAGTAATTCTACGTCAAGGATATGGTAAACCAGTTGATTGGTGGTCCATGGGAATCATATTGTATGAATTTTTAATTGGCTGTGTTCCGTTCTTTGGAGAAACACCCGAAGAACTATTTGCACATACTGTGAATGGTCAGTATACTTATTATTACACAATAAGAAAATACGCTAATAAGCTATAAATAATGATTTTACTTGTAGATGATATCGAGTGGCCAGATGACGATGATTGGGCTGTGCAACATGAAGCGAAAGATATAATAACATCTTTGCTGCAACATAGTCCTCGGGAACGGTTAGGGACCGGTGGTTCACACGAGGTCAAAGATCACCCATACTTCTATGCAGTGAATTGGAATAGTCTTCTCAGGCAAAAAGCGGAATTCGTCCCTCAATTAACTAATGATGAAGATACTAGCTATTTCGACAGTAAGCGTTAATTTGCATTATTTTTTTTTTATTTGAAAAAAATTGACTTGCAAATATATAAATTGTACAATTATTTAGCTCGCATGGACCGTTACAACCACGATTTGGGTGACGACACCGACGACACTGATGACTCACCTCTATTTGGTTCCTTCTCCTCATACTCGCCTCAGTCCCGAAAGATCTCTCAAACGCGGCCCCCGAATCTGAATCCAGATTCCGAGTCGGATTCTTTAAAGAAACAATTGTTTAGGAACGAGCTTGAGAGAACCGTTGCCCAGTTATCTTTGAATTCGCCCATCTCGATGGCACATTCTCCCATGAAATTAGAAGAGAGTGGTACGATAATTTTTCCAACATTCTTCTTTATTTACTAAATGAAAAGGTTAATATATGAAAATTCTTTCCTACAGCTGATAAGTCCATGAAAGAAGCCGACAAGAGCACACCAAACGTAAGCGCCAACGTATCCGTCAGTAGTTCGGAAACAGTAGAGGAGAAGCCGAAAGCCACAGCGGATGATCTAAACAAGACATTTAGTCCAAGCACAGCGGAGAGCTCAGACTCGCAGCTGACGGTGAAGAAAACACCGCCACTGGGCACGCGGCTCAGCTCTGGTGTGTGCCACAGCACACCGGACAGCTCGCAGACTGAATCGGACGACATCAGTCCACAAATCCAGAGGAAGCGACATGCTCATTCACGAGACAAGCTTCCCAGGTTCAGTATATTCTTCGATGATGACAGTAACCTCACGTGAGTCGTCGGCAGTAGACAGCTTCTGTTTTCTGTTTTCTTTTTCATTATTCTTATTATTATTATTGTTACCTGTCTTGTGTTGTATTGTAAATTTATTAAACCCCTGTGGTCATTCATCATTCATTGCCTTAGATTGCTATTAGAAAACAAAGTAGTTTTTTCTGTGTTCTATTAGTCTAACAACATACGTGCTAAACTGATGGTATTTTAATATTTCAGGCTGGATTTGGCGACAGCGCATAAGGATATGACCGACGACAAGCACAACTCTAGCACAGACTCCTTCGAGTCTTACACTGCCCTGCCCGTACTACCAGCTGGCAAACAAAGGTCGCGCTCTGTCATCAAGTCCGCGTCGACAAGCGGTCTGTCATTGGTGATACCGACTGGAGACTTTTCATGTACGTATAAAATACCGTTCAATTTTAACAATGACCACATTTCTTTCGATAAGACACTTGACAATAATTGTAACTGTACAGTTGATCCCTCCACATCTGTAAATCAAGCAATCGAATCACCTGGTGGCTCATCAACGGCTTCGTCACGTGACACGTCGCCATGTCGAGAGCTCAGTCCCCTAGTAACCAGTCTCAAACCGCCGATAATCATCCGGCGAGGTCCTCGAGGATTCGGCTTCACCGTGCACACAATAAGGGTGTACTATGGGGACAGTGATTTTTATACGATGCATCACTTGGTTATGGTAAATTCTACAATGAACTTTAAGTTTTAAAAATTTATTGTAAATAAACATACTTTATCTAAATTAATGTATCAATTGCAGGCTGTTGATCAACAGAGTCCCGCGTTCGAAGCGGGCTTGCGTCCGGGTGACCTGATCACCCACATAAACGGTGAGGCTGTGCAAGGTCTGTATCATACGCAGGTTCTCCAATTGATGCTCAGTGGCGGCGACCACGTGACGCTCCGTAGCACACCGCTGGAGAACACGAGCATCAAGACAGGCGGTAGAAAACGCGAGCCCGCACAGAGCAAATTAGCACGGCGAGCGCTACATCAGCGTCAGCGTAAGCAAAAACGCGATCACTCGGACAAGAAGCGCAAGACCTCATTGTTCCGGAAGATCAGCTCGAAACGGGCCAGCGTCGAGATGCAACAGGTAGCAAGCGAACGAACGTTAAATGAAAGAAAAAAAAAGAAACGATACATCGGCACGGCAATGTTGATTTGATTTCATTTGAATTTCGTATATTGTTTTATTATTGTTATCGTTATTATGATTTTACCTCGCGACAACAACAACAATAACATCAACAACACCGACACAACAGCATCAGCAGCAGCACTAAATGTGCATTTTTCATTTGTTTTTTTTCATTACAGCCATTAACTATCAGTTGTCCCTTGTCAGCACCCATACTACCCAGCGACAGCAAACCACCTCTTATGGTATGGTTTATTTATGTTTTTCATTTTATGATTTTTATTACGTTATGCGTTCTTTTCACGAGTACCTTATTATCATTATTATTGCTATTATTATTATAATTATTATATTGGCTTCGGCTCACCGTACAGCAGAGATCGCAGAACAGCGTTTGACAACTAAACTCATAAAGTTAAACTAACACTAATTCTAAATTTAACATTACATCATTCGTTATTGTTAGATGGCAGCTGGTATATGCTCTCCGTCAATGGTGACGCCGTCGCGTTCCTTCCAATCGTTCGCCCGCTCAGCGCAGCAACAACAGCAACAGCAGCAGCAGGATTCGTTGCCGCAGTTTAGTCCGTCCCCACCGACGAACCGTCCTAGCTCCGATTCTTACCACTCGACGGGTACTTGACAACACCTTTCCACACATTCATTAATCCAAATTCACGACAATGACAACACACTTCTCTTTTTCTGCACAGGTAACTCGAGCCCGTGTTCCAGTCCGAACTCCTCGTCGCCAGGTTCGAGTGGTTCGCTTGGCGGTGGTGGTAATGGTGCAGGTGCTGGTGTCTCCGGGAGTAGTAATCTAGGAAATCAAGCACATTATCAGAGGCCAAGTACACTTCATGGCCTGAAGCACAAACTTCATACCGCCGCAAAGAATATTCACTCGCCGAATAGGCGTAAATCTGTGGGTCATATTCCACTGTCGCCGCTCGCCAGGACGCCCAGTCCTTCGCCTATACCCGCCAGTCCCACTCGCAGTCCAAGTCCTTTAGCCTTTCCTACGGGACATCAGCCTGGAAGCTCGAACACCACGCAGTCGTATAGTCCAGGTATGTGCAATCATCTGTTTCTAATCAATATTGTAACGATGCGAGCTAAATAATTAACTATTGAAGAAAATTTTTATAGTCTGTTGAATTTGTTTTCATTTGGTTTGATTTATAAGGTCTTAAAACTTCAAATAAAATGCAAAATGTAATAGGTAAGTTTTAAGGAGATGTGACAAATTTCATGTTAAAAAATCAGCATAAACACAATTCCTATATTACCAACGTCAGAGTTTTATTTAATTATACCATTATTGTTTCATGTTGAAAAAGAAAAAAACATTGTGACCCGCCCTTCGTACGTAGAAAAACTATTTTTGTGTTTTTTTTTATTAGTATCGTGCGTAGGATTTTCGTGTTGGAACAATTACGTCAGCACTCACCATTTAATCCCATTTAATAATAATAAAAGTGAATTAAAAATTTTTATTGTATATTAAAATTTAACTCCAAGTACTATATCCATATAGAATTAATTTAAGTGGATGTCAAGTACTACGAAAATTACGTAAAAGTCGATATTTTTATTTTTCCCCCTTTTTGTTTATAATTATTATTTTTAGTCCTCTATTATTGATGTTGTTATATGTTACGTACATAAGATATTAAAATTATTAAAAGCCGTTTACTCTAAGGCTTTTGATTAAAATCAGCAGTTTTATTGATCCTACTTTACTTTTTTATCATGATAAAAAAATGCATCGCGTGTTTAAGCACAGTTTGATACAGTCTTAAAAAGCTTAGATATTCCAATCCTCGTCCACTTAACAAATTAAATAGAAAAGCCCGACAGGTGATCTCGCGTTACTTTCTTTAATACATATATATTTAATTATTCTAGGAGCCTCGCTATCAACGCCAAACAGTCAGAAGAAGACGTACGGCCGTCCGAAATCCGCGGAACCAGGTTCACCGCTGCTCCGTCGAGCCTTAAGTCCCGATCGTCTGCACCCGCGTTCAGCTGAAACAAAAACGTCGATCTCACCGCTAGCAAATAACGTGGTGAAAGTAACACCACGCGTAAGCATCGCCCAGAGCACGTACCCTGAGAGCTCGGATGAAGGCGGCGATGTGACGTCGTGCGCACAAGCAAAAGACGACGTGATGAAAATCGAGAAGAAGTCGTCATCGTCGTTAGAAGCTGTGGCGCAAAAAGCCGGCAACGATTACTCGAAGCTGAGCCATGGAATCTCGATAAACATCGCAAACGTCGCTATGTCCATGTCGAATTCGAGCCAGCTGCCAAGGATAGCCGAGGAGAAGGACTCGCCGACGGGTAGCAAGGATCTCGTGGACAGCACGACGGCGTGCGTTGTGCCCGTTAAGTCCGAGGTCGTTCACAAGATAGTCAAGCAAATTCAAAATGAATCTCTGTGTGAGAGCTATGATGTACAAAGGAAGAACAGCGGCGTTGGTGACGAGGAGCGCAAGTTGAGCTTCGGTGCCGTGAGTCGAGTCAAGTGGGACAGCCCCTGTGCCTCGGAAGAGAGTAACAATCCGTCGTCCGATGATAAGAAATAAAAAAAAATAAAATAAGTATCACCCGTTGTTGATGATGATGATGATGGAGTATATATATAGTCTTTCCTTTTACGGCTCATGTTTTTATTGCGTACAGGCTGCAACGGTTTAGATCTTTTACAAGACTTCGAGTACATTTCGCTAATGGGCTCGGCCGAAATGCGCTAAATTCGGCCGGGTGCGTCTCTGACGATACTTTCGATCTGGTCGAAAGTTTTTTCCTTTTGTTATTATTATTATTATAATTATTATTACTATTACTATTGGCAATCATCGAGTTAATCAAGTATAATAATAGCGCAATTGTTTAATTGCAAGTGATAATGAAAATTCTATACGTATATTGAAAGTAAAATGGCAGCACTTTAAATGTATCTCGCTTAATTATTTTATTTTCGTACAACTTAAGTACATACATTTTTTCAACGTTTTATAAAGAAAAAGAAAATTTTCCTTGTAATTTCAACTTTATTTCTAACTTTTGTACATATTATTTTACTAATCACATTTTTATTATTTTTTTATATTCAAGCAAAGTTGTATGTTGAATACAAGCAGCTTTTGAGTATTGTAGAGGTTCTATGAAAAATTTTAACGTTTGAATAAAATAAAAACAAAATATATGCTCAGATTAGAGCACACACTGCCTTTTAGGAATTTTATTTTCGAAATTCTGTTAAAATAGTTTCTCGGTTTACGTAAGCATCTAAAATCGATTAAGCACCTGTGTCACTGTATACGTATAGTAAGATGTATTAGCGGGTATAGACATTCAAAGCAAATAATTACGATAAAGAAAAGAAGAATAGCATCTTCGATAGTTGTAAACCACTTAATAAAGAACGAAAAAAAAAAATTCAATAAATAATAATGCTACTGCTACTGCTCAATCAGACTGCAGTATTTGTGATCTCAATAATTATCTCATATAATAAATCACGCCAATTTCTTTATTAATTTTTTATTACATTCGTGCCAATCGAACAGATGTGATGATTGTCAAATGCTTAATCAAGGAGATCTTGATTATTCCCCAATACACAACATTTTTATTTCTTAGAATGGAATGAGATGCTATTATGCAAGCAAACAATGACAAATTTGTATGTCATATCCACGAAAAAGTGTGTTTCTCATAAGAACAATTGTACACAATTTTTATGCAAGTAGATTTTGTTCTGAAAATCTTGTTAAAGCAAATATAGTGAAAGTCTCTTTAGCACTGTATAAAAAAATTTGGTGTAACATTTCGTGTTATAGCGTAGTGCTACAATAATAATATTAAGAAATGCGTGTGGAGGTAAATATAATTTTTTGAACCGTATGGTTGGTGACAGTGTGTTTTCGATTTTTTCGCTAAATTGTAGTGATTTTTAATGATTTTCATGAAGAATGATGATACCATTGAAACATTAAAGCGCAATAATGGCGATTCTAATTTTTCAACGTGCTGTCATGAATAAAGAAAAAAATTTTAGTCAGTGCGTTTCTTAGCTGTATATTTCTTCTCTGTATATGTTGGTATAAATACTTGATATTAACGTTATTAATGCGCATAAAGTTGTATACATACCTAGTTTATGCCTATGCATTTATTTTCATGTTAAAATTTATTGGAAAAAGTTGAGGTAATTGGTTTTAAAGTCTAAAATAATTGATGCACAATATTTTTTTCTAAACTTAACACCTCTGGTCTGTAACTGTGATTTTTTCTCTGTAAAGAGTGTGGATGTGTAGACAATGTAAAACGTCTACTTAATTGATCGTGTCCTTTTACTCATTCTAATTGAATTTAGAAGTACTATCGAATAGAAAAAGTAGCACTGTTTTTCTAATTAGCCTTGAAAATACTGTCCTATGAAAAATGATACGATGAGGTGCGGATTAAATTATTTTTAATTACTGCTCTATTTTGTGCTTATTATCAATAGCGCTAACGGTAATTAATGTGTGTGTTTCTTTTTTTATCATGCTTTATATTTTTGTGTGTTCAAAAAAAGTACTTTTTCGAAATAAGAATTTATTGATGATGTGAATTAAGGAAATGCTGGATGTTTCCTCAAGCCGTTATAAGCAGTTGAAATTTTCGTTGATGTAATAATTTTCTATTTGTCTTAACACTGATAAAAATAATTACATTTTTCTCATCTTTCACAGGAAGTTCACAGAAATACAAGAAGCATCGATGTATAATGTCATATATAATATAAAAAGGAATCACGTCGATTAAATAAAAATTAATGCATTTTAATTTCTCTTAATATGACTTTTATTTTTGTTAATCATACATTATGTTAAATCTTTGAGTCTAAAAACTCTTTGGTTCTATATATACATGATACAAATAAGCAATGTTTTAATTTTCTAAAGTTAATTTATTAATTTTCCTTTTCAAAACTCAACATAAAGAAATAACCGTATATAAGTAATAAATACAACGCTATCGCGAAAAACAAGTTTCTAAGGTCATTATGACATGCAAAAGTGGACAGTTTATAATCATAATTTATAGTAAAATTATTAGTTTATTTTTATATTTGTATAAAGAACTTAGAATACTAATAGACAAGTTTTACATACTGCATAAATAATTGTAACAAATAATATAACTGTTTCAGTAATTTTTAAAAAAGCGCAATTAGAAATTGAATTATTGAAATTCCCATTATATTTTACAAAAAGTTAGTGTTTTTGTGATAACAAAGATAAGATAAGCTAAAAAATATGTCTTAAAATAAATTTGTACTCATTTTTTACTTTTTTTTTTAAACGATTTATATTTTAAACTTTATTTTGATTGAATAAGCTAATTTTACAAAACATTACTAGGCACTTCAGTAAATGTATATAAACTTAATAAATTTAATTCAGTCATACTGAATAGAAATACATAAATTAAAATATTCTTTTTCATTTAAAGGATATAAAAAATTTATTTTCTTTTATGTAATATACATTTTTACAAAAAATTTAAGGTCGTTTTGAGACCTTCGTGGTTTCAGTCACATATTCGATATCTACAGCTTGTTTCGTAAGGGCCGTATTTAATAATTATCATTGAACAAACACAGCGTTTGAGTTAAAAAAGGGGAAGCTTTTGAATTTTGAGTATAATAGAAGTTACTAACGCAGAAAAATTTTTGTTACAAAAAAATGAACGGGACATAATTATTTCTAGTTTTTTTTTGTTAAAAATGAAACTTTTTTATGGACATGGCAGAGTTAATTAGAAATGTCTTATAATATTAAAAAGAATTTTAATATGAAAAAATTATTTACAAGTCTACTCGGAACTCGAGAGAGAGTGAGTGAAGTTATTCTTCAACGTTCGATGGTGGCGCGGCGTAGCGAGTTCGTATATCGACGTCTCCATCACAAAGATATTTTCCTATTTAAAAACATAACAATTTACATATCTCCACCTACCATTATTTCCAAACAAAACAAACGGAAATTTCACTTACCAGATACGTATCTCTTTTTAATCAAGCTTACTCGGTACCCGGGAGCCCCCAACTCGAACTCCACACCCGATAGGGTGGTCCCTTCGCAATTGAACTGTGTGAAAATAGTCTGCTGGCTGCCGGGTCCACGGGACAGTTCTACTCGCGCTTTCAGCGAGCCAATGCCTGCGCCCTCCGTGTGTTGCGAGAGCTCGGTGAACTTCCACAAGAGACGATTTGTGTCTGGCAGCCACTGTGCATTGGGTTTGCTCTGTACAGTCTTGAAGCCGCCGTCTATCGGCACCGAGACCTGTACGTTTAGCAACGACGTCGGTGCTCCCATTGCGCGACAATTGTATTTGTAGTCGACCTGTAAATAAAACGTCGATGTAAAATTTCGGGTATTCTTAATTCTTGAAATGTACTTGATTATTTTGTAAGGAAAAACAACACACCTTGAGGTCAGTATGAGTCGGATTGCATTTCCAGTAAGCGACTATTTGGAAAGGACAGGAGCCCGCGCCCTCCTTAGTCTTGATTTGATACTTAAGAATATCCACGTTAAAATACGAGGCGGCCGGATTCTGTTCAGCTTGTCGTCGCAGTAATGCAGTTAAGGCACTCATGTTAAATTCAAATAGTGTACTGTCAGCTGTCGCTTGAGTTACGTCCCTATTTTGAGTTAAGAAAACAAGCAAAAGCCAAAATATTAATTCATAAAACAACACAATTATCAAAATTATTACGAAAGAAATTTTAAGTATGTATCTCTCTTACATGCTGACTAGCTGACTGTTGGGAACCAATCTTTCCAGTCTATTGCTGTTGCGCAGCCGAAAAATGAGCTTCGCCGGGTTCGGATTGTTCGCCAGCACAGCGACAATGCCAGCGGGGAAGGAGAGCATCATGTCACCGCAAAGCTTCACCTGGCAGCGCGTCTCATCACTGCCGTGAAAGTATGAGTGTATGATCTCGTGGAAGGCCACTGCCAGCGGTATCGTGTCCGCTAAACCAATCGTCAATGGAGATGGCCCTACAATATAATACAACCTTTAGAATAAGTATACCATGCGAAATTTTTGTACAATAACATTTTTGGTTGAAAATAATCCGAACCTCGAGAAGAACCAACTCCAACGCCGGCAGTACGGAACTCGAGGCTTGCGACACTGTCCGCCCTCGATATTGTTGCCGGTGACATTCTGCCCCTCGTTATAGCGTCGCCTCGACGCGAAGGTGGCCGAGGTATCGCTATGGAACCTGTCGGCGTCGCCGACTGTTTAGGTGGCAACGCCGGTGTCGCATCGTTCAGTTCAGAAAACAGATCTCCTTCTGCAACAAAATTTATCCATTATTCAGAAATCATCGAAATGTAAAATATTTAATGAATTAAGAAGAAATAATACCTGGAAATTTAGGTGGCGCTGATTGAGGTGGCGGCGGCATTGTCGGCACTGGCGACGAGGAGAGCCCAGGTGGACTCTGAAGAGGAGCGTAAGGATGACTACCCGTAGGTGTTGACGCGCTTGACGGTGTGCTGCTGGGGTTAAACAGGTTTAGTAGATCCGAGCTGGGTTTTACGCCTAGTTGCTGGGACACCGACTGCGATCGTTTCATGTGATGATCCGAATCTGTACTCGATCCTCTTCGACCCTAATGAAAAAGTTAATAAATTAGTTTACTGATATGAGTGTTGAAAGCAAGTACTTAAAAGGTGCTTAGTGATTTTTTTTTTAATGTTGGAAGCAGTTATGCAATATTTATAAAAATCTATAATTTTCACAAATATATTTACTATTTGTCAAGTTCAGTTTTTGGTGAATTATTTTATTTAATTGTTATACAAAGCATTCTAAAGAATCAGAATAGCCTTGAATCTAAAAAATTATTTGTTGTTCGTAAATTACAAAATTGATTATACATTAAATATAAACTTTGTCCAAGATTTCTAGTACGTCGCGTCTTACCGCACTTGTCTGTTTCTACTGCTGCGAACAATTTTCTAAACATAGTTTCATACATCTTTCTGTAACGAGATTCAATTTAACTTGAATATTGAACTAGTTTACAGCCTAAGCAATAGAATCATAAAAAAAGAAAACAAAAAATTGTGCTTTATTCGTCGTACAAGCAATAAAATCATATTTCGCGAATAAATAAACATTTTTTCTAATATTGAGGTAGGTTCAAATAGATTTTTAATAACAGAACTAGAATATGGTAAACTTAGTTACTATACCGTAGGGGCAGGGGACAACGAAAGATTCTCCACGGTCGCTCTGAGCTCGTCGACGCTCGCGCTCATCGGTGCGCCACCGTTGCTTAGTGGCTTGATCTCCACGCGTATCTTCCTCTCGCGCTCGTCGTCTGAGTCGGTGTCCGAACTGGAGTAAAATCCTTTCTCGTTCTCCCAAGGATCAGATTTTGGCTTGATACAGAAGCCATCCTCGTCGACCTCTGGCGTCGGGGTACCGGATTTACGGCTATCTTGGTCTTTCTCCTCTCTGGTGGTGGGTTGATACGATGGAAGAGTAAATAATAAGTTGGATATTAGTGATGTGAATCGTGGGATAATATTCAGCAGTCCCAGTGTATTATAATCAAAGTTGTCGGGTGAGTGAAGATAGAGGTATATAAGGTCGGATGGTTGGTGTAAAGGGTGTGAATTAAAATTTTTAATACGGACAGAAACTAATGATACTAGAGGAAATTCGGTGTATGGTAATAACAAGATTAGATTAATGATTGCGAATAGTGGATCTTCCGTTTTAAAATAAGTGCAATCAAGTTTCTATTGTTTAACAGATAACAGATACTAATCAATTTGAATTTCTAAAAAACATCAATCAAACGCTAAAGCGGAAAAATTTTCCACTCTCTTTCTGTCTAACTCTACTTTGTTTTCACGAGAGCAAACACTAAACAATTCAATCGTTCACGAGACATTTCATTGAAGTGAATTGCTATACGAGCGGCGCGTGACGTAACCACGAAGTGAAGTGAAAAATTATATTGCGCCACACTGGGTCTGCTGAGCATACGAATACTGACAGGTCAGACTTGTCTTCCTTGTTGCTGGTTGTCTCCACTGAGTCTTTCTTCTTCTTCGCCTTCTTCTCCTTGCGCTTCTCACGCCTGCTGCGTAGAAACCCTGAGAAAAACACGTATGGCGGATTTAGTTTTTGACCTTTAGTTTTTGATGTTGCACATTGATAAGAAGATGTATTGGTTGCATATCCCGAATAGTTTGCAGGTACTTTTAACACTGAAAAACTATCGATTATATTACCATAATACATTTTTCTTGTGATATTGATTCATATACATAGTCAAACTGTAAAATGTGTATTTTTGCATACATAAAATATTTTTAAGAGATTACAAACATATATCGTTATTTTCTTTAGCAAAAATACACAGTTGATTTCTAATGATTTTCTACAAACTACATCACACTACGAGACTTTTAATTTACTTTCCAAGTGAATGGTATATCTTAGCGCAATGTGAATCAAATAATGGCGTATACAACAGTCTATGTCATATATAGCTTCTAAAAAATTGATCAATTCTATGTATTAAAACGTACATTGTTTTTGTGCATCTTTCTCTTAATACTAGAACTAGTGCAGTTTTTGTTATTACGATTGTTAACGAAAATAATAGAATTTATAAGGCCCAGTAAGAATATTTCTGCTCTAATCCAACTATATATACGTCCTCGTCAGCAATATCATCAAATTAGCTTATATAAATGACAAATGACAATAGTTATAATTATCGTAACTCGGTATATATTAGTTGTAGTGCAAATGAACAAGCAGGTATATATATACTTGAAAAAAAAGATAAGTAATATAGATGTATAGCTTACTAGCACACTATTACAGCAAAGTATAAAAAAAAAAAAATATATAAGAATATAGCCCCCGGGCACACACCTCCACCAAACGAAATTTCATGGCCTAAATTGTTTTTCTAACAATTTTCTTTATTCTTTATTCCACTTATTATTTTTATTGTTATCATTTTGTCCGTAATTATCGAAAAAAATTCACATTACGCTAAAGTGGCTGGACTCTTGCACTTGGAAAATAAACGAGAGTACACGAAAGCGGCATTCGCAATGAGCCCACAAATGCAGTGGCGGCCGAGAGTCTGTTAAAAGAGTAAATGAGGCTCACCTGAGGCTCAGCCAGTCAGTAGCCACTTCTTTGCTTGTGCATCAACATTATTTTCGAGTCCAGCTCTCCCTTTTCGACTAATATTTATTTTATCTGCTGTATTATGTCTTTCGCGTGATTTTTTTATTATTTGTGTAATTATATTTTATAATAAGAAAACAAAATATATTTAAAATTATTAAGCCGTTAAAAATGTTTTAGAAAAACATATACAGGAATATAGACGTTTCACAAAAAAAACTTCGAAAAATTTATGACTTTAATGGTATACGCATTTACATGTGGAGTGATCCGAATGATAGATGTATTCGAAATGAATCTGTACACATGAGATTTGATCTCGACAAACGACATTTTTTATGTACCTTAAACTATTATGCTTTATGTACATACATACATTGAAAAAAAAATGAACAAAACAACTGTGATAACAGTGTGCCCAGTCAATAATACCCCGTTATATTGTTAGAAAAACAATTTGCAATGCAAAGCGCCAAAGCACCAGTGTGAAAAATACCCTTTCTAGGTTCTCCCATTTTTTTCTTTGTACAAGCATTTCCCTGCCCTCGTGTTTCTACCATCAATCTCTTACTTGAACGGCAAAGCCGCAAAAGACTAGCCTCTATATAGGTAGCTGTTGTAGCGACGTGTGAAGGTCTATACAATCTATCAGAGACGATCTGTTAATATACCTACGTTGATTTTCTAAGAGAGTGCAGAGCGGCGGTATTACGAAATTCGCTACCACTGTAAAATTCAAGAAGAAAAAAAAGACTTGAGATTTTTTAAATAGTTTCCAGGAATCGTAAAAGCCGTCGAGACTATTTATATATAGTGTAGACACTTTTTTTTAGTCGCTCGATGATTTTTATCTAACTATAGTAGAAAAAAGAATAATCAATAAAGTATAGGATAGTATAAATAAATATTGTGACTAATAGTATCCCAACTAATAACTCTGTGTTTTTACTGAAGTCGTAAGCCATCACTGTAAGTAAGAACTAAAAAACACTGAAGGCATAGATATATATATATATATATACGTGTCGATCATGTTAGTAACAGTGAAGAGTTTTGTAAGTTTGCCAAAGTGACCAGGTGTAGAACAGAAACCATAAATTAAAAGCGTGAAACTGAAGGAGAGTGTATAGTTATAGGTAAAGCAATCGTGACAGTTTTTCCATCTTTCTCTTTCTCGTTTTTTAGACGCTAATGAAACATGTAAGCAGTTACATTTAGATCCTCTGAGAGGGTTCCTGGAGATGCTGGGAGTCGGAACGGCAGGAGACAAATTTTCTTGAGGAGTGACAGGAGCCGAACCAGATCCTGCTTGTCTTTGCCTCTCTGAAACAACACTCATCGCCTTTGTCTTTCCTTTCTCACTTTCTCACGTTCTCATCTTTCGTCGGCCAGCCTGTTCGTGTTTACGTTTTCGGTCGATCTCGGAAAGATTCTTTCCGACACTTTTCGTAAACGACGTCCGGCACGGTTATATTTGTTTTTTTTTTTCATTTTTTTATCGGATTATTGTTTTGCGTTAAAAATTTTCAAATTATGTATAGCTCGTTGATTTTTTGATTATCGTAAATTTAATTGACCTCCACCAGAGTGTTAAATTAATGGCGCGCGAAGCAACGTAACAATCACATAAGCATAACGTAGTTGTGGAATAATATTGTGATATGCGTATATTTATGTGCCGCGAATGTGATTAAAATTTTATGATACTATTTCGACAATGAAAGTTGATGTATAACTGTCAGAGTGAAAACAGTATTGTAAAATCTGTTTTAAAAATCCAAAATGAATGTTGCGAATGTTGAAATTGATAAAAATTTTGTCAATATTATTAATCGAGAATTCAAAAATATTTACGTTATTACCAAAAATTTCATTAGCAATGGGTCTGAAGAAAACCTACCCTGGGAGTTGGACATGAAAAGGTTGAGCAATGAAGTGGTACGACGTGAGGCTTTAGTTTGCTGAGCCTGAACACATTCATTATCTCTTTCACTCGGCTTCTCCTTATCCTTATCGTGTACTTTTGATTTTTCTCTGCTAGTTAGAAAACCCTCCCTTCTAACCCCTTGAGTTTTTTTTAAAGCCTGTAAGTTACCAGCAACACCAGTTTCTCCATTTGCGCCTTTTGAGACTTCTTTTTGGGTTTCAGTTGTCTTTTCTTGACTTGTTTGACTGGTCATCTCAGCTAAACTTGTTAAGACTTCATCATATTCAATTACACCTATAAAATAAATTTTATATGTTAATGTGCTAAATAATATTGTACATGCAAATATATAAAAAAACTTACCTGGCTTTTCAAATCCTGTGTATTTACTTTGGACAAATTGTTCCAATAATTTATCTACTGTCATATCAAGACATTGTCTCTTAAAGTCTATATGTACTTGTCCAACTTGTTCATGATTTGATTGAAGAACATCTGCATAAGTATTTAGGAATTCCTTCATGTTTCTTAAATGTGTTTCTTCAACATCTTGAAATCGCTAGAAATTCAAATTATATTGTTTATATCAAGATAAAAATTATAAATAATATTTTTTTCTAAATAATAATTTCTTTACCCTGCAAGCCTGTGTCATCTTGGTCTCAAAATCATTTCGTATTGTGGTATACTTGTCAACCAAAGTCTTGTAATCATCTTGAGCCTTTTTGAATTTGATTTCAGCTTTTTCTAATTCTCTTTGGCTTGCGTTATCCTTTTTTATTTTTTCTAATTCAAGTCCTCTTTGCAAGCAAGTGTCTTTAGTCTTTTGAAGAATAATTGTAATACTTTGAATACTTTGGACAACCTCCAATGTTGAAGATTCCTCTTCTTTTACCTACAGAAATATTACATGATTTAGAAAAATCTATAGTGAAAAAAGACTGTATTATCACGTTTGTTTGGGTGATTTTTGAAGAGACACTTCCTAATCTAACAGTGGGCGGATGTAGATAAGCCTGACATGGATTGCACCAGCATCAATAATGAATAATAAAAATATGCATAACATAGAAAAATGACTTTTAATATAAAATTAGTTTATTGAATTAATAAATATATTATATTATTTAAACAAAATTTTTTTTAATGAAAATTAATCTTTATAATAATAAAAATATTAACATTAATCATAATTACTTTAATTGTTTATGGCATGACAAATTTGAAATAAATAAACAAAAAAGACTTCCACTATTAAATTTCTAATCATACTACTAATTAAAAGATCAGAAAAGTGCGCATTGTGATAAAAAGTTTTCTATAGATTCTACATTACATAAACCACCTGTTTGAATGTAGAAGTACATTTACTAAATTTTATTGCACTCATCAAATAATTTAATAGTTAATTTTTAAGTAACATTCAAAATGTATCTTATAATAAACAAATAATACAAATAAAATATATTCTTTTAACATACTGCTTTATGTTTCTTGTGAAGTTCTTCAGAATACTTGGAAACATCCTTGATGAGTTCTGACACTCTCTGGGCCAATTGTAGATGCAAACCGGCAAGTTTTTCTGCTGCTCCTTTGAGTGCTGCCCATATCGGCGAAAATGTTCCCTGTGTGCTATTGCTACTATTTGCCTGCTTGGCTACCTTACTGAGAAGCTTATAATTATTTTCTTCGATAGCTGAGCGCTCTCGCAAGAATTCTGCCAACTCTTTGCTTGCCACAACTCCATGTTTCATATTATGGTACAATACGTCAAACCCATTATTCTTTTCACCCTGAAATAAAAAAGAAAAAACACAAGCCATTTTAGACAAACTGACATCATCCTCCATAATGTACACAATAACATATTTATGAAGCATTGCCTCAACAGGAAGCATTGAGTAATTAAAGTTAATCCAATTAAAGGTTAAACATAATAAGGCACAAATTAATGGCAAGGCCATGTAACCCTATGTCTATGTGTGTGTGCTAGTGTCTGTGTGACACGTTATAATCACTTAGGTTACTTGGCCTCTGGCACGCTTAAAATTCAATTGTAAGCATTGGATCAGCCATCGTAGAAGCTACTGAGACAATCAGCATTCATTACATATTATTCTTGACCAACGAGAGACAACCCAGCCACTGATGCTCAACTACATTCAATTACCCCAATCGATAGCCTAACAGATCAAGCCCTATAGAGCCTATCCCTTTACCACCATAATCATCATCATCATCATCATCATCTTTATCAACATCCCATGGCAAAACAAAGGACTCGTCCTCGCGGAGCGCCCATTATTGGCTATATTCGAAATAAAAAAAAACAGAAAAAAAACATAAAAAACAAAGAATTGCGCTTCGACGTTGAGGCCTGCAGGAGTTGACAATATCTCCCTCTTTCTCGCGAACCTGTCTAGCTTACATAAACGAGAAGGGAGACGGAGTGAGAGATATGTATGGAGGCGCGCAAAAAGGAAGTGTGCGTGTACTATATAGTAGTAGTAGTAGTAGAAGCCTCTCCTCTCTCTCTCTCTCTCGCTGTCTGGCGCGCGCTCGTACTCGCTCGCGTCCGTTGATTGCCATTGGCGAAGGTCCCTTATACTACTACTACTACTATACTACTACTACTACTACTACTACTACTGCTGCTACGATCACCGCCCAGCTAACCTCGTCGTCCTTTCTGCCTCGTATTATACCCGTAACCACTTACCCTGCTCTCTCTTTCTCTCCCGTTCACCTTCGTCATCATACGAAGCTAGTAGTAAAGCCCATATAGAGACTCTCTAGACTCACCCAAAAGTAATCGGCAAAATCGACGGTCATGGTGAGGGCCGAACTTGTGCGGCGCGATCCCCGTCCTCCTCGGGATAACGTTGTCCGTATCTCAGATCATCATCATCATCACCGCTGCTCCCAGCCTCGTCGTCTACGCTGCTGCTGCTGCTCCTGCTGTCTTCGTAGCCCTCGCATTCGAACCGGCCTCTCTTCCTCACCCTCTTTCCTTCCTTATAGAACACACGCACACACACTGTGTCCACCTCTTCCTCCTCTTCCTCCTCTTCTTCTTCCGCGACTCTCTGTCTCTCTTTCGTCGTGCTGCGCTTCGACGACGCTCTCCTCTCTCTCTCTGCGGCTGCCCGTGCACCACTGCGGCAAACAGACGTGTATATAAGTATGCGCGACGGCGGCAACGGCGCGGCGGCGAACGGTTCGACGATATGGCGAGAGAGCACGAGAGAGAGAGAGAGAGAGAGAGAGAGAGAGAGAGAGAAAGAGTAGATAGAGCGCGCAACCGTCCGACCGCTCGCGAAATTAACTTTAAATGCCACGGCGGCGACGGGGCCGCGCCCGCGCGCGCGCATATCGTGTACGTGTATATACATATATATGTCTAACGTATATATGCAGCGACGGGTATACCCTGTTGATAAGGCAGCTGACTGTTTACCGTATAGTGTATATATATATATATATATGCGTATACGGAGAAAACGGTTATACGATAGAGAGAGAGAGATGTAAGTTTCGTCTTTTTCTAAAGCTAGACTCATGGCGATGATGATGATGATGCTGAGGCAGCCTGCTCGAGGTTGCCGTCGTTTGCGTGACGTCAGCTCGTTAAGGTAATATAATTTTATAGTCGGACGGGCATGATGTATGTAATGCTTAGGTATATATCGATAGAACGAGCAGCACTGCGTGATCATCAGGAATGCGCGCGCGGTATCGAGAATAGGCCGTTAGAAAATTCAAACTAGTGGTTTTTAATATACCATTCACGTTTAGACGCTGGTTTTTTTTATGTTTCGGGTATTCTTATGGTGCTTTTTGGTAACTTCTATATAGTTATTGTAAGGGACTTTAGCATTTATTGTGTATTTTTCATTTTTGTACCGTGTATAAAGTACTTACTACTGCAACATGTTTCTATTGTTATTATTATTCTTATGTTACACTATCGTATGTCAGTTGGATATTTGAACGTGCCTAGTGATAGCGCATGTAGTGTTGCATTGTTACCAGCAAAAATATGAGTTATATAACCTAAAAAAAGTTGTAAACATTTTTGAAAATCTTTGGTTCTCACGTACACTTGCCCGACTGGTATAGTCCGTTACTACTTGTGACACATTTCGTTAGATTTGTCATAGAGCGACGTGATTGAAATATTTACAAGCCAATAATTAAAATATGGTTCAGATAAATACATTTTTATTTTTAAAATTATTATTGATAAATAATTCGAAGAGGAGATTTTTTTAATGAATAACATTTTTAAATCGGAGTTATATATCGTTTGTTCTGTGCCAGTAGGTTTCGATTTATTAAACATTGATAATCTTAGCAAACATTCTATTCATTTATCTACTTCTCGTATCAAATAACAAATACTCGCTAATTAAAAAAGTATATATACTACGATCGTTTATCAAGTATATACCGCCTATGTAGGATATAAATATAGGACTGCTATGAATGATTAACATACTAGATTTTTTCCTCTATAAAAGTTTAGTTTTTCCTTCGTTATTCGAGGAATATTTTTTTTCTCCATCTATGCGATGATAACAAAGTTTTAATTGAAAAATTAAAAAACATTGTTTCATCAATATGCAAAAAAAATGCAAATATTCTTAAAATAAACATGTCAATTGATCTCTTTTATATAAGCAAGAAATATACTATAGTTAAAAATATGTGGAGTTACTTTTATTATTCAATTAAGTAAGTTGGAAATAACAGTTTTTCAATTAACACAAGTAAATATACTTCACCTAGAGAACTCAACTTACAATCTCCATAACTCTTGCCACTATATATAAACAACATAATTTAAAAATACTTACAATTACACTAATCATAATTGACCGCAATTATCGTATAAATTCACAAGTAAACTATAACTAATTCTCAACGTGAATTGAAAAACAGCTTATATTTTGCAAAAAAACAATATAAATAATCTCGGTCCATATAAAATTCCTATATTACACAACTCCTGCACGTATAACCCACGAAAGTAACATAAGAAACTGCCAGCAACTCTCTCATCCAATAAACCAACCCCTATACCATACATCCCAACCCTTCCCTCTCTCTTAGTCACTCTCTCCCCACCTAACTCTCTCTTTCACCCTCACCCTCACCCTTCACAGTTTCCACGAACCAACCCCTCATCATCATCATCATCATCACCACCACCACCTATATATACCAGTACATCAGGCGCGACCGTCAAACCCTCCTCTCATCTGTACCCTCCACGCGCATGCTCCCACCTCTCGAGTTCTCTCACACACGACGACAACAACAAAGAGAGAGCAAGAGAGAATCGGAAGGTAGGCGCACTCGCGCCAGGTGTAGTGTGCGGTCGTCGTTGTCGTCGTCGTCGTCGCGTGTTCGCGCGTGTGTGACATACCGAACAAAAAACCATAGAAGAGTATATAGTATCATCTTCATCAGAATGCCAGCTAATAAGTCAAACCATAGTACACCAAGCAAAGAATCCCTATTGATAAATGGTAGGAAGAAACGTGCCAGTGGCCTTTGCAAGCATAAGAAACATCATTTACATCACAGTCGGACTCATCTGGTAAGTCTGTCTGTTTATTATATATCTCTCTATGTGTATGCATATGTTTTATATATATATATGCTTGTATCATCTCATATAGAAGTGCGAATGGGGGGGTGTATGAAGGAGGTTAGGTTAGCCCTGAGAGGGGGTGGCGCGTACACGCGCGCGCGCCAGAGAGCCAGAAGCGTTTGTATGGGTCGTCGACCCAGACGGACGCTGCTCTCTTTCTTGCGGCTCACGACGACCTCCTTATTATTATTCTAAAGAGCCTAGACTCTCTTTCTCTCTTTCTATCCCCATCGTGTATGCACGTAAGATAAAAGTACATCCTCTTTAATTCGTACCTGTACGTCTTGAGAAGAAGAACAGAGATAGAGAGAGAGAGAGAGAGAGTTAAAGGGGACAGTCGAGATTGTGTCTCTTGGGATCGATCGATCGCTGAATCCCGTTCTCTCTTTCTCTCTCTCTCTCTCTCTCTCTCTCTAAAAATAGGATCTTTTAAAGGCGTGACCGCGCTCTGTCTTTTTCTCTTTCTCTCTCTCTTGCGCCCGTGAGCGCGCGTAATATATTGATCGAGCGCGCGCACTATGCGAGACGAGGGAAAGGTAAACTCTTTTTTTTTTCTTTCTCTCCCTCTCACCCTCACTCTCTCTCTCTCTCGTTCTGTGCGGTTGACGCTTATAAAGCCGAGAGAGAGAAAGAGGAGAGCTGATTCGGCGGAACGCGCCAAGTGACACTTGTGTAACCCATTGTATAAGATAGAGAGAGGACAGGCGACCTACTCTACCATCCGACCTTGCCTTTTTCTCTCTCTCGCTCCTCTATACATTTTTCACCTCGTCTTCGAGGAACCACGACGCGAATAACGATGAATTATATGAGAGATCAAAAATTTGTCTCCTGCTCCGACGAATTGAATTTGCCGCCGCGCGGGTTGGGGATGATGGTGGTTTGATTCGATTTGAAGGGTGGGGGAGTATGCGAGTGAGCGGAAAAAATATATATATATATAGCAGAGAGATGTCAGGTTGGGTTGGGCTTTCTATTATTGAATGACGCTGTGGGAGCGCGATATTATGTGTGTATGCGTGCGCGTCTTTTCTCAGCTTGGATATATCGATTTCGAATCAATGGTTTATATCAGCAAGTTGCGATTTTTATGAGGAATTGGGTGGAAAGGTTATAGTTATATAAGTTTAAGGAAAGCTGATTTTATATATAGGTATATATCGACCGAGTTTCTATTATATGAATAATCAATATTTTTTTTCCGGTATATATTCATTCATCAACGTGCTCACTTTTCTCTGAAATTTTTCGAAACCCTCGTTACAGAAACTTTTCTTTAATATACAACTATATAATAGCCAATTTACATAGAAATATTCAGAAAAGCGTATTAATCGACTATATATATAAATTACAACCGGCTGACTACCGCAGGTTCGAAATAATGAGAAGCGAATATATAATAATTGCTGGTATCCAGCCGTTTTTTTTTTCTTCCACGTTAGGCATAAACGTCACTCATATAAAGCGTAATTAAATTTTCCCAGAAAAGCTCATTTTTTCTCTCATTCTCAAGTGTATTCCACTCGTTTTGGCGCGCGCTCACATTAGTTTTAATTTGCGCACATGACAAATTTTAATCCGATACATAGTCTGCGGTAACAGAGAAGACATCATTATCTCGTCAATGATACTCTCCTCAGCGCGGAGGGAAGTTTAAGAAGAAATTAATCTAATTGTAGGCGCTTTTCAAAGTCCTCTGGAGATAGAGCACCACTTGGTGTAAGGTGCGCACTTTTATGTAGGTATATATATATATATATATACTTAGTTGAATTGGGCAGTTTGAAGAGCTAGGGTTTCTACTTTCCAGAGTTATATGC
>JAYJLV010000001.1:1771811-1805176 GCA_036873485.1 Torymus texanus | reverse complement strand
ACACACACATATACGCGCGTGTATATATATATATATATATATATATATATATATATATATATATTCGTGCTCACGGAAAGACACATTTGGCGAACGCGCGTTGTACTTTGGCTTCTTCTCTTCGGTTCTACGATACGCTTGTAAAGAGATGCTCGTTCGGCAAATTGGTATATAAGATGATCGAAGCTACCCTGTAAGTTAATTGTTCTATCGGAAATTTAACTTTAATTTTTTCGGTCATTAAAAATTTTAATTAAAAGAAAAAAATAATGTTATCAAAACATTAATTATAACTTTTTTCTTTTTTGCACCAAGTATACTTATAATACTTAGCGTTATCCGTTAAACTAATTATAATAGACGTACACCTGACTGTACGTAACAATATTGTCCAAGTGCTCGCTATAAACATTATACCTTATTAAATAAATTCAAAAGTTCTCTTAACTCTCTCCAGTACCAGTCGAGAGCAAAAGAGAGAGAAAGACACAGTTTCGTGAAAACTTTCTTACAGGGTCATGCAGTCATCTATATATACCGTGTAACTACCGTGATAAAATAAAATTCTACGAGATATCTATACTTACACCTACATATAATCATCTCTAATGTAACGAGCATCTCTCGACGAGTTGATGGATCGAAGATCACGAGACGCGACACGTGCACATACACACATACACGGAGGCATGCATATCATCCTTCAACACGACATACATTTATAGATACACACATACACACATGATTTATCGCTCTGACACTAACACTTATATACACGCACTAACAGTGTACATATATATACGTAACGTATCTTAACATATATATTGTATACGAGATTCGACGCGCGATATTATATTATATAGTCGAGAGGAGTGTGTGTGACCGTACGTACGTTCTCTTCGGCTCGCTTCTATATATATATATAATTATATTATATACATTCAAAATTATTATTATCATTGTCTATATATCTATTGCTAATAACTCTCGCTTCTGTCTAAATTCTGTATATTACTGTATCTATCCTCTATGTGTGTTGTATTACTAACCAATTGGCTTTGCGAGTAACTATAATTACGCGTAATAAACTGCCTCGTATACGATTGGCTATGTATATCTATTATTATTATTACATGTATATGTGTATATGTAAACGTCGAGCAAGCGAACGTGCCTGTGGTCTCTATATGTATATATATATATATATATTACCAAAGTAAAAAAAATTTCACGAAAATAAGATATATATATATATATACATATATATATATATATTTATCAAAGATCGAGGCTTTTCGAGAGCTTGTGACGAGCTTATCGAGGTAGACACTGCTATAATATATGTGTATATATATGATGCGTATATAGCTCTGTTTTAGAGTCGAGTATGTGTGTATATATATATATATCTATATTATATACGTATAAATATGTATGAGGATATAAGACGACGGGGTATGTGGGTGGTTGTGGGTTGGGACGATTTATAACATGGTTATGTGACCTGGTGGATCTTGGGCTTTTCAGGGACGGCGATGGAGCCGCCGCTTCCACGGCGGAAGAAGCGTCCAGAGCTTGCTTATAGGACGCACGAGTTCATACCTACGAATGCCCACGACGCAGGCGGGATTGACGGGATCGATTCAAACGTCGTGGTCGACAAAGTTAGAGTGAGTTTGATTGAAATTGAAAAACCATGAGCTTTGTTATTTTTTAATGTAATATAAAAATATATAAATGATTGAAATCGAAAAGATTGTATAGTGATAGGTTTGTTTGGTTTTAATTGAGATTTCTAATAATAAAAATAGGAAAATTTGAAAAAAATTGTTGTTAGGTACGAATAGTATTTTAATTAGAAATCTCTTCTTAACGCGGATGCGCAAGCATGCAAAAATAATGACAACATTTGGATAATAAAAAATGTAAACATTATACTTTAAGCTCTATGTGTGAAAACTAGGTCAAAAGCAGCTTTTTTCAACATAATCCTTTTGTACTATTTACCTTAAGTACTACAATAATAGAATGACTTAGTAATGTTACGGTTATGAGCTATTGCCTACCGATTGAGTGAGTTGTGAAACATTACGTAATAACAGTCGCGATCATTAGTGACTTCACTATAGATATATACGTTGACAATTTCAGCATTCTCTTTTGTTACATTATCCGTTAAAATAGACAATTACGTAATTTAACAGAAAATCATTACGATTATTACGAATATATATATACACACACTGAAATTTATTTAAAGAAGGCACAATTAATATTGAATTTCATTCAGTTTATAATACTTGTTTATACAATTAAAATTATTCTAAAATATTAATACAATTCTCATTACCGTAATAACGTCAAAAGGATGATCGTTCCCTTTTCACACGACGAGTAACATTCGCGTATCTATAGAGTTACTACAGCTTCAACTTCCTTCCAAATCATCTATTTGGAAAATCCATTAACGAAATCACGAGCTTAACTGTAAACTCAAAGCCCGGAGCTCTTAGGCTCGTTAAACTTAGTTCCCTGGAAACCCAGCGAGTTTTTTTTTCTCCACTGCACGCTCGAGGCAACTTTCGACTGTATATATGTACTATATATATGTACTACTCGCCCAATCAACAAAGCACGCGGCGAAATTGCAAGAGAAAAACAGAAAAAAAGAAATAGCATTTTGACGGATTAACGTAAATCATGCCACTATACTTTTGTATATATATATCTTCACGACATTTCCAGTTTTCGCGAGAATTCCGTTTCTATTGTACGGACAGAGAGTTTCGATCTGAAAAGTATACAACAATAGCTCGCGGCCGTTATTCGTACGCGGCTCGGTTGGAGCTTGCAGAATTTTCAGTACAACATCACGCGATAAAGATATAGCCATACTGACAACTTTTATATTCAAATCTAGGAACGTTTGTAGGGAGGAAAGTGTTCTTGTTGTCGGGGGAAATTTTTAAAGTTCGAAGTAGGCATGTCGCGAGATAGTGGCGCAATTTCAGACGATTGACTATAGATGTGAAAGTCGGAGCTCTGGGGGTATTTCTGGTGAAGAGATTTTGAGCTTTTTCAAGTTCTATAATATGTACGTTTAAATTGTGATAATTTTTGTTTTATGTTTACGTTTAATTCTTTTAACTTTATGTTTACGTTTAATTCTTTTAACTTTATGTTTACGTTTAATTCTTTTAACTTTATGTTTACGTTTAATTCTTTTAACTTTATGTTAATTATTAAAACTAATTTATACTAATTTAACTATTTTATGATTAGTTATTTTGATTAAAAAAACATGCATAATTACAGAAGAGGAAATTTGAATGAAACTCAATATTAATCATATCCGTTTTGACATGATAAATTATCTGGAATTTGATTATGAAAAATTTGCTAAAAGAACTGGAGTTGAATAAAAAATATTGTAATTACGACGATACTTCAATACATAATAGATCAAACTAAATAAATTTCATTTAAAATCTTTCAAGTTCAAATAACGCAATTGTTTACTTATCTATAACAATACATAAAAGTTATAAAAGATTTATTAATTCGCACCTAACTCTGTTTTACAACTAAAATTTACCCACGTTAGAAAATCTTCAACCTTCTCAAACTCTCAAAAATTCATCCACCTATCAACACTAAATGCTTTCTTTTTGTTCTCTTCCTCACCCTTTCACATATAGGAAGCAACAAAAACGCTGCCAGCCTCGCAGTTGAGCAAAGCCATAACGCGAATAAGCACGGAATACCGACTGCAATTCGCGTGGCCTCGACGGCAGCAGCATCAGCTGACAAATGGCGAAGTTGCGCCTGCCCGGGACGGCGAGACTATAGCCGAACAGCTACATCATCAGAAGGAAGTAGCGGCAGCCCATCATCAACAACAAGCCCCTAGGAAATCCCTAAGTATGGGCGCGTTGAAGCAAGGCTCAATTATGGCTGCTCCGGCGCCGGTGCACAAGAAGCGGCAGGTTGCAGCGATCGATCACAGGTGTGTTCGAGATAATATGTAACATGCGAAGTAGAATCGTGGAATAGATTGTTTGATTTAAGTTGAAATTGGGTTGTAGGAATTTTAAGAGCACGGGGATATGGTTTGTCTTAGTTTCGGGATCGAGATTTATAAAGAGAGTGAATTATTTCATAGAATTAAAATACTTTGTACGACTGGAATTAGAAAATATGTACAATGCGTCTTTTGGGTACGGCTAGAGCCATACATTATTGACGAAAAATTTACTTTTTATAAGTCAAATTATAGTATTTATTATTTAGTTTACAATTGGACGAGTATTTTTCATTGTGTCTAGATCTTTCTTTGCTTCGTCACTGAGAATAGACACTGAGGATTTAGAACTAGATAATGAAATCATAGAGATAACAGGGTGTTTATCTATCCTTCTAAAATTGTACCAGTCACTTCGAATTCGTGCAAAATTTCATGTATATTTCTATTACGTAACTTGATTGTTTATTGCCATTACTTAATAACGTCCAACATGTATAAATTAGTTCTATTCTTAGATATTGATTCCATTATGAAATTGCGTAATTTCCCTGTTATAATTAATCGCCTAAAGTAAAATCGAGTCAATATGTCAAACGCTGTCGGATTATCTTTTTGATATTGGGTGACATTGTCGATATAAATACCGTATCTGAGCATAATAAATTCTCTCATGAAATACGTATAAATAAAATACTGTAATTTTATTAATAGACAGAATAAAGTAAAATGGACCGAATAACTGTTGATAATATCTTCATCGTAGACGTTCTTCCTTATCAGCGTACCAATAAAAGCCTAATAGTGCCAATAAAATGACGCTGATTTTTACAATGTCAATTGAAAAAAAAGAAAATTTAAATAGTCATAAAAAGATACTCATCTGCAGCCTTGACCGTGACCTTATATCGTTACTCTACCTCTCTCTCTCTCTGTCTTTCTCTTAGAACTGCAAAAACTTTTATGCTCAGCATTTTTTTTCGGAAACTTTGCTTTTACCTCCCAGGATTATTCTCTTTCCTGGTACGCCTGAATACACTTGCCACATAGAGTTTACTTTATGCCCGAGTGTATATGATAACTTTTTCTATGAATGTGCCAGCGACTATTAAGATAGAAGAAGCACAGTATAACAACTGTGAACTATCGCCTAGAGGATTTGTAAAAAGAACTTATACGACTGTTTTGAAATGCACAACTTGTTTAAATAAAATGGAATCTATATTGTGATTATTAATAACTTGTAAACTACTTTACTTGTAAGGATTTATGCTTTTAACTTTTCCAATTTAAATCTGGAGAAAAAAAGGTTGTTTTAACTTATACGTATATGAAAAAAGCAAGCATTAAAAAGTTGTGATTGAGTATGAGTATATGAGGTTTAAAAATAGACTTTACAAATTACTGCGTGCGGTGACTTATCGTATTTCTGTATTGAGTATTACTTGATAAATTTTCATAATTTTTCATTTTCAGCAAGTGCTCGTAATTTCAAAGTCACGAAACGCTCGTATCTTGCGAAATTCGAGTGATCAAAAGTATAGTTCTAAATCCTCAAAGGTTTGAGATTTCCTTATGTCATCTTCTAAATGGAAATTATGATAATCTATGAAAATTTATGAAAATCTTCAAAATATGTCTGAGTTTCATATATAATACGTTACAGTTTTACATAATTTTACATAAATTACCGTAATCACTCATAGTTTTTCTTGCCCATTCATTTTTTCCTTTTTAGCCAAATTTTGAGAGGAGCTTGAAATAAATCGCTATCAATTAATGTTTTTATAACGCATGCATGCGTGTAAACAAAAATGGTGTCATATTCAGGAAGTTCTTGTGAACGTGAACGTTTTCTTTTTAAAATAAATCCTATAAATATCAAACAATGTTAATCTTGTTAGACATTCAGTTGATCTTCTTACGTACCACTGAACGAACATTCTCATAAAAACCAATTTGTATCTAAGAAATCTATCAAACATTTAATATACACAACACATTCACGTATACGCGATTACCTTACGACCACCCACGACCAAACAAAATGTAAAACAACACCTAACAAAAAAAAAAGAACAATTCTTACAACCACCCAATAAAAAATTATGTTCCAGGCGCGACGGGGCGCAAGCTTCGGAGCTCGAGCCACTGGTGACGATCGACGGCGCATTACCGGAAGCTGACGAGCACGATGAACTCGATGCGGCTGGGGACATCGGCGTCCTTAAACCAAGCTTGGTCCATACGTCGACTGGGCCAAAGAAAAGCGGCCGCGCTGTTAGGATAGCTGAGCAACCGCTACAGGAGAACAAGTTCCGCAAGACGCAGGAGCGGCCGTTCTCCGCTGCCGAGGTAATGGAGCTCAGGCGCGAGCTGAAACGTCTCGCTGATGAGTATAAGGTGACTTTTTATTCTTTGCGGGAACATGGAACATCGTATAGATCTTAATATAATTTTTTTATTTTTTTTATAAGTTAGTTTGTTAATATTTAGTTGGAGATAATGTAGAGTCGGGATCTTACGCGCATGCGCACAGCGTACATAGAATCTTTTTTTTAATTGGTTTATTGGTATTTTCAAGCTTAAGTCAAACAAAACCTTTTTGAAACTTCTTAGAAAGTGCATTTTTGTTACGTACGGTAAGATGTTTCTCATGAAAAATCAGATGAAAATCAGAAAAAATGCGATTCTTATAATATCGATGTCAGAATTTTTATCTAACCTAACAAGTATCTATAAATATTTATTTGTAAAAACTTAAATTTATAATGGCGATTTTTAAGCGATTTCGTTACTTTCTTCATAAAGAACAAGAAGCTAATAGATAATGTAAGATGAGAGAAAATATAAATTGACATGGTGGAAAATGAAAATATGTCAAAATTGACCTACGCGTTTTATAGCTGACATTGCAAAATTAAATTTTTATTACTTAAAATTTGAAAAAAGAAATGAAAGATCATAAAAACTCCATCAGCATAAAAAAGGAAAAGAGATATAAGGCGAAGTTGAAAATGGTAAAGGATGTTCAAAAGTTCTAAATTCCTATACGTTTTATCGCATTTCTTTTATGGGCTTTCTAATTCTCATAACTTTTTTTTTTACATCTACATACATTTTGCAATTACTACCATAACGTAAATTTTAACGTTTGATGTTAACGCCCGAGGGTCTGGGTCAGAAATGTGAATATTTTGCTTTGCGGAGTGGAAGCTTTCTTTTCAAATTACAAGGATAAATGAAGCATGAAGAGTTACTTTACTTTGAACTTTCATTTGTCTATTACTTTACAAAATTATGTTAACCTTTAGTTTTTAAAAGATTTCTTTATCTAAAATCTACTTTATTAAAAGGGTTGAAATTTTGCATTTCATGACATGCTGTACTGAAAAGCTCAAAATAACTTTTAAGTAATTTGAACGGAGTTACACGAATTTCCAAAGTACTCGGGTTTCACTACTTTACTTACTAATAAAGCATTTACATAACTTTCATATCTTCAAACTGGTAACACAGAAATAAGCTTGAAAATTTACAGAACATACACAAGTAATAACATTTTACAAAGACCTTAATTACTTATACTAACAAAATAATTGTTTAAACTAATTCTTGGACTACTCAAAACATTTACCCTATACCCTTCACTCTCAATGCACTTACATTTAATACTACAACCTTAACAATCTTCAATTCCAGCACCGCGATTGGGGCGGCGGAATGGCCACGGAGGACGAGGCGACGCTCTGGAAGCGTGTCTCGACGAATCACGCGCTCAACGCTCTATCACTCGCCCGCTCCGCTACGAAGGAGGAAAAAGAGAAAGAGAACACGCGGAAAGTCGCACCTGCTTCTGTCCAAGCGACGATCCAGCAACAACAGCAGCAAGTTGCGCCGGCTGGCCGGCCGTCATCCGTACAGGCTCGTCCGATACATGGGATTATGTGCGATGATTTCAAGCCGGTATGTGTCTTTTTTTTTTGGTAGAGTATTAAGAAATAGAATTCTAAATGGATGATTGAATGAGAATATATTGTGTATAGCTGGATGTGAAGTAGGAGCTTACAGTGTTAGCTTCGCACGAGTGCCTGACTCACGCGAGTGACATGAATTCCCGTTGGGCTTCTGGTCTATTTTACAACCGTTTTAACTCGAAATTCGGTTTTTTCTGCTTGTTTAGCCAGCGTGAAAAACCGAATTCTGTGACTAGAGAACCAACAAAAACTATGTATCTTTTCATTACATAAATAAAATAGTATACTTTGTTAATAAAAATTTAAAACTATGTAAAAACGATCTTTTATAACTCAAAATAAAAAATTTGGCAACGCAAAACTCCGGATACAATTCGAGAAACTGTTGAAACTTTGCGCTGAACTGTACGTCTTTTGTTGCAGGATAACGACAGGGCGCTCGCTCGGGCAAGGAAGGATTTCCTGATTCGCCATCATCTTGATCGTACAACAGGTACAGGTAAGAAATAGTTGCAACTTGCTTTCGGGTCGGGGATTTCGGTTCGATATGAAAAGGAATTTAACGATCAGTTGCATCATTTGTCTTGTTATCTGGAATGTCGATTGTGTATTTCTCACTATAACGTTAAGATATATTTATTGACTTCATATCGAATATACAAGTTATTAGATAGGTTACATATGACGATAAAAATGGTAAAATACATTTTCGCTAATAAATTTAAAAAATTGTAACCTTAGTATTTTCAGCCACATAAAATCATCATTTTCAAAATGTTTATTATACTTCATATATATATATATTGTATAATCGTAAAATTTGTCAATGTAAAGGTGACGGTGCACTGCTTCCCTCGCCAACGCGAGAGAAGCTGGAGCCAGCGATGCCACGGCGGCGCGAGGAGCCACCGAGCAGCGTCGAGACTCAGCCGCGCTCCAAGTGCAGCCCTAAGAACAGCCCACGTAGCGCGCGCTCTCAGAGCGTCGGACCGACTGTCGTTGAACGTCGCTCGCCCAAACGGCGTCCGCCGTCTGTTGCTAAGGACGCCAAGGTTTGTTATGTACCTTTTTTTTTTTAATTAAAATTTTTATATATGGGTTTTAACGCGAGGGTTTAAGGGATGTTGAAGTTACGTGTAGTGTTTGCCATTCGTTTAATGGATATTTCGTGGATGATTATATATATTTTTCTTGTATAGTACACTACTCATTTTTGTCGTACAAAAGTATTTTTAAAAATAGTGTATATAATGCGATGAAATGTTGTTTCAAGTAATTTCTTGAGGATGGTTATGGAACCTATAAGTATATTCTGTTAATGCGACAGTATGTTAACTATAATACACTATGAAAAATACTTGTAAAATCCGTTAACCGTACAATTCAGCGATATAGATATAATCATAATGTCTGTTTTATTGAACATTAAAGTGTATAATTACAGCAAATGCTGCGCTGTAATGATGCTATAAAATTTAACTGCACCATCATAATACTACGCGCCTTGTAATAACAGTGACATATATTTTTTTTTTTTTTTTTGTTACTTTACTTTTTTTTCGTCAAATTTTACTATGATTTTTAGCACTTACTTAATGATAGTTCACTGTAAATTTTTACGACAATTAATCATATATACTAACACGATATCTTTCACTCGTAGGAGAAGGAGAAGGACAAAGAGGGCCGGGAGAAGAGCTCAGAGCGTGAGAGGCATCCCCGACCGAGTAAGTAATGACCGGCAGGTTCGCCCTGGTTGGCTTCCTCTTTTCATTATCTTTATTTTTCTCTCTTTCATTGCAAAAACATGCGCGATAGACATGAATGACGGCGCCCGCCGCTATATCACATAATAGCGGGCGAGCCGATTATTCTCATCATCACATATACATTCGACCAGTTTACTATCGAATGCAGCGATCTTATCATTATTATTATTATTATTATTATTGATTCTTTTGCATTATCTTGCATAAAGCTCAGTTTATAGTTAGAGATAGTACGTATAATACATTAATTACCTTTGTTACGTGCGTCATTAGGACTTGGACTGCTCTTATATTATACCACATTTACGTATTATATATTATATTTATGTCATTACATCATATTTTTATTGCCATTACTTATGTATGAGGTTCTTGAACGAGTTTATCATAATCTTTAAGTTTTCACGTTCTCCACCAACAAAAAAAAACATCAGCCATGAAACAAAATGATCAATCTGCGAGAGTACAAAGGACTTGCCGTGTATATACGACGAACGAAAAAAAAAAAATCGCGTATCTTTGCAAAACGCGTTGACGACCATGATGATGATTGATGTATACAGACGTATATATACAATATCTCCATATCTCCGGGTCTCTGGTGCGTCGTGACGATATATGTATTAGTTTAACACAGACATTGTACTCTCGTTGAGGAGTTGACAGTGTTTACTTATTACATACTTAATTCTGTAGGGACGTGCATGAGAGACCCAGTGGTTTATTGATTTTGTTTGTATTATACATATATTACATACTACTACTACTACTACTACTACTACTAACTACTACTACATAGTTATTATATACATTTTCTCTGCCTCTGCCATATCTCGGTACTACAACCCTCTCATATATGAGTTTCTTTCATTTTTTTGATTGATTTATACGTATATATTATGCAAATAATTTTCGCGGCAGCAAGTAGTAGTCTTGATTTTAGCATCTATTATATATATACATTTAGAAAGCCGAGAATGTGTGCGACCATCCATCTTTAGTATATATATATTTATATATCTTTAACATATTCTTATGTATTACGAACATATACATATATATTATCCTTTATGATTTTGTTCATTGTAGCGTTTATTAATTGAACTCTGTCACAAAGCTTATTATCTACATATATTTATATACCGCGATGCATTTTTTAGACAGCGTCTGTCTGCTTCCTATCCAGCCCCGCATAATATATATTTATACAACGTTCGCCTCTATCTCTTTTCATTCGCTATAATATTATAATATATCAATATACGAATCACCCTGCCGCACACGCATTCGGCCGAACACGTATATACGAACGTAGACGAACGAACGACCGTTAAATATATATATATATATCAAATCAATCATCTGCCTATATAACAATCTAATATATAACCAACAAGTGAACAAACAAACGCGATATGCGAGAAATTTGTAGGCGCTGCGACGCGACGGAAGACGTACGATGCGAGGGTGAGAAGTGAGTCGGCGTCCCGGACGCGCAGAAGGCCTCATCGGCCCGTCCCTTCCAAACGTACGTGATGTGTCTAATTTCTCTGTTTCTGTCCTTTATAATGTTCCCGTGTATCTAGTTTAATGTCACGCTGATCTTTTTTTACGATCCACTGGCGTACGAAAGTTTCCTGGATCACTGTTCTTGCTATTGTTATTATTATTAATAATATACACGCCGAGTCTGAGACACGCAAGTTTTGTGTGCAGCCACTGTACACCTTGTTTTTGCTCGTATACATCCATGGGTTCAATCTTCATCTGCGACTACCGCATATATATATATATATACATCAATCAGTGACATTGTCCAAAAAAACTAAAACCTAACATCTAACGTTTCATTTGAATCGAATCATCATCTGCAGACTGCGCACGGTAGTAGCCATTATATACAATATCCGGCATTGCTGCACACATCCGCTAAATGCGCCTAAAATTTTCTCCTCCTCGATCGTCCTATGTACTTACAACTGCCGAGAAAAGTGTCGATCTTCCGTGCGACTAACGCAAGTAGAGTATATATATCTATAAAAAAGATGTTGTTATTGTAGCCGTATACAGTAGTGTCTATTTCTCTCTGTCTCTTTTGGAAAGTCCACGTGACTTTTCCGTTTAGTATATAATACAGTAGTGTAGATTGTTGGATAGTCGGTATATATGATTCTCACGTTGAGAAAGTTGTCACTGATGAAGTGACCGGGACACGAGTTTTCCGTAGTTTTGGTAATTTTGTAAAAGGATGTTTTGACTCTATAGGGATTGTCTGAGAAACTAAAGAGTACGTAGATTTGTTTTATAAAGATAAGTCGTTGAAGTATTGTTATATTAAAGTATACATGAGGTTGTAGAGTACGTAATGAGAATATACTTACTTGCATTGTCTTTATTCAGTCTGAAGTAGCTGCATATTTATACAGAAGAATGGAAACAACTACTGAATAACAAGTAATTTGAGTAGTTAATTTGTAAGAGTAATATTTGTTTTGTAATATTTGTTAATTAAAAATAAGATTTATTAACATTTCAGAAAATTCAGATAGTTTTTTCATGGAAAACAGAACTTTGATTTTCAGATTAAATAATAGGATTAATAAATAAATGATAACATTTTGTCTTTGTTGAATAAGTTTAATTTAAAAAATATTTTTGTACTTAAAATTCTCATCAAAAATAAGCTGCGAATTCGGCTTGCATAAAAAAATCAAGAAACTTTGATGAAATTGAAATTATATAAAAAAATATTATTTATTATTGGAAAGTCTAATTGTGAGGTAAAAATGATGGGACTTTAGAGACAAAGCAATTGAGACTTTTATTTTTTAATAAATTAAAGATAATTAAAATTATCTTTTTTACATTGGAAAACGATCATCCTTTCTTAATGATGAGTAAATGTACTTAAAGGTTGTTTTTATGTCTAAAAGAAAAGAACATGATATAAAACAAGAATTGAAAATAACTTGAATTTTTCAGGAATGAAAATAACTAATGATATTCATATTTTTAATTCTTAATCATCTTATCATATTTCAGTATGGAAAAGTCATACAATCATTACTGAGTGATTTACTATATTAATAAATATTATAATCTTTAAATATTAAAAAATAAAGGAATACCCTGGAAAAAATGTTGTTATTAAAAATCGCAAAAAAATTAACAAACGGCTGATGCTCTTCTACACTTACCATTTGCGTGATATCTAAAAACGTATGAAAACAATTATTTTTCACCTGTTTATTAGTCACTAAGTGATTAGTTTTCAACACAAAAGTAAAACATTAACAATATAATACATTTCCTCAACAAACAAGAAAATGGATTTGTTTATCAATCAGCACAAAATCAAATTACAATTGATCTATATTTTCCACGCAACCCTAACCGCATCTTTCTACCAGGGTATATATAAACTTTCCACCTTACCATTGCTTTGACTCTTAATTCCCAAATCAACCAACGAACCAACGAACCACAGCCTCACGCGCGCGCGTGTATATGTAAATCAGCTGCATTCCGCGCACCTCTAAAAACCTTCAAAGCAAAAAAAAAAACAAAGAAAAGAACAAAAGCAACGCGAGCCCAAAGAGAATCTCCTCTTTCTCTCTCTGCTGTTCTAGCCTACCTCGCGACCAATGCTCCTCCCCATCGGCCTGCTAGGCCGCTGAGCGCGAACCTAGCCAGTACTACTACTACTACCACAGCATCAAGCACGTGTGTAGTTACGCAGCCGCAACCGCCGCCGCCGCCGCGCTATAGCACCGCGCGGCTAAACGCGCTGAGCACGCCGCGCGGTCATCCAGTTGCGCTTGCGCCGCCTTCGTCTCATCATAAGCTGGGAGCCGTGTCTTCGCGTCACCCATCCAAAATCACCACCACCACCACCACCACTGCCAATAATATCACTACCACTACCACTACCAATGCACCCTTAAGGCCTAGCGCGGCCGGCAGCCAAGCTAGTAAGTAGCATGCCTGTGCCCTCCTTCTGCTCTCTCTGTCTTTATCTCTATCATCCTCGTAATCCGCTAATGCACACCACATATGCACCGCAGAAACATTTTTTTTATTATTATTATTATACAAAAAGTCTTTTTTCCTTCTTTTTTTTTTTGTTTGTTTGTCGTCGTGTGTCTGTGTTGTGTACCTATATAATCAAGGATCGATGTATGCTCGCACTCACTCACTCGCTTGTTTATCAGGATACTTGGAAATGAAAAGCATCCGACGAGCTGTGTTTTATTTTGCACTTTCGTTTTATCATTGTTATCTTTATACTGACCCTTTTTTTATACGTACAATCGTTCACACGTGCGGAGCTCTGCTTTTTGGCCTACCTTTTTTTTTGTAAACAAGTCGTTGCGATTATCATCGCAGCGTTGAACTGGAGGGTGAGATTGGCTTTAAACGCGGAGACGACTTATGGTTTAGGAGAGTATCATACTTCCACGTTGTTATGTTCGATGAGATTTTTTATAGGGGGTACTTAAGCTTGTACCTTGGAGAATTAGGTTCTGTGTAAAAATTTTCAAGCACATTTCTCATGTTCATTGTCCATGTTTAAATATATTTAAGTAGATATGAAAAAAATGGTTGAAGTTGACGTAAGTATTGGATATGCAAGAGTGTCAAGGTGAGTACCATGTAACTACGAATGGTATAAAGAAGACTGCACGTATATAAATATGCTATTTAATCAAAATTAATTATAATATGAAAAAATCGAAATAAATATAAAATGAATCTATAGTCTACCTATTTTACATTAATTATTACATCAGTTGCCGCTTACTATAATATGTACTTAATCAATACATGAGGGGTTTCAATCATAATTGTCGGGCATGTTCCATTATTTTATAAATTTTACCATTCATCGTTCATTAAGAATTTATAACAACAAGTTTTTATATATTTTATATTTATAAGTATATCATTTTACTCCAATTAATAAGATATCTTCTTAATTATTAAACTATAAAATTTATCGAATTCCGTTTGGAACTTTATACCTAATGCATAAATATTCAGTGAAATCGTATAAAATGTTTTCTTTATCAAACCATTAGCAGTCACTCTAAAAAAAAATCTCATCGAACTCCAAAACTGCCCGTCCAAGTATGATCCTCTTCCTCGGTTCGATCACATCCCTCACTATACCACCTCGTCGTCTCTTGCACCTCTCACCCCCTTTACAGGTATTACCATTCAACTATACTATACATCACCACGTATAATTTGACTAAACCACTATAAAAAATCTATATATATATCACATACACAAACCGGTTTGTCGTTGTGCGCGTGTACCTCTGTAGCCCCATATACATAAAAAAGATTAACCACACACGTATACACACACATATATATATAAAAATATTACAAGTATATAATATTTCTCTGTATAAACACCCTTGTCGTAATGTGGTCATCACGCGATCCGCTCGACGCTCTCCCCCACTCCCCTTTCTTCTTTATATATATATTAACAATCCTATAACCAAAAAACCCCCCACGTCATGTTGTGAGAGCGTCGGCGCGGCTCGCGAGGACCGAAAGCTCAGTGGCGCACCTCGCGAGTAAGCTCTGGCCGCTCGTTCCAGTGACGGCCGAACCCCAAGTAAACGGCCAGCATCAGCCCCAGCTAGAAGCCGTACAGCAGCCGGCAGTGCCGGTGCAACAGCAAAGGGCTTGGATAGACAACGAACCGGTAGTGAAAAGTCCACCGGAACCAACGCGCGTCAAGTCGCCAGAACAGATGATCATGCGCTCACCCGAGCCCGTCAATTGGACCGTACCCCTCGACACCGGCAAGACCTTCACTGTCACTCAAAACGTCCGGGAGGGTTAGTATATCATCATGTGTGGTTGTGTGTGTGTGTGTTTTGGTGGTGTGATAGAATGAAGGTTTTTTTATAACGGTTTTAAAAAAGTTGGTTTTTATTTAAGGTTCCTAACTTTTGGAAAATATAGCATTGTAGTTAAAATAAAAAAGGTATATAAAAAAGATAATTTTCATTTTAGAAGTGAAAAAGTGTTTAAGCTGGTTTAGAAGTGTTGCAAAACTTTAAGAAAATGTTGGAATTTTAAGAATAAATTTTATCTTTTTTTTTAATGAGACTTATATTGAAATGGATATGAATGGATAAAGTGGGAATGAGATAAAAAATGAAAATATACGAAAATTTGCATACATGAAAAAAATTGTATGGATTTAGTTATGCTGCTGTTATGTAGATCTTATTTTTACATACATTCTTACAATTTTATTGTACATTTTCTTAGTTTTTATACATTTTATCTCCACTAAGCTGAGTGTAGCGACATATAAAGCTACCTATGATCTTGCTCCGTAACTTATGGCATTTTTCGAAAAAAATGGAAAAACTTTATTTATTGAGTTATATTTATAGTTTACGTTTACATATCTATACATATTGCAAAGCAGATTATTATTTGTAATTGATACATATAAGTACTCCAATTTATTAGGTTCATCAATGGCAACGCCAATATATTCAAATGGCAATATATTCAAATTTATAAAAAAATACTTTGCAATATCTATTTATAATATATAAAACTTTAATAATTTAAAAAAACCAGTAATATCTGTGACGCGTAGTTTCGGTCTTTCAACATTAACGTCTTGACCTAGAATTTTAACGCGTTCGCTGAATTTTATATAGAATTACGCTGTATATATATATACATTTATACATTCACGATCCTTTTTTACGCCATTAAAAAGAATTGAAACACTTGTGAAACATTGAAGAATTCACAAGCTTTATTATTGCAGAATTTGTTGAAATATTTCGATATCTAAATTTATAATTTTTTGTCGTATCTCTCTATTCATGCGTACCTGAAAATCAATAGTCACGTTCTTGCATAAATAACAGTGTTAAAAGAAAATCTTTAAAGCTATACTAATACAAACACATATTCGAAAGAAAATATCATTTATTTATTATAGTTGATGAATATAACGTTAAATAGTTAAAAAAATTATATAGTACCAATTTAAAAATATATAGTAGCAAAATTACTAATTAACAATCTTCTCAATCATCACCAGGGGAGCCGCCGACAAGAGCGCACAGCGAGGCAAGGAGCTGGGCCGGGGCCGGGGTAGTACCGGGCGCACCCCAATCCGCGCCCCCGGAACTAGCAACCGGAGCAAAGAAACCTCTGTCCCAGCATCAACAGCAACAACTACAACAATCAGTAACGTCGTCGGAGCAACAACAACAACAACAACAACAACAGCAGCAGCAGCAGCACAAGCAACCGCCTCAACAACAATACTCGGGGTACAAGTCGCCGGAGAGCGAGAGCGTCTCACTGGGCAGTTTCAGCGGGACGAACGGCCACAAGGAGCAGGAGGACTCGCTGGGAGAGAGGGGGGACAGTCCGCTGGCAACGATAGCCAAGGATGAGGTATAAATGATAGACGGTTTTCGTTGTTGTCCGGATGTTGGTGTTCTTTTTTTTTTATGGGTGATAATGTGGAAGAGATAAGGAATGTGTGTGTGTGTGTGTTGAAGAATACTGGATAACAGAAATGATGGAGAAACTTCGAGTAATGAAAAGTAGTAGACACTTTATTAAAGTGTATTCAAAATTTATATTAACTTTAAACGAAACTTTTATCAAAGAAAATTTGTTTTACAAAATTATATATAAATCGTTAAATTTTGTTGTAATGCTTATAAAACTGATCTTCCAAAAGAATAGTTTTTGTGTACAATAAACTTTTTGGATACCACGTAATCTTTTCTAACTTATAATAATAATAAGCCATTTAATATTCATGAGAGATTAGCATAGAAAATTTAGCTATTAAATTTCCATTTTTCTCGAAACTTTAAAGATATTCAAATTTTACTGAAATAAAAAAAAATCTATCCTTTACAGCTGGCTCAGGAGGCGCATTGCCTGGACGACCCGGTCTTCGAGTTCGACTCCAAGTCTAAGTCACCCGCGGGTACAGTAGCCCCGACGACAGCCACATCGGGCAGTTCAGCACCGACAGCATCGTCGTCATCAACCGGCTCTTCATCGACTAGTACGACAGTACAGCCAAGTCAGGAACAGTTGGCGACTGATCTACTGGAAAAGGCGCGCAATCGCTTCGATAAGTTCTGGGGCTCGGGTAAAGGCTCCGAGCAATAAAGCAACAGCAACAGCAGCAGCAGCAACACACGACAACTCTCGCTCTCTCTATCTCTCTCGTCACCCGCATCCACTCCCGAGAATATACCTATACATTCACACATACACATACATATACACACACGCTCCAAGCTCTATATGAAAACTCTTTCAAACTATCTTCTCTCTCTCTTCTCTCTCCGTCACTTTTGCTTTCCACTCGATGTGTACCAGCAGCAGCAGAAGCAGAAGCAGCAGCAGAAGCAGCACGCGCGCGCGCTCTCCATCCAGGTATTAATTATTATACATAGACAAGACAGTTACACATCCATACACACATATATACAGACACATACGGGAATCCATTATTACACGTGAGTTAAGACGTCCGATGAGAAGAATGAAGAATGAAAAAAATGACGCCACACAAGAGACGAAGACTCCGAATTTATTCATATTCCGATTATTATTGTCATTATTGATTGTAATTGTATTGTATAATTGATTATTATACTACGATGGTGTTTAGGGGGATATTATAATTGTTATTCGATGATGACACACACACACCGATATTGTTGTTGTTGTGCGATGCAAGACGAATGTTTTTACAGAGTCTCTATATTATAATAGGCGATGGAGTACTCTCTCGGCAAAGTCACCGTGACGTTAAAGTAATAATAATAATCAAATCGATGCCGGTACGACAAATAGACTAACTACTACTAAACACGAGGATAAAATCAAAGCGAACTAAAAAAAAAACAAAACAAACGAGTGACGAGGAGACGAGACTATTATCGATCGCTCGTACAGCTCTTTCGAGCCGAACGTGAAACAAACCAAAAAAAAAAATGCAAAAAAATTAATAAGGAAACGCTTGAATATGCAGAGAGCCTCGAGCTTCTATGACACACAGACCCGTACACACAATATACACATTTTTTGGCTCTTACTCTCTTCTTCGGTCTAGACTGCTCGCGCGTTACTATATCCATACATAAACATACTTGCACTTTACTTTCATTCCTTATACAAGTATATATGTATATCTTCTTACGCTGAAAATTATTCTCTATAGCCGCGGCACACATAAACACATTGATATATATATACATATAAATATATATATATATATATATACGTAACTCGCCAAAAAAATTTCGCACGAGCTTCTGACGTAGGGTCGATGTATCGCGAGTTTTTTACTGCCACGTTGAACACACACGTATATAAAACACACTGTTATCCCGCCCCCCTCTCCCCTCCACCTCTTTATCGAATTGTTTTAATGATTCCACGCGCGCGCGTTCACTTTACTTATACTCACTTATATACACTTATATAGAGAGATCTCTCGCGGATTATAAGAGAAAACGACCGCGAGTCTACACTGCCCGTCCAAAGTTGAAACAAAAATAAATATTAAACAAACCAAAAAAAAAAAAAGAAAAAAATGAATATTAATGAAGCAGCCATATGATACTTTTGTAAATAGCGAGTTCTCGTCTATTTAGGGATAACGCCAGGACAAAGCGGCCACAGGCATCGGGTTGACGTGAGATTATTGTTTTTTTTTGGTAAACGTTACGTTGACAAGTACTACTTATACACGTGTACAAGTAAACGATGAAAGTATACATTAACGTTTTGATAAACATAATGAGTGTAGAGCTAGTAAATATTTCTTTTAAACTTTCTCCTGCTTTTTACAAGTATTCAATTATGTTAAATCATAATTTGTTTTTATACTTGTACTTTATGACATTGGTTTTGCAAAAAAAAAAAATAAATAATAAATAAATAGAACCACGGTCCTTTAGAATATACTTTGCAATGCTGTTTTATACTTTGATCGCATCAAAGCTTCAATATAAAAACGCTGGTTGCATTCATTCGTTTATTCATTCGTATATAGATATATTATATATATGCATATATAAACTTCGCTCTGGCCATTTTGCCTCGGTAGCTCCCGATTGACAGTCGATGCTCTTTACAAATATATACTAGCTTTTTTACGCGGTACGCGGTGAAGGCCTTTAGAATTGAACGACAATCCCAGGTATCCGCCCGGAAGGTAATTTTCATTTCACTTTAAAGCGTCGTTATTGTCTTCCACACTTTCTTTTATAAATATTTAGAAAAAATTTTTCTCGGTGCACAGCGGGATTTTTCGAATTTTGAAAACGCGTTATAATTATTATATATACCAATGAAAAGATGCTCTTGTCAACGGCACGTTTTTGTCCCTTCCATCGGTCCACGGGAACAGTGAGAGATGCAAGTAGCGGATTCGTTATATTAAGCCTATATACGTTCTGAAACGACTGACTCGACTGCAAATAACCGTCTATAACCGTGATTTTAGTTCAAGTGATAAAAGAGAAAAAATGAGACGAAACACAACACGTAATAATCGAGAAGAAGAGATTAAGAGCGCCAACCAAAAATTAAAAAAAAAAATAAATAAAATAAAGAAACACTTGTAGAGTGGTAGAGAGCCAAGGGATACAGACTTGGCTGTGTAGAGCGACGCCCGGGTTATTAAACAAAAATATCTAAAAGTAACAAAGAGAACCTGATGATATACTGTTTAACCAATTAAGTGATACACACGTAAACCAAAAAAAAAACTAATTTGCAGTAAACGGCAATGCTGCTTAAAAAAACTGGAGAGAGAAACCAAAAAAAGTAAAAATAATAAAAAAAATATATAAATAAACCAAAAAAAAATAATAATAAAAAATAAACGAGGCGGCGTATGTTGAACGGGGAAGGCGACAATTCCATATAAGGAGAGGAGACAACACGTGAAAAAAACTCGGTTTTATACGACGAGGACCTATAGCGCTAATTCACTTAAATAATTAAATAGGGCCAAAAAAGAAGCCAGGTGAGGTGCAATGAAGAAGAAATAAAAAAAGATGATGATGATGAGACGAAAATGAAGAAGAAGAAGAAGAAGAAGAGGAGGAGGAGGAGGAGTCCAGGGCTAGTCCAGGATTTCTCACTCACTCTCTCTCTCTTTCTCTTTCACTCGAAAACGCCTAATTATAAATAGATAGACCGCATTATATTACCGTATTATAAATATGTCGATTATTATGCGAGATATAAATATATATATTATATAATATATTAGGAGCGACGACGATGACAACGGCGATGATGATGATAATGATGATGATGGTGATGATGGTGATGATGATGATGATGATGATGATCATGATGTTGAGAACGACGATATATATGACAAGATGATGAGGAAGTGTGCTGCATGCATGCGACGATGTGCTTGCGGAGCGGAAGCGTTTTGTCGTGCGTGTCATAATAATCTTCGCCAGGGCTGATATCGCGAGACACACAGTGACACAGACACACCCACGAAAAAAACACAGATATACACATTCGATTCTTGTTATTTGGGGTTTTTTTTCGTTTTTTGGCGTTATAACTATAAAAGTTGTATGATGTAGTAGCGGCACAACGAACGAACGAACGAACGGAAGGATGAGCAAGAATGCGAGAGACGAAGCCTTTGTACATACATAACAATTGTGTGATAATAAAAAAAAAATGAAGTGGTGAGGTGCAAACACGTGGGTAAGGGATGAAGAAGGATGATGATGATGATGATGATGATGACGTGATTTTTTACGTGCGGACGTAGCGTATATACTTATATAGCGTTGTTTATTATGTATATGTGTGATGTTTTATTCGTATGTTACACTTATAATATATACACAGAGACATGGACATGCATATACACACATCTGTTGAGCCGCGGTGGGTGACGTTTGAGCCATGCGACATCATCGACGGTATGTTTTTACATTGTATGTGAATTATTTATGTAGGTGGAAAGATATAGATTTGCGATGAAATGCTTTTTTTCGAGTGTTATATTATTATCTATTCGGCGGGTCTGAGGTTTAAAATGTTAGAACATATAACATCAAAATGATTTCTGGTCTGCGTGTTTTATATAGCGACAAAAGCTTCAGGCGCCTATTATGAATTATTCATTTATATTGTGTATATAATATGAAATGTGGATAAATATATTATAAAAGTAATATACGCGTGTTTTATATAGTGATTTTACTTGAGAGTTGCTATATTTGTACGGTTGAGCATTTCTTGCAATTCTGGAATTGTTGACTGTCGAATTTCTCAATACGTAAAAAAGCTTGTTTGAATATGATGGAAAAAAAAGATAATTTATAAAGTTCTATAAAAAGCACGGTGAATTAATTATCGATTATTGTGATAAGCGTTTATGAAGGTTAAATATCCATTAATTAGCAAAAGTCTTGTAAAAAGTGAATTTCTACAAAAGAAAAAAAGCATTTCAACGCACTTCTCGTCACGAAAGGCATCGAATACAAAGTTCCCTTATATATCATTGTACGTATATACACTTGGTTCCTTAACTTATAGTCAATTTTACGTTAAATAAACGAACGACTGCTTAGTCATTTACTTTCTAGTCTTAGTTCTTAAGAACGAACGAGGCGAACGTCGCGCTAGCTATGCGCAATTATACTCGAAGCATCGATCGGGCTCACACATAGCACACAGCGAGTGTGAATGAAACGTCACCCATTCTACTACATAGACGCGTTTTCTCGGACTCTGCATTTCATTGTTTTTTTTTCTGTTCCTCTTCCTTTGCGCGCGTACTCATACTTAGTAGCGAGAGAGCAAGAGAGAGAGCGAATGCAAACGACGATATAGCGTGTTGTGTATGCGAGAGAGTGCGCGTATATATATACACGTGTACGTAGTATGGGTGTGCGAGCGTTTGATATAATAGAGAGAACGACGACGACGAGACGTTTTTACATACAGGGTACTGCATCGACGCCTTGGGTAATTTACATTCCGATTTTTCTAGATAAAAAAAATAATAAAAATAAACGCGCGCGAGCGGCGTACAAGTGTGTATTTTTTGTATAATCGAAACAAGTATGATGTAGCGCGTGATTGCGCGCGCGCGCGCGCGCGTGAGTTACTCATTGTGATAATCGTGTCCGTGTGGAGCGCCGATCGAGGAAAGAGAGGAAGTGAAGGAGGAGGCGGGGAAGGAGAAGAAGGATGAGGAGATACAAACAAAATAATAATAAAAAAGAAAAAAAGAAATAGAGACTCGCGATTCGCTAGGATATATTTTGACGTTCGAATCGCGCGGAGAAAACGCTTCCGCCAAACTGGCGCGAAAGAGAGATTGTGCGAGATGTGAAGAATAATAAAATAATAAATAGAACAAAAGGAGAAGAAAAAAAATAATAATAAATGAAAGAATAATTGATGAAAGGGGCCGAGGAGAGCACTTATACGATACCCCCCATTAATCGAGGAGAGTTTCGAATTTTTCGATTACCATTGACAAATTATACCTTCATTGTTGCGATTCTCAAAATGCGCTTCGTGCCAGGACAGGTGTGCGTCCTGCGTCAAGGCTTCAAAATGAAAAAATGGAGAAAACGACAGAAAAAAAAAAAAAAAAAAAAAATATGAAATTAAATATACGCGAGAGGCGAAATGAAAAAGTTTTGTCGACCGTGTTCGGATACGTATAAAAAAATTATTATTCCACTTTGTTGCCGTTTTATTATATATACCGAAGGAGAAGCGAACGGAATCGATATGATGGCCAAGCCATTCTTTCGCTTGCGCATCTTGCGACATGAACTTTATTTAGCTCTTTAAGCAAGTGTTTTTAGACGAGACGAAAATGCAAAAAAAAAAAGAAGAAGATAGAAAGGAAGATAAACGGTAAAAAAGTACAGGAGAGATTTTTCATCATCGAAGATGCGTTGACAATTGACGCGAAGACGAGAAGATGAGGCGGCTGATATGGAGGAGAATATGCGGATGAGGAAGAAATTGCGGATAGGAGGATATACGTATAAAGGGAAAAGAAAATAATAATTGGTGTCACCGCGACCCACACAACAAAAACACTGTGACTATTCGTCGATCTTCGTTTGTACTCTCTAATGCATTATGACAGACGATCATTTATTACATTATTGAAGATTATTATGGCTACATATATTATATAAATATATATTATATATTAATAGAAATTGAAATACTCGTAATAAAGAAATGCCGATGCTTTCTGTGAATCGGCCTTGCGATCAAACCACTCGACTTTTATTTCTGCACACAGTGTTTGACTGTTAAGTTTGTTTTTGATTGTTTTGTTTGTGAAATATTAATAAGAATACAACGTTGATTTAAAAGTATTTAACAAATTTTATTTTCTTTTAGTTTTATTTATATATATATATATATATTTACAACTTATCCAATCTTATGTTATATATTAAAATATAGCTCCATCATCAAGATTCTCCTCATCGTCCTCATAATTTTCTCCATTGTCAAAGTAATTATTCACATAATCTGTGCCTTCATCCATTTCCTCATCAGCCTCTTCTTCCTCATCCTCTATTTTGTCTTCTACCTCCTTTTCTTCAGATTCTTCATCATCCTTGTCATCTTCCTCGGCATCACTTTGTTGTTGAGTTGTCTCTTTTTTCTCAAGTTCTGTTAATTTTGACTCTACATCAACATCCTTTGCTTTTTTCTTCGATTTGCCATCTTTTGTTTTGTCAGCTTTTCTCTTTCTTTCTTGACGTTTCAGTTCTGCGGGCAATCTGGTCCAGTCGTACCTTGTTTCATATCTCTGCTTAGAGGATAATAAATCTTGGTAACGATCGGAATACCTGTCTATGTCTTTCTTTACAACAATGGGTAAGACATTATATGGAGATTCATGCATGGATTCTGCAAAATCTTTTTTCAATTGAGTACAATATCTTAGATCATGAGTTATAATTGTTGGTAGAGGTTTATAATCTAATGGTGGATAGCTTGGTGGTGGTTGTAATATCGGTGGTAGTATTTCAGCCTTATTAAATCCTGCATCACCACCAAGAGGCACCAGTGGTTTTCCTCTACCTCTTCCACGGCCTCCCATGATTACTGGAACTTTATAATTTAAAATTTAATTTTCTTTCCAATAAAAAGCTATAACTATCTTATAATGTATTATATTTATAAAAAGATTACTGTATACAGTACTTATTGTTTATTTAAAGGATCTATAATTTAATTTAACAAGTTACGAGAAGAAAACATAACAAAATAAAACTAACCAAAACCATCAACAAAAAGTCAAAACCTTTGGTAGAGGTTATATCACCTCTGAACCCTCTAAAACTTCTCACCTTACGAAGTCTGCTTAACCACTTCCTTCTCCTCAATCTTCAACACCTCCTCGAACTTAGCAATGAAGTTATCCTTCTCGTAGATGACTTTGATCACCAGTGAGCAGGATGGACAGGTAGCCTCTTCCTCGCCAGCGAGCAGATCAGCCTTGGAAATCTGGAACTGATCGCCGCAGGGACAGGGGTAGTAGTAAACTTCCTCGTCCTCGTCGAATTCGAAGTCCTCGATTTCCACCTCGTCGTGATACGAAGTCATAATAGCTTTTCATTCACGGAAATTAACGTACGATACATGGAGATATGTCGAAACTTTGAGGTTAAGATAGCCACTCGGTCCCACGTGAGCTTTGATAGATATACCCACGGATCCTCGTATACAGTCAATACATTATTAACTTACGACTTATTAGATATTTCGTCACTTTCTCTCCATTTCGCTAACGATGCTAATACTACAACTGCAGTACTTAGCAACGTTAACTTTCTCACGTGCGATGAGTAGCAGAAACTAAAGCCCACAATGAAAACAACTCTCGTTCTTGTATAGTGTCGCAAACGCTGGTACTCGTATACCTGTTTTACCTTCCCATCCCACATCGCGTTACTTCCTTACCTACCGAGGTAACAATCTAATAGTTTTACAACAATCCGCTAGGACAATTTTGACCCAGGGGTCCCAGGGTGACCTTGTCGGTACGTGCGCGCACGGACGATGGGTTAGTATAGAGATGGTATATACGCACACCTATATAATGTACATGTATTTCGCTGTAGCCCCACCCCCACGAAAGTCAAAGTCAAAGTCATTCGGTGAGAGGGTCTATATAGTGGCTTTACGAGCGCATTTCCATTACATGACTCTTTTTTTTTCAGTGTGTAACTAGGCTTTTAGATTTCGCGTGGAATAAATGCGGATGATAGCGAACGATTTCGTTTAAATGAACAAGGAGTAAGAAAGATACTTTTATTGTTTTTCTTTTATTGTTTAACGATGTAACACATGTATGGTTGATTATTCGTTATAATTACTATTAGATATTATGGTATATTTTCAGATAAAACGTTATTTGAATATATACGTTTAATATACGTTTTTTCATTTTCAATATACGTTTTGATGTATTCTGAAACGTAAAAAGTTTTAATCATGATCCAAAGTTTTTTACGATTTTTTTGGGATTGAAGCTTGGTTGAATCAATAATCACACAGATATACTGAATACACAAAAAAAAAAAATAATAAAATCTAAAATAATCTAGGGATAGTTTACAAACTTAAGTTTGTAAAATAATTAAAAAAAAATTGAGGATTCGTGAAAATTAATGACCAAGAGATGAATATATTTAAGTAATATTTTTATTCATGGATCAAATATGCAAAAAATACAATAAATTTCGATCCTTATACTAATTATAAATTATATTCATATAAACGAACGCATCGTTAACAAATTTTCCATAACAGTATAAAAATACAATCGAAATGAATAACTGACGAAAAGACAAAATGATAACGTATGTGTGTACGTGTGTAGAGATACAACACCTCGCATCTGAATACACATTTAATTAAGAATTCGAAAAAGGAGTTAATTATATTAATACGTGCGTTACAAGCTACATTGTATGTATCTAAGAAATCATCTGCTCTCTCTCTCTTTCTCTTTCTCACGAAAAACTCGTAAATTCTTTCAACTATGTAATATTCTCCCTAATAACATTTATCTAGCAAATTTTATTCCCTTAAACAGTCTAATTTTTTAATGATTCCAAATCTAATGTCAAAAAACGTTCAAATTGGTGTAATTTTTTTTTTTTTTTTTTTTTTTTTTAATCAATAGTCATAATAATATACGGTTGGCACGAAATTTGGAATCGGTTGTTGCTGTTATTTATTTATTTAATTTTTTTTTCTTGCGTGACTATATTTATTTTGGCAGTTTGCATACTTCACTACAACGAGAAAATTTTTTGTTTTGGTTTGTTTTTTTTTATTCGCACAAGTACATATTATAATAATACAAGGGAAAAACAAATCGAATTCATTGCTCGCTAATCTCAAAATGATCGCTTATACAATAATAATAATAATGTAATATCACTCAACTCAGAAGGACATATCGAAAAAACACATCGTTATTTTCACATTGAACATTCATTTTGATCCGTTTTTGTTATATTATTATTATATTCATCGTGTAAAATGATTCATCGTGTCGTCCTCTCAAAAATTGCGATGCTTCTCTACGAAATACATGAATAAAAAATTCTCTTTCATCAAATTTTTCCCCTTCACATTCATATTATTATAGCAACTTTTGAACCCCACCCATGTCCTTTGCAATTAGTTTTATTATATATGCGCGCTTTAATACTTTTGAAAAATAATTTAGTTCCCAGACGTCATTATGGCAATTTCTCTCCTCTTTCTTTTTCTCTTTTTTTTTTTATCTCTTTGCGTACCTCATTCGCAGCGCTTGACATATAATGAAAAATTCATCTAAATCTAGCACATTTTCTAATAGAAATGGTTCCTTTGTCGCGATACTCGCTTTCGATACACATCATCCAATACTCCTCGTGTGCGATTTTTTTTTTTTTGTTCATTCATTTATTGCTTTAATTTAACAAGGATTTTTTTGCAATGTCCAGAGAGTATTTTTTTTTTTTGGTTGTTCATCATCGAAATATAGTCATACAAAAGCGTAGGTATATTATAGGTAATACAGTCACGGATTTCAACAATAAACATTCGCGTGTATTGTTTATCATCTTGGAGTTATATCTGTGTGTGGGTGTGAATAAACGGCGTTTAACGCAAATTAAAGCCTTAAAGCTTGTCATCTGTTAAACAGCTCTCGATCATCGCGAAAAAAAAGGAAAAAACCAACAAAAGCCATCATATACCGACAGTATTTCTTTCCCCTTCCGATGATACGCGTTCTCTCTCTCTCTCTCAGATTAATCCGCGTATATACGACATTGTAAACGTCTCGAGGATGTGTGATCTGTATATGTATGTGTGTCTGGAGAGAGGGAGAAGAAAAAAGGGGCGGGAAGAAAAGGATGAGGGATGATTTGACTTTATCTTCCCTCCCTTTTGTTATCTTTAGGTCCTCTAGCGTGGATGATGATCCTTCTCATAAAATATACGCTTTATGACAACGACTTAAACGCTGTTATTTCTTATATATATATAGATCTATACGTATATGCACGTATACGTGTGTGTCTATTGGTATGTCTAAGGTTGGAAGAATGTAAATGGCTGTGTGTGTGTGTGTGTATGTGTGTGTGTGTGTGTATACATAATACGTTATGTATAATATATTCAAGAAATCGAGAAATGCGGATGTGTCGAAAGAGCGACGAGACACTTATTAATGGTATGTTGAATATATACGAATTAATATCCTTTTGATTACATTAATTATTAGACAAATAGATTGGTCGAATCTTATTTCACGTTAGACACAACATTCACTTAGTGGCTTTTTTTTCTTTCTATTAATGTACGTGTTATTAAACTTTTTTGTTCATTTAAGCTCAGCGGTTTTTTTTTGTTGTTTTTTTTTATTATTTATTTCCTTGCTTCCTTTCTTTCTTATACTCTTGCATTTCGAAAAAAATTTCTCTGATCGCGATTGCGCTTTTATTTTCTATACTGTATTTAGCATATATTAAAGACTTTTTAAAAAACGTTTTACAATGTATATTTATTTATATCGTATATGAAAAGTTATGGCGTTACACACACACACGGCGCGTTATAATATTTATCTCCCCTCTGCACGTTTTTATAAAACCTCGTGGCCCGAAAAAGTGCGCGCTGTTATATATCTGGTTAAATCAATCGTTCTCGCAAATGTGTATATATATATATATATCCCTCTGGAAAAATATATATATAGGCATCAAAAGAAGACGTTATATATTTATTGCTAAAAGAAATTTCTTTTCCTTTCATTGGTTTTCAGCGATTGTGTCTTTGCTTCATATATATATACGCGTCTGCTACTGTCTGTGTGCATATGTGTATATATGTGTTTCTGTATGTGTGTGTGTGTATGTATTTACTTTGCTCGTTAAAAAGGCTTTTGCACATGTACTTATCTTCCCGCGAGCGCGAAAAAATCAAAGGCGCAAGCTGCAAAAGTATTACGTTTACAGAAATCGAGCGCACATGAATATTATACTTCCTCTTTCTCTCATTTTCCTTTCTTTCTTGCTCTCTTTTTTTTTATTAAATTCACGTATACGCGCGCAGATAAACTTTGTGTATACGTAGGTACATCGTGCAGACAATAGATTTTCTTCGTTTTCTCTCTCTCTCTCTCTCTCGCTTATTATTATTATTATTATTTTTTTTTACGTACCTCGAAAAAACTATATATGTATATAATGACTCTCAATAAAAGTAATATATATTTGTGCCTCTGTCTCGTATCTCCACAATTGCCTATTTTGGTATAATAATGACATTTTCATGTACGTGGACATAAAAATCGTGAATGAACGCAAGGAGTTGCGCAGATATACGTCACCACTCGTTCTTTCTCTCTCTCTCTCTCTCTCTCTCTCACTCTCTCAGACATTTTTTTCGTCTTTTTTTAAATATAAACTTTCAAATCTATTTGGCACTCTCCTAGTTTCATTTGAGAAGGCGAGCACACTGGCTATTTTTTTTCAATTCAAGGTCATTGCATCAAGTAATTTACCATTACCATAGGTCTTTGTTTTTTTTTCAATTACGTTGCTAAATAATACTTATGCCTTTGCGCTGTATTATAGTATATATACATAAATATTCAATATATAGTAATATATCATTAGATTTATTAAAATTCACATTTATTTTTATGAAAACGGAGGGAAAAACCGGGAAGGAATCATCGAGTCGCTCAATTTCGACGAGAGCGTATATATACGTATATAAGTACATATAATGGAAAAATGATAGCGCATGGTCGTATAATGACTGGATTTTACGATGCACTTTATAATTATCAATCACTCGTAGCTGTGACATAAGAGTAAAGCTATTCGCGATGACTCATCTTACGTCTTGTGATCATAGAATTAAATAATTGTAAATTTACAACCGATTCATCCGACGAGAATGAAAGTCAATGAATCGGGCAAAAGTATGTATGACAAAAAAAACCACTCACTTGTTTTGTATCTTGTTCCGTCCCGGTTTTTCACACAAATTGGTCATGTTTAAAAGTATATAAGATCTACTGCAGCAATACTTCTCACCTGATATCTCTCTTCTCCCCTCCTCTTTTTCTCTTTCTCTCTCTCTCTACCGCTTTCGTGTGATCTGGAAAGCGCTATTTCAATTAAAATAGCATCTTTTTTTTCTTTCTGTGTTTGTATATAATAATATAGCGTTGAACTTATAATTTACATATACTCGATAGACTTCATAAAAATAATTAGTACAAAATAACGCGTGCGCATAATATATACTTTGTCAGTGTACTTGGGTATACGATAGGGCTTTTTATTTCTCTCTCTCCCTCTCTCTCTCTAGCAAATTCGTTTGAAATTTGATATGCAGTGTCATTGGCGCGAATATATATATACGTTATAACGTTCAAATGCAGTCGTTTGAAAGGCAATGCGCGAGAATTTAATGGCTCTTTGGTATGTGCGTCGAGAGTAGTCGCTTAACTCGAGTAAATGTTTGTTTCAATCATTCCTTTAGTTTAGTTTTTCTTTGTACGGGTGGTGGGAGGGAAGAAGGAGGAAACATTTTTCCGTTCAAGAGGGCATTTGAACTGAAAATATGTGAAAAATGCGCTGGAAATCTTTTACGATGACAAATTTGTGCATGCTTGAAATAAATTTATAACGAGTTTCAAATATTTTGGCACATTTACGAAATATGGTTAGTAAAGTACTTTTAATAATTGTTTAATTTTCATTGAATTGTACAATTTTTATTATGCTTTGGATCTTTAAAATTTATACGTGAAATTTTAACAATATGTTTATTTATTGTATACGGTTTCGATACAAAAATACTCTTCGATTTTTAAGATATTTTTTTAAATTAAAGTATATATTTTATTTAAACATACGAATAATCTTCAAATATTTAAATTTCACTTATATATATCAAAAGTTATGTGCCAAACATGTTAACAAACGTTTGAAATTGTGATACAATCAACGTTAAAAAAAATAGGTCAAACGAACTAAATTCATGATTCAATTAAAATTTTCACACATGTCTAAACAAATGTTGAGCTCAAGCTTGACTAACGAAATTTCATTCGAGATACGAGAGCGATTACTCACAGCGCACACCCGCACGAGCAAATATATATATTTATATATCGATAAAAAGGCTTGGGCGCTGATAAATCGTACATATATATAGGTAATTATATATATCATATGCTCGTTATTGCTCTCAAAAATTAAGTAACACACGCTCGCTGCGGCTAAAAAATTTGTTCAATACACTTGTGAATTGTGTGTCACTCGGGACTCGTCGACGCGTGTACGTTGCTGCCACGATAAATACATCTATTGTTAACTCTTCTCTCTCTCTCTCTCTCTCTCTCTCTCTCTCTCTCTCTCTCTCTCTCTCTCTCTCTCTCTCTCTCTTTCGCACGTCGCATTCATCCCCCTCACACACACATATATCGTATATATATTTATAATTTTCAATGATTCAGTTAGCGAGTCATAATATGTATATATATGGGTGATTCTCTGTGATTTCACCCATATATATATATATATATAAACTTTTCTGCGATATGCACATATTATTATTATATTATGAAAAGTAGTAAACAACGCTCAACATCGATATGGTTCTGGCTGTGTGTATGTGAGTCGACCGACGACCGCATGCGAATCATTTGATTATAAATTACAAACTATATTGAATGCCTATATGTGTGATTTATTAAATGTGTGTATATATAGAATGTATATATACTTCTTGTCTGCAATTTCATTGGCCTACAATTCTACGCGAATTGGACTAGTTTTACATATACGTCTACACGTATAATTATTATATATATATACGTTTGGCTGTCACAGAGAGATCATCATATATCCTCCTGTCAAAAACGTATATATAGATATAATATCTATTGTTCTAGATAAGCTACGAAGAAGAAAAAACGGTAATTCATTAATCGCTAATATATTTAGACGCTAGAATCAAATGATTCATTTATGATGAACACTATAATAGAGACTGAAATGTATATGTCTATAAGATAATTATGTATATAAGGATTCTAATGCGGAGAATTTGCCTAATATATAATATTCGCTACAATAGACATTCACGGATTTTCTCAAGATACATTTTTAAAGATATATATATAATATGGCTATAATAGATCGACTTTGCTTAAAATATATATTCAACGGACGAAATAGAATCTTTTCTATCAACGTATATATAATTAAATAATCTCAACTAAAGCATACTATTATATGTATATATAATATATCGCTTCAAGCGCAACAATAAATGCATTATATCTCTGCTTTGCTCAATCTGTCTTGTACCTCCTCTTATACACTCAGCTTTTTGTATACTCCCATCACGTGAAAATAGGAACTTACATTATACAATTATCATATATATAATAGGTATAATTCGCAAAGCATATAATATATATATATATATATATATATACGTTCAAAAATATCTTCAGACATGTTGTTGTATAACAAACTCAAGTTCAAGAGCTCAGATATATATATATATGTATGTATATGTATATGATGAACAAGAATATGAGGTGAACATATGTGTATGTATGTATGTATGCATGTATGTGTATATGTGTATAATATACGTTCAATATATTCCAGGACATATTCCATCACTTGAAGTGCAGATATATATATATCCCGTCAGAAAAACGTAATTCGAAAAAGAGGGTCGCGGTGTAATAATTTCATTTTGAATTTTCAATTCCCAGTCTCTAACCATAGCAGGAAATGTGTCTTTCATAGTTTCCAAGGGATAGCGAAACGACTGGATGACGGTGCTGACCCCAATTACTGAATTTGGCATTTGGAGTCAACAGCCCGTGATATCTCCGCACGTACAGCCGTCGCCGCAACCGCAACGTTGGAAACCCGAATCCGCCATAAGCCGGACGAAATCGTCCGCGAATCATGCCAATTACTTGAACGGAGT
>JAYJLV010000001.1:1746191-1771711 GCA_036873485.1 Torymus texanus | reverse complement strand
TTGTATGTGTATAGTGGGTTGGGAGGTAATTGGGTTTCGGATGAATGCGAAATCGTATACGATAAAGTATTATGTTGAGAGTAGTATAATGATTTTTATAGTTTAATGATGTAAATATGATTAAATACGATTCTTTTTATTAGTTATACGGTTTTAAATAATAAACACTAATGAAACGTGTATAGTCGTTTGGAAAAGAGAGAAAAAAAATGAAGCGTCACGTGCGCGAAACGTTTAAAAATTACAAAGTCTCGCCGCGGCGTGAGCGCGCGCGTTTTAGAAGGTTGATTGTCTAACCTATTACGTGATCACGCGACGACTGTACATAGTCAGCTATATAATAGCGCGTGGTTCGCGAATACTTTGCTGTCACCTCAGCACTTTTTTCCCCTCTTCGTCTCTCTCTCTCTCTGCGTATACACAGCTCGCGGAAAGATTATTTAATAATTAAAATTGCAAATACCACGCCGTCTAGTTATTATTAAAAGCAAAACAGTTTGTTAACAAGGATTACATTATTATTATTTTCCTCTAATTCCGCGTTTTAATTCTTTTTTTTTTTGCGAAGGTCTATATATAATACACGAACACGTGGTACTACTACTTCGGGTGTTCGGCCTACCGTAGCGCGACTAATTCTAAACTCATCATTACCATCGTAATTTTTTTTTTCTTTTTTTTTTTCAAGAGTATAATATAAGGAAAAAGAGAATATAAGCGTTAGAGAATTTAGCGGTGTAATGAACGCTCGATGGTGGCATGAGGAGAAGTAGAGATATATATACAGACACATAGCCGAATGTGATTTGAATTTTCACCGTTATTCAACAAGAACGCGCGCGAGTCCGTGATGTAATGCTCGTAACCCCGCGTATATATACAGCCGCTACAAGCGTAACGAATAAAATCTTTTTAGAGAAAATGATTTTTTTTATTATCGTTCTACGCTCCTTTTTTTATTCTTATATCGGCGTTCGATTTTATTCGCTCGCGCGTATTGGAGACGCCCAAAAAGGTAAAGCTTCGCGATATCGTCGTCCGATTGGCTGTTGTCTACAAGGGCGCGAAGTCCCAGCTTAATTCAAAATCTCTACTATATTCGAGTACGAGTTTAACGATAGACACGATTCATATATTTGTCAATGTTTATTACCATAACGTGTGTGTCAGTATATCTACCAACTTCAATTAATCCCTTCATCCACGATATACATATATACCAATCGAACCCGATCCTTCGTAACCCTACAAAAGGAAAAAATTAATAACCAACGTGTCTTCCTCCAATTTCCTACAACCTTACCTACACCTACCTACCTACCTACACCTCAATGATTTTTTTTTCTCTTCTCTTCTTCTCTCGCGTGTTCAAACTTCGCGCTTGCGCTCGGAGAGAAACGTCAAGGATAGTTGCGTCATGAGAAGACGACTATACTGTATATATACTCACAGTATGTATATACATATATACTAGACGTCGAATGCGTGCAGTATAGTGTCACTTGATACTCGCACTCACTATTGAGTTTCCGTGAGCGCACGGCTGCGTTTAATTAAGCGGCAGGGAATTCGCGTGTTCGATTTCTTTCGTTCCCTGAGGGTATATATAAGAGGGAAGGGATATGGGCTTTCAGAGGAAAGAAAGTGTATTAATAAGGTGGGTATAATAAGGCGAGGGATTGACTGTGTGTGTGTATATATATATATTTGGGTGCGTAGATTAATAGGTATAATACCGTACGCTGTGTTGTGTGATTTTTTAAAATAAATCATCATTGCTATAATCGACGCTGTTACTTATATACGTATAATACGTACGCAAAAGAAAATAGAATTGTAAACCGTAACCATCCTCCCAAATCTATATACCTCAATCATCATCTTTTCTCAGTCTACTATATATCTTCTTCGAAAAAATCACATGCAACATACTCGGAAAAACGAAAACCACTTCTCTCTCTCTCTCTGTCTCTCTCTCTCTCTCTCTCTCTCTTTTAGCTTATACTGTCGGCAGCAGTAGCAGTAGCAGCAGCAGCAAACGGCCTTGCGCTAACGAGCATCGCGAGCGCGGAAAATGCGGAACCGCACCGGAGATCCTTGACTCGCGGCCTTCGCGATTTCTCGCGTGTCACGGAAAAATCGCTCGCTTGCTAGCGCACGCGCGCGTGAGCGCAGCAAGTTTCTCTCTCTTACTATCCGCTGTATATATATATGCGTTCTGCTGAGTCAGGGTCATGGAAATTTCGGAGCACCCTGGTATGATTTTCAATTTAGGTATATACATAATATCCAAAATATGTTACAGTATATAACGAAAAATTTTATATATCATTTTCGCTTATAGATATATATATATATACATGCGTGAATTTAAAAACTGTACGTCGTCTCTGACTTATATTATACTTCTTCCGCGCGTATAATTAAGCGTCTAAAAATAATCCATCGACGAAGACACGCGCGCGCGTTCACACACGCGAATTAGTCAAAAAGTGAAGAATCATCGCCTGCTGTGTATGTGTATATAAGTGTATAGGAAAATTTTCGCATCTGAATAAAAAAAAATGAAGCTCTAACCCACATTTTCTGTATATACACACATACACATATACGTACGAACAATCTGCACGTGTACCACGCATCATAGCTCTCACACACCTGACGAAGAAAAAAAAAGCAGCAGCATTTATCACCGTAGGTTCTAGGCCAGTACTACCCTCACTCGTATCGTCACCTCTTCGCGCTTACGCGCGCACGTGCGTCTCTCTCTCTCTACAATTGAGTCATCGCTCGCTATCCAAACATAAACAGACGAACACACGCGCTTGCTTGCCACCCTCTCTCTTTCCCTCCTCTCTCTGTGTCTCTCTTTTGAACACACGCGCGCGCGCGTGCACGGCCTCTGTTGCACCGACCTCCTCCCTCTTCCTCTTCTTTACCCAGACACATATAAACACGCACGCGTTCGCGCGGAAAGTTCCACGGGTGAATTCCAATGCAAATTCGGCCTTGAAATCCGTCTTTCACTCCTCTCTCTCTCTCTCTCTCTTTCTCTCCCTCCAGAGATCAAAAAGTGAGAGGCGGCCACCACACAACGACGTCGGCTATATACGCGACACGCGCTCGAAAAATCGTACGGTAAAGAGAGAAAGGAAGAGAGCAAGCAACAGCAGCAGCAGCAGCAACGTATAACAGCAACGACGGCAACGACGGCGGCTGGCTCGAATTCCACCGCGAGAAATCGCCAATGGATTCGCGAGAGAGTAACGGCGCGCGAGTGAGCGAGCGGAGGCCGCCAAAACCGGTACGAGAGCGAGCCACGTATATATATATATATATATGTGTGTGTGTGTGTGTGTATATATATATATATATGAAGGGAGAGAGAGAGAGAGAGAGGCGGCAGCGTGTCGCTTCCGCGCGGCTTAGCAATCGCGAACCGCGCGTGTATACGAGTGATAGGGTTACCTGCTTGCTTACTTGCTCGCATGCATGCGTGCGACTAGCACGTGCGTATGCTTTTGTGTTGTGAGGTTAAGGTTTTTTTCGAGATACTGAAATTATGCCGGGAATTCTTGTTTCGCAGGGAATTTTTTTTCACTTCGGTGTGCTGAGTAGATTTAGCACTGTTGTATTTTGGGAGATACCGAAGTGAACGCAGGGAATTTCGGTGCGATGGTGTAACGGTGGGTGTGTATAGGTACAGTTGCGCTATTTTCTAGTATATGAATGAAAGTATCGTATGAAAAATTGCCGGTAACTGGAGTATATGAGTCAACGTTTTTCACGTACTTAAATCATAGAATAGTCTACGAGTTTACGGTTAAGTATAGATATTATGGGTAAATATACCGGGAGAACCTGAAACGATTTTATATAGTATAGCCGGTTTATATTTTTAATAATAATTAATTTACCAAAAACAGCGTAATACTAAAAAAGCGTATCAACAACTTTATTTGCTATACAACTTTTCTCATATTTTCCGTGTTGCTTTTCTCTATACAAAAGACGACGACGATGCTCGGAGCACGCGATCGGCTCTCTCGCACTTTTATAATCGGAGGCTCGATCTGGCTATTTTCGAGGGCGCCGTGGTATTCGTGGACGAGGAAGACTTTTAAATTTAACTCGAGGCTTGCTATAAGTATTGCGAGATCTCCCGCCACCCCCACTACTACTACTACCACTACGTCGTTGTAGTCGTCGTCGGCGGCTTTGTCTTCTAAGACCCTTAATTAAATCGCTCTCATATATATATATATATATATATATATATATATATAAACATGGCGCTATGCGCGCGCCTAGTTTTTACAGTATATAATTTTTTTTCGGAGCAGTATAATAGCAGCAACGATTTTACTCTCGTCGTTGTGCGTATAACGCGTATATACCTGTACACATACACACACACACACAGGTACATATATATTGAAAATCGATAACTTTTTTACGTTCTATTTACGCTCTCTCTCTCTGTCTCGACGCATGCACTCGCTCGTTCTCGAACCAAAACAAAAACACGCGCTATACGTATGCATATACACACACACACACACATACATACACGAGAGCGAGCGAAAAGAAAGCTTTCCTTATTTTAATAATGAAACGCGCTCCTCGCGCCACATTTTATTTTCGCACTTACTCGTTGCACACGTGCGTTTATTTATATACCCTTTATTCCATCACACAAACACACACACACACACACACACACAGTAGTAGTTTGTCTCATCACAAGAGAAAGAGGTAGTGGTATACGCATATAATATACCTATATATATAGAATGGGCCTACTCTCTCTCTCAAAGATTTCACGCTGAGTTTCGTGACCGCGTGCGAGCAGGTATATACACAGGACCCCCTCGTATTCTTTAAGGGCAATAAACGCCGATGACTTTTACGACGGGTTTGTCGTTCCTCGTCGACGTCTATGGGACAGTATACATATATATAATATATAAACAGAGAAAAATAGGCGGTAGTCAAGTGGCGTGAAAATTGCTCTTGACTACCCATAATATATATATATATATATATACCTAACAGAGCCGACGAGAACCGTCTGTAATATATAGCGTGTATACAGTGTATATATATATACAGCTACGCTGGAAGAGAGAGAGAGAGCTACTGCTACGCTACACGTGCGCGCGTTGTTGTTTACCTCGTGTGCCCCGGCGGCGCGCGTACTACACGTGTGCGCTGCTCCGATGTATATAGAGAGAGAGAGATGCAGAGCTACCGGTGTATTCGTAGGTATTATACCTACACAGAACGCGCGTATCTCTCTTGCTACCACATCGCATCATTATTTATCTATATTATGGCGCATTATTTCGTGATCTGTGTGTTTGAAAAGTGGTTCAATGACACCTAAAAACGTCCATATAATATACAGAAAAACGACTTACCTTCCAACCGGCACTGCTGTTGCTATCACCCTTGTCCTTGAAATACGGCACATTCTGCACCATCCACTCGTAGATCTGAGACAATGTAAGTCTCTTATCCGGTGCACTAGTAATCGCCTGAGTAATCAAGTCCGCGTAACTCAGGTTACCCCAGGCATTTCGCCTGCTTGAGTTCTTCTTCACAGGTAAGAGACCAGCAGCGGCTACTTGGTTCAAACCAGTCTGTTGTGGTGGTGTACCGGATTCACCAGATGCTTCTTTAGCTCCATCGGGGAAACTGTCAGGTCGTGGACATGGCCACGTGTTAGAACGTGCACGAGTTTGAGGCTCGAAACCACCATCAAGTTCGAAACCCTGAGAGTTGCCACCACCGCTAAGCATTGTCCCACTCTCTGCGTAGTCCATGGTACTGCAGGTTCAACGGATAAGTAAATATCCTCGTCGTGATGAGTCGGCAACAGTTGATACTGCTGCTAATCCTACTACTACTACTTGGACACACACGCGCACTGAGGTTCTTCGGTCGGTCTCTCCGTTATAGTAGTTTCTTTCTTTTTTTTACTATATTTCTTAACTACACGGTTTTTTACTGTTATAGCGGAACAATAATAATGTCGACGATGGTGGTACTGCTGCTGCTACGATAACAACAACAACCCTCAACTCTCGCACTCTGCCATAATGTGAAGCGCGTTGGCATCCACATATATGACGACAACGACGACGAAGATGATGATAATATATAATACACACAGACACTTTTGCGCGGGCGAGCTAGCACTGCGGCGCACGTGCTGTCCTTGATAAAACGTCGCGAGGCGCGCGCGCGCAAGAGACAGAGAGGGAGAAACAGAGAGACAGAGATCACGTGTCACACCGCCGTGTCGCGCTATCACACGCACAGACGACGACGACGACGAAGTTACTGCTTCGGATACTGCTTTCTGCTGTTGCTGCTGCTGCTACTACTACTACTACTTCTTCTCTGCCTATAACCGCGCAGCTCTCTCACGGAATTTTCCGCGCGCTCTGTTGCTCTTGGTACTGCTGCCGCTGATGCGTAGGACAGACTGTGCTACTGGTATATGTGCTCACTATAACAACCGGCGTGTTACGAAAGAGAGAGAGAGAGCGAACACGGAGAACGAAGAAAGAGAAGAGAAAAAGAGAGAGAAAGATATAGATAGAGAGTGAGGAACATCAGCCGGCGAGGCAGCGCGGCGCGTACTGCCTGCCCGCTGCGATGTCACGGAGAGAGCGAGCGAGCCAAGTAAGCTGCTGCTTCCCCCACTATATTCTCTCTCTCCCAGCGCGGCGCGCCGCGTATATAGTAGTACGTAGTATGTGTGAGGAAAGAGAGAGAGAGAGAGAAAGAGAGAAGTGCCGAGTGCCAACGGAGTGAGCCGACTGTGCGGACCCGTGACCTCAGAGAGGAGTGAGAGGGAGAGAGAGATACTGCTAATGAGAGAGGGGGTAACGCGAGTGAGAGAGAGAGCGCGCAAGAGCTTTTGGTAGCACGCACGCGTGTGCGGGGTTTTATTCGGAGAGATAGAGAGATCTTTTTGGTGCGAAGCTCGTATATATGCGGGGGGTTTGGAATGCGCGGCGCGGTGTGAGCTTTGCGGTACGTACGTGTTCGTATATATATGTGTGTGTGTGTGTGTATGTGGTGATATGATGATATGGTGGTCGATGTAATTAACGGGTCAATTTTAAATGGGAAGAAACGATACGGCGATGTGTATCGATTATATATGCTGGGTGGCGATTTTAACGAGCGTATTAATGTTAAATGTGCTCGCGCCATTTCTTGATTAATTATTTTATTAAGTGATGATAGTTGTAGGCGGATTGATTTTGGTCAACGTAGGGTTTCGGGTTTGTGTTTTTAGGGTATAGTTATGGTGAACTGAATGGTTTGTGTATAATATAATAATTAGACTGTTTTTGGACTGTTGTAAGAGGACCAACATTTTGCGTAATGCAATTTCTCCGTGTGTCCGGCTGTAAAATTTCGAAGTTCGCCTGTTACAGACTTTTTATTGCAGATCTCAATATTTTTAGCAGTTTCGAATTTTTTTAAATTAATTTATTGAATACAAAATCGAATAACAATATAGAAAACGATTTGTTCTATTTGTTTCCTTTGGTCTCGATTTCCCGATTGATTTTATTAATAACCCCCTCAGATTCCAAACTCCCTAATATGGTTTGATGACGAAAATCGAGGAAACTTTCTTTACAAAACCGTGAAGGAGGAGCACTTATTGACCTTATTTTGAGTAAATTCATTGGTTTTTTGTAGTAAAGTACGATTGGCTGGTATTAATTTAAGTAAGTTTTCCTCATGCCATAAACTATATTTCACAATTGTTTTTATCAAAACGATTATGCGAAATTTCACAAGCTATAAAAACGTAAATAAAATAAATACACACATATATATACACACGTAGCTTGAAAAATTAAACTGTTTAACGTCATCAAAACTTTGCCATATGTATATTCCCACAGTATTTTTCAGAAATCAACCAGCTTCGTAATAAAATTCAAGCATTATGAATAAGAAATAAGTATTACTTTAAAAATGTATTTACATATGAGTCATACAATTTAATGATATTTTTGAAACATAAATTGAGAACCGCTTGAAGAGAAACGATCATTTAGATCGTCTTTTTATTAGATTACTATCTTCGTAATTGAACGTAATAAGAACTGCGTATAAGTACCGACCGGATTTCCTACTTTACCGACCGCGAGTTAAAATGTTGAAAATACAGTTAAAAACTTCTGACAGTATTTAATAATCTTTATATGATTTTTTTAACAACTACGACATTATTATTTTCTAAAGTTATTAGTATTCCTTTAAATTTGCATTCGCCTATAACACCAATATATTAATGACTTTACTTCGTTTACGACTTTATCTGACGAATCAGTAAAAAATTGTTTGTACAAAATGCAACAAGTTTTTATACATTTAATACTATTTTGAAGTGTTAACTTAAAGATTTTTGTTTATGTTTTTCTACTATTTTTGTTTGTTCATAAAGAATTATTCCATATATGTAAATTTTCATTTAAAACCATTTTTATTATATTAATAATTATATAAATGAGAAACACTATCTATAATGAATACAAAAACTTAATTCAAGTTGAAAAGGCGACAGTAATGAGGCGATAGTTTCCATAAAACATCAGATTTTTTTATCATTATTCTCTTTCTTCTTTCTTAATTTTTGTTTTCTTGTACAAAAATGTATGGGCAACATTAAATTCATAATATTTAAAAGAAATGTTCTCTGGAGTTCTATTGTGTCCTTCCATTAAATTACGATTTGCATTCATTTTGCGCTCATTCACACTGACAACTCAGCGAAATCCGTATGACAAAATGCTACGCAAATCTTCTGCTCTTTCTCACATGTATGCGTATGCGTGTGTATGTGTTTTTATAGAAAAAATGCGTGTTTTTTGTTTAAAGCGAACGGCTTTTTTTACATGGGCCTGCCCATGCCACGACCCCCAGGCATCTGGGGCGCATCGCCACCACCGCTTTTCGGGCTCTTGATCGTCTCGTCAACGGAAAGAATGAGACAAGCAGCCTCGCAGGCGGCGGTCAAAGCATTGATCTTGACTACAGCTGGCTCCCATACGCAGTGCTCCAAATTGTCGGCGATGTCTTCGTTGTTGATATCTACACCGAACCAGCACTTGCCTGTGTGGTGTTTCTGACGCAGCTTGTTCAGGATGTTGGTTGCATCAAAACCGGCGTTATCGCACAGTTGCCTGAAATATAGATTAATTTAATCAGATATGGAATTTACATGATTTATTTATTTTTCGGTTTTTATAAAAAAATCTAAGTTAATTTATTTCGTTTAAATTAAATAAACTAGAAGATATCTTTAATAAATTCTGATAATTTCTTCAATATTTTCTCGTAACATTCGTCAAACATTCTTACAATGATTTTTCAATCGTTTTAAATACCGATAGAAAATTCTAGCTTTTTCTTTCTAAAACTAATTAAACAATATATTACCTTGGGATGACTTCCAAAGCTTTGGCGATAGCACCAATGATAAGCTGCTCTTTTCCGGCAATAGTACGAGAATAGTCCCTCAGAGTCCTGGACAGTTCCATTTCGATTGCGCCACCACCAGCAACAACAGCGTCATTCTTCATCATACGCCTAACAATCATAATAGCATCATGAAGGGAGCGCTCGGTCTCCTCCAGGAACTGCTCAGCTCCACCTCTCAGAATGAACGTGCAGGTCTTTGCGTTGGGGCAACCAGCGAAGAAATTGAACCGTTCACCACCGATTTGCTTCTCCTCGAACTTCTCACAGTGGCCAAGTACGCTGTCATTGATATCATTAGCAGTCGTGATCACTGCACCGCCGCAAGCCTTCATTGTGCGCTTGAGGTCCTCGTCGACGACGCGACCAGCGCAGAACATGTTACGGTCGGCAAAGTACTGTGTGGCGACATCACCAATTGGCAGTTTTGAGAGGACAACGTTGGCACCGCTCTTGTGGATCTTCTCGAGCTTGTCATACAGGATCTGCCACTCGGCGTCGACGACCTTCTGGTACTCGGCAACGCTGTCTATGCGAATCTCTGCGTTGTCGCGCTCGGCTTTAAGTTCCAGCTCGATATTTAAAAGAGCGATTTTGCAGGGACAGTAGGATTTTGGCTGCATTTCGAAACCAGCATAGGAGAAGGTTTTCTTGAAAGCTACACCTGCTACGAGCATGGAGTCTTCTAATGCTCCTCCAGAAATCTATGATACATGTATTTTAGCATTTTTGTTCTGTCCAGAATATAATATTATAATAATTAATTGGGTTATTTATTCTCACCTTTTTGATACCAATCATGTTAAGAGGTAAAAGTTCATCCAACATTAGAACAGCATCAATAACCATTTTGCTGAAGAACTTTTTCTGCTGGTGAATGAGCTTCGAGTTTAAGGCTGTGGCCGCACATTCTTCCAATGTGTTTCGTGTTTTCTGTGGGTTTGATTTGTCAATTTTAATACTGAGCTCATTAATTTTGTCCGTAGCCAACTGAATTGCTCTCCTGAATGCCTTAATAATGATGCGAGGGTGAACTCCTTCTTCAATAAAAGGCTTTACTTGTTTCAAAAATTCAGCTGTGAGTAAAACTACACTGGTGGTACCATCGCCAATCTAAAATACATATGCAAAAATTAAACTAATATTATCTATTTGAATTATTAATTAAAAAAAAAAGTAATGTAAAAATATTGTAGTAACTTCATGAGACATTTTTAAATTTTCTGAAAAATGACAGTCTGGCAGGTAGCAATAATATTCTCGGATTCTGTATGACAATTGTTATACTTCAACAAACTGCCAGAATAATCTTAATAACAACCGAGATACGAATGAAATACACAAAAATATATTTAATTTACCTCAACATCCTGTGATTTGGCAATGTCAACCAAGGTCTTGGCTGCTGGATGAATAACATCCAAAAGTTTCAGAATTGTGGCGCCGTCATTTGAAATAGTACCTTTGCCATTGTTATCTACAATAAGTTTGTCCATACCACGAGGACCCAATGTGGTACGGACAGCATCAGCGACAGATTGACAGGCATTTATGTTTGAGATCAGCTGAGGCTTGCCTTGAGATGAGTCTGTCCCTTCCTTAAGGAGGATAATTTGTGGTTGCTGAAAGAATAATGATCATTAGTTAACTAGACTGTTATTTCTTAAGTTCCCCGAAAAAGAAACTTAAGAATTTAAGTTTAATTTTAATACTTTTTTTTCCAAGAACTTTTATAGACTATAAATTCACTCTTTATTTATAACTAAATCATAAACAAAAAATCTTGAATAAACAATAGTTATTCACTTAAATCTTCAATTTAATCCAAAACAAACAGCCACCATGTCTCAATAAAACCCATCCCACTTACCCTGAAAAACCTTCATTTTTTTTTTACACAAAACGACAGCACGACGGAAACCAACGAAGCATGTAAAGCTCGCGTGTGAGCCTGCTACATCGTCCGCTTATAAGTTCATATCCTTATAAGGTTAGGAAGATGCGAGCCTCGCCGTCAACATCGCCGACCGCATGTAACCACTAAAAATCACTCCAATTCCCTGCTCCATAATAAGACAACCCAAAATCAACACTTCGAGGATGCTCTACAGCATCAAATCACAAGGTTTTCACGTTTAAACCGACCGGCACGAGTATACAGTGAATCACGTACCCTCGTCATTCTCAACGCACGAGTAGTCGTCACGCGCTATAGACAACAACGTTTATATTAGCTAAACAACTCGTAAGCTTCACTTACCATTTTGGAGTGCTGACGACGTTGAGGACGTTTGATAATCAGCAAGGGTTTGACAGTCGCGCGTGGTCCGTGGATAGAGGATCACACGAAATTATATACTTATCACACTCGTACAAGGCAAAAAAGGCTAGGCTCGCTCGCGGCTCTCCTCTGTTAATTCTGCACCATGCGCACACGCGGTTGAACACCGCTAGGAGTCGCTATATTCGGAGCTGCTCCGATATAGAGACAAGTTGCTCAGAGTTGTGATATGCGTTGTCGAAGTTGGTGATAGTGGTAAGTGCGGGAATGGCTGAGTACGCGAGATGTGAGTTGAACGATGAGGGTATGGGTGAGCGGAAATTGAGGAGGACCGGATGCTTAACTTTCTCACGTGGGACGAGCGACTGTCGATTTAAAATTGGTGTTGGAATTAAAAAGGATTAGGTGAAATATGAGATAAAAGGGTTTTAAGTAGTCCATATTTTTAATTAAATGAAGATTTAGAATTATTGTTATTCATTTGATTCAGTGTAAATGTCGGTAATAGTCTTATTCAGAGATGTCGTGTTGACGTAATGTAAAAATGGAATTTTTCGTTATACAATTTTTAGTCTTCATGGCGTTATAGAAAAAGGAAGAAAAGAATAAATAAAAAAAAAATTGTCAATCGTAAACCCTAATTTAACAGCGAACTCTGATACATAGTTAAAGAAAAAAAAAAAAAAAAAAATGTTTTGTACAGCTTTTCTCAGTTAAAGTGTTAATAAAAATAGAATATCGATATTCTGTATAAAATTGTGGATAGCGCTGTCTATTTTGCGACCAGGAAGTTCAATGCGTATAAGCATGCATTGAACCGTGCATTTGAAGTGGATATGGTAGAGTATAGCAAGACATTGATTTATGATTCATTTTATCTCAATTGTATAATGTATTTTAAGTGGGTCAAGATTTTTCGCGTTTCGAACGGATAACATTCATAAACTTCAATTTCTGTCAATAACCTTTTTTTTGTTAACGAGTAAAAGTATAATTATATAAAATTAAAGTAAAAGTATTCGCACCGTCAAAACTCACTTTGCAACATCTTACTTACCTGACATCAGCGTCATACCTATATATATATACTTACAGGACATTTTACAGGTTTTTTTTCATATAAAAAGAACATATTATTTTTCACGCAACGCTTTCGAAAAATCTTTCCACCATCGTTTAGAAAATTATATCGTATTCTAAACGTTTTCCTTGAAAAAAAAAAGATTTCTACTTAAAGTATCCATAAATACGCGCAATAAAATTCCTTATTGCCACATAAATTATACTGAATTTTCGATCGTCGCGCCTAAACCGTGAGGACCGATTTTTCCAGAAGCCAAGCCCGCACACACATTTTATAAACCTTCGATCGCGTGGTATATAAAAGCAATTAAAACGCTTCGCAACTTTCACGTCATTTTCGGGGAGCTATATCATGCATACAAATGACGGTCAATGCGCGCGCGTATATGCGTTCGCGTGCTATATACTTAATAATGTGCTTGTTTTTCATCTCTCCCAAGTAACTGCTTATAAAATTAAAATTAAAAACAAACCAAACGCGATGTCGTAACGCGGATATATACCCGCAGATGTATATAATTACACTACTTTCGTCTGAGAGAGAGAGAGAGAGAGAAGTCGTGCAAGTGCTACGGAATAAAATTCGAAACTCCGAAAGACATTCCGGAGCAGTTAGTCGGGTCGCATACTTCTCACACTTTCATTGTCAATACGTATTCGCGTCATTTTCATCCTTAGGAATTCACTCGGGATACACATACACATCCATACACACACACGCGTATAAGTATATACGTATACGCGCGTGGGCGTGCAGTGGTTTATTAGCTCGCTTGCTCGCGCAAAAAGGCAAGAAGCACAACAAAAAACAGCAACGACGCGCCGCGGCCGATGACGTAAACGTAAGTCGTTCTGCGCATGCGCATTTGTTCACATATACAAACACATACTTATACACGTACGACTATATACGACTTCACATACGCGAGAATCAAGATATATATACTCGAACGCCATCTTTTCGTCTGCCCGCTACAACGCTTAGGATATATATATATACATATATATATCCTCTGTTTTTTAAGCGTCTGCCATTTTGGGTCCTCCACACGCGTGCGCGAGCTTGTAAACAGAGAGCGAGATTAAATCCTTACTTAAGGATTTTAGTTGCTCCGTTTAATGCCGTGTGATAAGGGTGCAAAGTACAGGTGTGTTTAAGCAAGCGAGATATCGCTGTTATCGACAAAGAGACGAAGGAGAGGAGACGTTTCTCCTTCCCATCGCGGTGTGTGCGCGAGAAACGTTTTTTTTTTTTTTTTTTGCTACGTCTGAGTCACTTTATCTCTCACACACGGTCGTCGCGCTCTCTAACTTCCTGGTGCCGTTTCGCATACACATATACATACGTAGCATAGACACATACATATATAATATCGATGCGTGCGTCTCTCTGTGCCTGAGCCAAGGTCTCGCGTGCGCGTGATCGGTGCGCGCGCGCAGTGTGTGTATATGTGCGCGTATCCTACGCTGGCTCAGTGTGCGCGAGTTTCTGTTCTGTTCTCTGTCCTCCTTCGAAGAGATTAAGAGTAAGAGAAAGAGAGGGAGAGAAAGAGAGAGAGAGAGAAACCGTATGTACGCGCGCGCGCACCTGCACGGCGTTCGATAAGTAGTGTAGGTAGGTACACCTACCGACGTACCATCTCGTAACAGGTACTCAAGAGTATCTGCCTGCTGTCTAGTCTTAACTTGCGTTTCCCTGCCGTCTGAGTGTACAGAGAATGCGATTGGCAACGTGAATCTGGTGTTTTTCGGAGTGCGCAGTGCGTGTGGAGGAGGAGGAGGAGGAGGAAGAGGCTGCGGCAATCCGCCTCTATTGCGGAGTACAACTGTGTTTTTCCCGTGTTCGTGCAATATAATTTAAGTGTAGATTCGTATCTCTAAAAGACTGCCGTCAAGATGATGGAAATCGACCCGCCGCCACAGTTCAATACCAAGGACGATGAGATTCAATACTGGATGGACCTGGCTAATCAGCTGCACCAGAGGTGAGTAAAGTAGATGATAGTGTGCCTGCTGGCAGTACTGATGCTGTTGTTGCATTGCCAAGTATTATACAATGTTGTTTGGCGGGTGGGTAGGAAAGAGGATGTGGAGCGAGAGCTGGAAGAGTTTCAGGAGAATTCGCAGATGTTAGAGAAGGAACTGGAGGCCTCGCTGGAACAGGCTGAGAAGACAAATCGCGAGCTGAGGCAGAGGAATTCTAGACTGGCTGCAGAGATTGAACAGTTAAGGAGTCGGTTAGATCAGCAGAGTGTGGACTGTTCGATGTTTCAGTCTCGGACACAGGAGCTTCAGATTCAGAATGAACAGTTACTCAAGTATGTTAGGGAACTGGAACAGAAGAATGACGATCTGGAACGAGCTCATAGGTAAGTTTCTGCTTGCTTATACTTCTTATTGATTTTATGCATTTTCTCATGCTTATGTATCATTTGATATAGGGTTAGCAAAGTGACAGAGGAAGAAATGGAAGCCAAATTCAATGTAGCTTTGGAGAAGACGGCGCTACTAGAGTCAGAATTAGATGAGAAGGAAACTTTGAGGACTACAGTTCAACGACTGAGGGATGAGATCAGAGGTAAATATTACATTGGCATAAGAAACTGATGTGGTTGATTCATGGTTATACTAAAATGTGCAATGTCTATTTTAGATCTGAAACAAGAAATTCAAGTTCTTGCGCGACAACATACTGATAATGACAAGTCTGCTGCGGTTGACAGAGTTTGCAATCATGTAGATAGCAACAAATTGCAAGCTGAATTGGAGAGTCACACACCTCCTACTAGTCCCATGAATACAACAACTCCATTGAAAAGTAAGATGCGTAGTGCCTTACATAAAACAAAATTATTTTTTGTGGGATCTAAAAAGAGAAGCAAAGATTCAACAAATTTATCTTCTGCTGTAAAAACTAATTCTACAGCTTTGCCATTAATTAAAATTACTAACTAAGTTTTCTCATAAAAAATATAATGTTTATTCGTATTTTAAACAGGTACAAAATTCCTTCTTTCTTTACATTCATTAGGTTATGTTATTTATAAAGCTTAACTTTGCTAAGGCATATTTATATCTTGTATTTAATTTATTCATAATATTCTAATAAAGAAATTCTTGATAATTTTTTTCTTTTAATTATTTACATTACAAATTTTGTTTGCATGTTTATTTTATTTGTGTATTTGTGGATTCTAGTAATCTGTATCTATTTTTGTCTGTGTTTAGTTGGAAATGGAGTAGGGGGTGTTATTGGTAACAATATCAACAATAATGTCAATGCACCACCACTGGCGCCATGTACCCGAATACTTGCTATGAACATGATTGGCGATTTGATGAGAAAAGTTGGGGTAAGTACAAAATTCAGTTATTTGATTCACACAGTGCACCTAGTGTTTCCCTTCACCATATGTAGTTGTTGCATGCAATCGATTGAGCTTGTAGCACGGCTTTATTTTACAAAATTGTTGTGGCATTCTTTTTACAACAAAATTTCATGAACTACTTAATATTGTACATTGTACAATATTTTTTCTCAAACAAGTATAGATACATTTTAGTATAAATCACATGCTCAAACATGCCACGGTGAAAATGTATATTGTAGCTTGGTGTATTGCTAGCTTGACAGATGGGTCTGCATGGACTGTAGGAAGGTGAAGTGTTCTTGTCCTGGTGGAAAAAAAAACATTTCTTCCACAACCACAAAACCACCGCCAGTTCAAGTAGACAATCCAAATCAATGTATCAGACAACAACCTAGACCAACCAAATTATGACACAGAGATTGATGCTCTTAATATATGTATTTACATCTTTTTCCACAAAACAGGTTTTGATTTTGTTTTTTTTCCTAAGTTTGCATGCTTTTTCTGTTCCTATGTTATCTTTTAATACACTCCTTCTTACTGGTTTCCCTCACACTTATTTGTACACTCTTAATTTTTAAATACACTTACTAAAACTAATTTCTATCCTGTGCTACATACTTGTAAATTTGCTATTGCCCAATTGATTGAACAATATGTTCAAAGAATATTAATATATGTTTTTATAATACAGGCTTTGGAGAATAAGTTAAATACATGCCGAAATGCATCCTCCAGAGAAGATCAAACTGTACGAGATCTCTACAGGTAACAAAAACTAAATTAATCAGCAAAACAAATTTTTTTTTTTTGCTGCTGTAGTTTTCCTTTACTGTGTGATTCTACAAAAGAAGGATCATGTACCTGCTATCCATCAAAAGCAGACACTTAATTATTAAGTAACAATGCTAATTTGTTGACATTCACAATGAATTTTAATATTCAAATAGTGGTTGTGAAAAAAGTTTTAAAAAAGGTCTTTAAGGTACATGATACTCATAGAATTAGCCCATGTACACATTTGTAATATTTGTAGAGATGTATTTGAATTATTTAAAAATCTTTTGTCACTAAATGTGCTTTTAGACTTTTGACTGTAACATAGGATAATTTAGATATGTAAATGACTTTGGTGCCTATATGCCAATTTTTAAATTTATGTGTAATTTAAAAAATTATATGACTTGTTTTAAGCATGAGTTTTTAACTACTGTCAGTATGTAAATGTTACTACTTTTATATTTAAATTTAAATTCACTGCCACATTTTATGCATTTTTCACAAATATAATTGATTTTAAATATTAAATTGTTCAGAATTGTTAAAATAAATTTTAATTTAAAAAAATATTTATGTCTCTGCTAAAATTAAGATAGAAAAGTAAACTGACAGGTATATATTAGGTTCAGAAGAATACTCATTAATAATGATTATGTACTTTTCTTTATCTGTAAACTAATAAAAAAATAATGTGCTATTTCAAACACTGCTTTTATGAACCATTGAAATTTTAGTGGGAATATAGTTATTCAAAAATTATTTTGCTAAATGTAAGCAAAGTAATTAACAGTAATGTAAATTTTTAATAGTCCTAAAAGTTACAAGTGGCAAATCTGCAGTTCAAATACTTTAATTCTTAATATACGTATTATTAAAAGTTATGTAAAACATTTAGTGTTTATAAAAGCTTTTATTTTAAGTTATTGTTCATGTTGCGAGGTGACAAGTTCTATGAGTGCAATATTTAGGTTAACTTTAACATAAAACAAAATATAGCAAATGACATTATTTAAAACATAAAACACTATGTTAAAAATTTTAGAGATAATTTACAATAATATTATTTAGGAATATTTTTCATAATTTTCTTTGTATAATTGATATTTCTTCTTTAGGTTTAAATAATTATATTTAAAAATGATATTAAAACAAATTCAAACCAAAATGGTTTACTCTAGCATTTATATTACTTGTTGCCATATAATAAATGTAACATTGCGAACAATTGTAAATTTTGATTGATGAATTAGCACTGTTAATCAATTATTTTGTATTGTTTAATTATGAGTTTTATAATTTTGTAAATATGCAAAGTTTATTTTCTGTAATATAATGTGTAGCTAAAAATTTTTGTATATCAAATTGAACAAAACTATGTATTATACAATTCAAAATGAAAGCTGGTTAAAAAATTGCAACACCACTCTCTTGTATTTATTATTCTATAGTACGATTCTCGTTAATTTATTGTACCAGTTTTTTAACCAGGTTGTCAAAAACGGTGATTAAGTAATTGTAAACATAGTTTTAACCGTTTGTACAAACACAGATAGAAGTTTCATACCTGTATGTTTGCATGCTGTAGTGTCCTTCAGTGCTGAAGATTCCACAAGTTGTCTTCATCGATGTGCACACATTGTATCTCTTTGTTTCTTGACGATTCGTGTTTCTTTTAAACTATAGGACTAGAAGGCAGCCGCGGGCACTCACCGCGGCGGTGGGAAACAACAACCACATTCGATATTAAATACGCAACTTTCGGCAAACTCTGCATCTTCGTAGAAGACAAAAAACTATATTTTTATTCATACCTTTGCGTAAGAAGAAGAATATCGATTGTTGTATAATTTTTTGTAAAAAAAAAGGATATTTTTTAAAAACAAACGTAGGGATTTTTCAGCTTCAAAATTGCTATGCGAGATACATGGCAATATTCTTAATTTGGGAAAATTTTCAATTTTCCATCAACTGTTATTTAGGGATTTTTTTAAGCCATTAAACAAATCAACGACCTTTAAATTATGTACTGATAAGACTAATTTAAAATTTTTTTTATAAGACTTCATACCTTATTTTACAAATCTCTTATAATTTAATTTTGATGTTCATATTTTATGCTGCTAATATCAGAAATCCATAATAATAAAATGCAGAAAAATCTTGTTAGCTTCATTGTAGCCCTGATATAATTAAACAGTACTAGAATTTTCTCATTATAAAGTGACAATTTTATATACCAATAATTCAGCCTATATATCGTTAAGCAAAATAATAGTTATCTTATTCGTAAATTACAGAAAAATGTAGACTACCTTGATGACTAGAATTTTTGTAAATAATCAAAATGCATTATTATTTATATCGTAAAATTGAAAAAATGTAAAATATAACGAATTGTAATTCTTTTTAATGTTGTAGATATTTATAGAAATGTTCAATAAAAATTTTGTTTCTGGAAGTAAAAGAAACGAAAATGCAATAACAGATATGCTTTTATTAATTTCCTTATCCTTATCTCCATTTTATTTTAGGTGAAGTATAGTTTATATTAAATTATAAAATGCTATAATTTCCTATAATTAATAAAAAAATAAATATTTGTTACAATTTATGTTAGCTGTATAATTTTGTATTGTTAATGGTAAAGGTGAATAGGTAAATCAGAAAATCATAAATGACTTTAAATTGTTTATTTATGAAACGCGGTTTTTCACATAAGGAACAATGAATCAATTGTCAAAGTTCATGTATGCAATTCCGTACACTCTAAAATTGTTTTGTGTCAAATTACGCTATAAAAAAAGAGTTCTTATTCTCTAAGGACACGCCGTTTTTTCCGTGTGTGTATATATATTCATGTATACATGCATACATGCTTGTATATATATACATATAAAATAATCATACTCATTTCAAGGATGATAGTTATACAGGATGATGATCAGAGATTATTAAAATTAATTGAGTTTTTCGGTAAAACAATAGAACTATTTTATAATACTAAGAAATGTGTTTTACAACTGATTCGATCATAAGTATCTACTTACAATAAAAAAATTTCTAACATTTTTTTTGGAAGTTATCAGTACCATGAAACAAATATACGTTTTTTTGACATTAATACTATACTGAAAACGAAAAATTTCATATTTCTGTTTTGAATGTGTGTTAAAAAGAAAAACTGTGTATAAATTTATTATTTGAAAAAGCTTGATCTCTCTATGTATCTAAGGTAAATGGTGTAATGTACTAATGTTTCATGCCAATGGTGATAATACACGCAACACAATAAGTTGGATCGGAACGAATGTATACTTCCATCCATTATTATTACAAATAGTAATATCAAGATCAATCTATTGATAATAGTAATAGTAGTAAATGTTATGCGGTCATCGAGAAACACTGCTTAAGCACGCTCGCCACGGATTCGTCGGGCCAGCTGGATATCTTTCGGCATGATTGTCACTCTCTTGGCGTGGATAGCGCACAAGTTCGTGTCTTCGAACAGACCGACCAGGTATGCTTCAGAAGCTTCCTGAAGGGCGCCGATGGCTGCGCTTTGGAAACGCAAATCGGTCTTGAAATCCTGTGCGATTTCACGTACCAGACGTTGGAAGGGCAATTTTCGGATCAACAACTCCGTGGATTTTTGATATCTTCTGATCTCACGAAGAGCGACGGTACCAGGCCTGAAAAATTAGAATTTCATCGTTAACAATGTGTATTTTTACGACTCGAGTGTTGCGACACACTCTACATGTTGCTCAATTATCGCGGATTACAATTACAAATGTTTCTTTTATAATTATTTGTCATGGTATTATTATAAACAAATCGATAATTTACTATCATTCGATCACAAATCAATTAATAATTGGAATGTTTCTATTCATAAAATACACGAGTCAACCTAAACTCGTATGCAAATCGCGTCGGATCAGCATAAAGCTAACCTATCATCGTGAAACTAGGTTAGTGCATTATCATTATTCATTTCACGCGCGCACGTATATATACCTACAACAGACATGTTTAAAAAAAAAACTCAAGAAACAATTCAATTCTCGAAAAACCCAAACTAACAGACGCGCGTCACATCCCATTTTCCAGTGGAAAATTACGATACTTTTCTGAAATGACGCCGTACCCGACCGACACTAAGTCATTTTTCCTTCACCAATGATAACCGAGCCTGTCCGCACAGGCTTTTCCCTCTCGCTATAACTGCATGCGTGTACTAACCTGTAACGATGAGGCTTCTTGACACCACCGGTGGATGGTGCGCTCTTACGGGCGGCTTTCGTCGCCAGCTGCTTCCTGGGTGCTTTACCTCCTGTCGACTTACGGGCTGTTTGCTTAGTACGGGCCATTTTGTCGTATAATAGATGCTATTACTCTTCACAAATCGAACTGAAAGGAAAATCCAGTTACACACACACTGTTACTTATATAGCTGCTGCTACTGCTGCTGTTCTAACTCTCTGAGCTTAAGAGAACTGTTCACTACGAATGTAGGCGAACGACTGACAGACTGCTTCTGCCGAACGCACGAGATTCATATAAGCAACAGAGAGACGGAGTCAACAGCCCCCCCACTTCTGAACGTTATTCTTGAACCTATACCCTCACTACTATTCTCTACGCGCCTGCGCAATAGACTTTCCAACGCAGCGAAGCGAGCGTATACGAGTGTGAGAGGGGGAAGAAAAAAGCCACGAGCACGAGCGCTCGCTCTGTCTCTCTTGCTCGCTCTGGCGCGTGCCTGAGGAAAACACGATCTCCCTCGTCCTTCGCTCCCGCGTTATCGCGCGCCCCCAAGGAGGCCCCCTTCAACGGGGGCTCGTTTCTCTTATGGACCCCTAACACCAATCAACCCCTTTACCCGGGAATATCGTCTTCGGGGACTATACTATGTAACTTTTTCACGTATACATCGAGAATAATGACGAGAGCGCGCGAAAAATCCACGTGTGGACTTATTATATTCGACACCGCTGTTGCTGCTGCTGCTGCCGCCGCTCACAAACGTCAATTACACACAAAATGGAGTCGCACGCTCTCTCGTTGTGAGAGGCGGCAGCGACGACGATGCATCCGAGGTAACCCGCGTATATATCTTCAACTCCTGTACCTTTTAGACCCTCAGAATTGACGAAATTCATCAGGGAAATACGTTTTTTTGTAAATTATCGTTGTTATCGGTCACTTGGACGACACCTACCTGACACTCACCTAGGGTGAAGAGGGGGGGAAAGTGGTGATCCGGAGTGTTATAGTCGCGCGGACGTCTCTCCTTGTACTTGGATGGCAGTGGACTGTAAGTGTGAGTGTGCACGACGCTCTCCTCACCCGCGCGCGAGCGAGTGAGAGAGAGCGCGCGCACTCTCTCTCTCCCTCTCTCTCTCCCCCCTAGGAAATTAAATAGCGCGAGAGAGACCAATCCCGTCTCGCGAGCGCGAGAACGGGGCATCCAGCGGGCGGCCGACTTTCCACGACACGAGAGAAAGAGAGTTTCCTTATCGCATGCACGGGGTATAAAGTGCCCGCACAAGCGGGGGCGTCAGGTATATATACATATACATGTATATAAGCGTAAGGTAGTAGTAGTAGTAGTAGTATATACCTCGATTATACAGAACCCACACGGCTTCCGAGAAAAGCGAGGGAAACGTGCGCGTGCGGTTTTTCCCGCCGCTGCGCACGCGTATTGTATATTCCTAGGTATATGAAGCGGTTTTCCGCACGAGAGCGGCAACAGTGGCGTACCTATACATGTCCGCGTCGCTCCTAATTGCGACGCGGTTTTTTTCGCGCTCGTAGCAACGATGCCTCCCCCCTCACCCTTCATCTCCTCCTCCCGCGCGTCACAGGGAAAAGAGAAAATCTAATCTCCGCCCGTAGCGACACCCGAAAAAAGCAACAATACCCTTACAAAATAACAATGCATTTGTATAGAAGATTCTCGAAAGAGAACGCATCGGTCAGCTAAACCTTCGGTCCGCGCCCATCATCTCTCTCTCTCTTCTAGCTCATGTACGGATATACGATGTCCGTATAGGAGAGAGAGACAACGACGGCGTAGCATATCACACAAGACCGCGCGCGGGCGCCATGTTTGCTGCTGCTGCTGCTGTCTATGTTCCCGCGCGCGTGCGTTGCCCCCGAGATGCAAGAGAGAGAGGATGGATGATGCATCTGTTCGGCAGCGGTCATCATGTAGCCGATCGTCCAAAATTTCGATATGATTCTTATTGATTTTTTTTCTGTGTGTATAATATACACATACGGTTGGGGATGATTTTGAAGTTTTGGTGTTGTATAGGCGACCCAAATAAACAAAGGTGTAACTGTTTGTTATCAATGTGTGTGCAATAGTAATAATAATAAGAATGATAATAAAGATAAGAATATGTAAAATATTTATTGGTATTATTGTACTTAACTTGAATGCAACTATAGAGGGTTGAAGCTTTAATGTTTATTTTTTTATAGACAAGTTATGCAATTTTGTTGAATACTGACCTTTTTTTATATTTATTGTTGTTTCTTATAATTAAAATGTTGAATATATATATAGAGTAAATAGATATTGTAATTGTTCAATATTTTGCATAAATAAACTTTTTATAAAATATATGCACCAACTTTTTGCAAGTTGATTTATCCTTGTAGAGTAAAAATTGCACAAATTGGTATTGATAAAATGCAGAACTTTTTATTTATATATCTATCCAACATATGGACAAAAAGCTTAAAATATAGAATTTAGTAGAAAATTAGATGCAATTAAAAAGTATAAATGTTTAAAATACAAAGTTTAAATTGGTTCACAGCAAAATTTGTGTTAGAATACTTATTGACACTCATTTATGATTCAAAAAAGATAAACTAACTATTCAGAAATAAAAGAAATATTTTAATACTATTGAAATAAAAATAAAATAGTTAACAGTTAATAAATAAACTAAAAAGATTTACAATTTTGAAACTTAAATTATAAGAAGGTAGGTATATATTGAGAGTAGGATTGTGAATAAAGAATTACATAGGTTGTTTGTTGTTTAATAGTAATTTATATTGTGATATTTTATGCTACATACAACAATGCACTTTATAGCGGAAGGTCTCAAATGCTATCATCATAAATTTCACAGGCTTTGTTTCTTGATGAATTCTTAATGTCTTATTCAAGCGATCACAATTGTCGAATTGACATTAGTACACAATTTACACGAGTTACAGTTTACAAAATGGTTACGTGCGTAACTGTTGAAAAAGTTAAAAGGGTTGTAGAGTTTTGCTAAAACTCCAGTTGTTTTATAATTTTGAGGCCCCCCGTACATCGCTCATAGGATTTTTACTTTTCACAGGATTTATGTCTTCTTCACTTAAGTGTGAATCTTAAACAATATTGAGCCAGATCTGCATAATCTAGAAATTGGAGCTATTTTCTGTCCAAACACCGGACTAAAAGTACTCATTTAATCAAATATTAACTTAATGAACTATATTATTACTAAACCCTAATAAAAATTATCTAACTTTAAAGGCTTTTAATTTGTTCACGAAAATCGTTTTGAAACATTGAAGCTACAAAATGATTATTCAGTGTTACAAATAAAGAACATACTCAATGAAAGATCAATATCTTTTATTGAACTTTCTAGTTTAATGGCATTCCCATTAAACTTAGGTTTATCATTTAAATAAACATCTGCAAACTAGAAAGCTTCAGATTGATCTTCCATCAAGCTGATCCTTTGTTTTTATAATATATAGAACTCTTCCATTGCTATTTTGGAAGTAGATGCTACGGTGTGTTCCTTACATTAATAATGATACATTCAGGGGTTATTATTCTAAAAAAGTACAAGAAACACAAATACGTCAATTTTTCAGTGTAAAATCACAATGAAGAAATAGAGTTTTATCGAACGTGAACATTGTCATTTTCAATTTCTCCATTTTTATTATTTTATGACCATTCGAGTTAATCATAATTATATACCATGTAATAAAAAAATAAACAATAATAATTTAGCAAGTCATAAATTACACAACTTAATTAACATCTCTCTTGGACAAAGAAAAGAAAGAAATACAATCATCAGCTTTTAAGCAGCTACAGCTAGGGACATGGTGGTGGTGGATAGAATGTGCCATCACCGCTCTGAATGTCTGGCAGTGAGAATCTTAATAAATCTTCCAAATAATGAACCAACTAAAATGCCTCTAACCACTTGGTAGAATAGTAATAATAATGTTTGAATGTATGAAAACAAGGTGAAATGGAAAGCATAACGTCGACCACTTAACAGGATTTAAGCACGCTCGCCACGGATTCGCCGGGCCAGCTGGATATCTTTCGGCATAATTGTCACTCTCTTGGCGTGGATAGCGCACAAGTTCGTATCTTCGAACAGACCGACCAGGTATGCTTCAGAAGCTTCCTGAAGGGCGCCGATGGCTGCGCTTTGGAAACGCAAATC
>JAYJLV010000001.1:1727145-1746091 GCA_036873485.1 Torymus texanus | reverse complement strand
GGTCTTGAAATCCTGTGCGATTTCACGTACTAGACGTTGGAAGGGCAATTTCCTGATAAGCAACTCCGTTGATTTTTGATATCTTCTGATCTCACGAAGAGCGACGGTACCAGGCCTGTTGATCAATAACAATAATAATAATTTAATATCCTCATTCAATTCATAATGAGCAAATGGTAAAAATACTAATTAATAATGTTTAAACAAATTACCTGTAACGATGAGGCTTCTTGACGCCACCGGTCGACGGTGCGCTCTTACGGGCGGCTTTCGTGGCCAGCTGCTTCCTGGGGGCTTTACCTCCCGTGGACTTACGGGCTGTCTGCTTGGTACGTGCCATTTCTAAAAAATCACAAATCCAAACTAATCAACACCACATATGTAAATAAACATAACACGCATAATAATAATAATAATATCACACTACTTTCATATATATAAAAGCATCGGGCGCTGCGCGCGAATTCGAAACGAAAAACCGTTAGAGCTCGCTACGTGCGAGAGCGAGACAATAGCTGCCCGTGCAGAGCGAGCACACAGTGTATGTGCTATATAGTACACGAGACGGCGGCGGCGTCAAAATAAAAAAGGTATCACCTCAGATACTTCGATAATCCGATACTCCGGTAATGATGAAAAAGCACGGGAACATCATAAACAAACAAGTTTTTATACAAAATTAGAGGAAAATGGCAAAGAATCGACGATTTTCGATCCAATAGACGATTATTATCATCGACCGTGCGCTTTCCCTCCAAGAGTCCAAAAGCAGGCACAATAAACGAAAATGGCGGCTGCGGTGCGCGCGCGCGTTTTCACCATGCCGAGAGGCAACCAACGCGCTCTCCTCTCAACGACGCTACGAGCGCGCGCCTCACGCCCGGCGACTACGTGCCTCTTTTTCACGAAAAATCACTCACATTACCGAAACTCGAACAACAATAAAAAAAAAACAGAAACAACGCAAATTTCCACTGTCCTCACACAATATGTAAACGATGAAAACGACGACTCACCTTCTGTTGCTCAACAATAAAGAACACTTGACAATATATAAATCTTGGGTAGTTGCAGTCTGCACACTATAACGCACTCGCAACGTACGGCGAAAGAAACTCCGTCAGCTCTGAGCGACCAAGATCAACTAGACGAGCGGGAGCGAGCGAGCGGCGTTAGAGAGAGCGACCGACCGCCGGGTATATGCGCGCGCCGTTCTCTCTCTCTCTCTCTCTTTGTTTGCGCACGCACACACATATAGCTATGCGTACGTATATACATAAGTTTAGTAGTGGGGGGAGAGACGAGAGCACTATACAATACTATATATACACGAGAGAAGAAAGCGCGGGAATGACGCGGGTGGGGGGATAGATACATTGAGCGCATGCGCACTATATGTGATGGAGGAGGTGATTTTTTTCGATATTTTCTGAGGAGCTCATGAGGAGAGGATCTCTCTCTCGCTCTCTGGCTGTGCGTTGTATCTACAGAGAAGCATATACAGCATAGGCATAATTAGAAAGACACGCCTGCGCCGAAGTGTCGTCGGGTGTATATACACCGCAATTACTCAGCCGATGCACATATATATATGTATATATACACAGTTGTCTATGGAGGAGAGGGGAATTATTGGTTGCGTAGTTGTTTTTTTCTTTTTTTTTACTACTTAGGTGTGGGCAAATTTACTATACGCGGTATAGGGGGATTTATATAATTTCATTGTTGGATAACTCGACGACGCTCCGAGAACAGAAATCAGCTTATCTTTTCTCGTGTACATCTTAAGAAGCGTCGGATACAATACAGATGTATATATGTATTGTGTGTGGGTTGCATGACGCTCTCTCGTGACACGACGGATGTGGATGTATCGGGTAACATTGTCAAGGCATTTTGTAAGGATACGCACGCGATAGTTCTTAGGATAGATATTTTGGAGTATTGGAGTGACCGATTATAATTAAAATTTGAGTTAGATATTTATCTCTGATTAGATTACACGAACGACTGATGAATCATCGATGAAATCAGAATTTTGCGTTTATTGTCGATGAATGTTTGGAATTTACTATAGTTATACACGAAAATTTTACTTACTATTTTTCTTGGTATAGTTGTTACGTGTTGTTACGCGATATGTTATAATGCATCGACGTCATGCATAATGACGATCTAGTTAGTATAGCCATATACGTATATATTTATTAATTGATTAGTCAGAAAAGTTTCATACGCGTATATATAGTAATATATGCTTAATACGGGTGAATAATAATTATTGTAGCATAGGTAGAACTTCGCAATTATTTTGTTAAAATAATTTATTACAATAACAGAAAATTAAATAATGTCCAAAGCATTTTATACGTATATGTGTGCATAAGCAAAACTTTTACCGTATATCTATATAGGTATCACTTGTATTACATAAATTTCTAAAAATAGAAATAAAGAGAAACAGAGATCAGTATCAACGCAAAAATAAAGATGCAAAGTTATTCTTTACAGTCATAATCATAATTTTAAATTAAAAATATTCGGAAGAAAAGAAAACTGAAATAAATAATATCGAAGGTTTGTAATAAACTTAAGTAAATATTGGAAGGATTGGAAAAAAATGAACAACTACACAAGGTTACAATGGTTTTGATTTATTGATTTACAACCTCTAATTCATTCAATTGTTTAATACACTACCTAAGTATAGCATAAGAAGCAGTAATGAAAATTCGTTCTACGAATCAATTACGTTATAAAGTAATTATTGTTGTACGTATATAAAGGTCCGCATGCGCGCGCACACACACACCGCGAACCTCCATTCAATAATAAAAAAATATTTACAACTAAATTTTTTTTATTTCCATATTTCGTTATCATTATCATAATTATTATTTTTCTTTCATTTTATTACGGTCTATATAATGCTCATAATAGCTATTACGTTCCTCTTTTCTTCTTTTTTTTTCCCCTCGTTTCATTATATTTAAATTCATTTGTATCATTTATTATTGTAGTATTGCCAAAAATAAAGGTCGTAATTATTCTTCTCTCTCTCCCTTTACTGTCCATCTCTCTCCGTTTCTTTTGTCCATTTATTATTCACATTTCTTTTATTCGAAGTTTCAGACGATTCGAGTGTGAATCGCCATCATACAACTCTCGCTCGATTTGTACTGACATTTTTATTATTAGAACTTTCCGAGGGGGTCGACTGTGTACTTACACGCGCTCGTGCCCCCGCAAAAATGCACGTTGTTATACACACGCCAAGTCTCGGATTCTCCCATAAACTTTGTCATCGTAAAACAACTTTCGCATTGCATAAGTATATTTCACGCTCTCCTCTATTCTTCGTTTCTTTTCTCTCTTTTTGTATTAACCTTCGTCGTATTACAACCCCCATTTATTATTTTTTTTTTTTTTGGTAGTCACGCCGCTTTAATTACTTTGTTTTCTTAATTATTTGTACGCTGCATCACATATTATATAATATTTTTTTTCTTTTCAAGAAAAGTCAAGAAGAAACCGCGCGAGATGCTATACAGATGCACGTTTATGTATGTATGTGTGTATATCATATTGATTATCATGACGAACAATAAACTAATGCCAGACTTTATTGAAAATGCTCGTAAATTGTCGGATATATTATACGGGGTATTCAAAATGTTTGGGACCTCCTCCCGATTTTGGAATAAATTACCTAAAGAAAAAAGGTGACCCTCTAGGTCGATAAAATTTTCGACGAGGATTATAATGATGACCTTGAATTTGACCTTTTGGAATCCTCATCGGAAATTATACTGACCTAGAGGATCACCTTTTTTTCTTTAGGTAGTTGATTTCAAAATCGAGAGGAGGTCCCGAATATTTCGAACACCCTGTATATATAGAACCTGTGGTAAACCAGTCATTACTCGAAATATTCACATTTCTTTTTGCGTGCGCTCAGGTCTGAGTATATTATAATACGGCTTATTAGGGTTTTGAAATTTCGAGACACGCCGCTCATTCTTTTTTTTTAAACAGTCTTACAAGTATTTGTGAGTGAGGTTTCTCACCTACTTAGAGATCTTTTGGAGCTTTTTTTTGTTCCGGATACGGTTTTTCATTTATTCATTTCATATATATAATCCAGAGCTCGAAGACTATCTCGCTATACACGGTACGTGAGTTTCAAAACACCGCTACAAAAAAAAAAACAGTAAAACCGGCTCTCTCTTTCTCACTCCTGAGATTCTCAAAAATTGTACACAGCAAAATGGTCTCGTCGATGTCGTATTTTATCTTTTAATCATAAGGAGTACAGACGTGTGTGTGTGTTTATTTGTGTATCTATAGAAGTACAATAACCGCACAACTGTATAATGACGTTATAGAACACATGAAAAGTTGTGAGAAAAAAGAAAGGACCTATATCGTCGCCTATATATGCAGTATTTAGTATACATGCGCTACTCGATTTTCTTATTGTTTTGAGAGTGGCACTTGAGACGGATCGTCGTCAGCGGCGGCAACGTAGCGGCACTTGAAGTACAAGTATACAGCTGTTAAAACGATCATCGTACTTTCTAGATTGTCAATCGAAAAAATGTTCTTCCAGTTCGCTTATAGAATATATATATATATATATATATATATATATACCTATACACCGCTGCGACGACCGCATCCTAAACGCTGAATAAAGAACACAGCAGTGACCCCCGTATGTATATGGACCACAGATGTTTTCCTTTTCAGCGAAGGAGGCACCTCCAAAATAAACATGTTTCTCTCTCTCTTTTTTTCTCTCGTATATGTATAAAATACAGACTGGACCTATCAAAGGCTCACCTTATGTTTTTCTTTCTATACCCCCATAAGACGCCAAAGGTTTTGCCGTGAGTATACAAAGTAGCGTTAAAAATTTGTTTCCTAACATTTGTCGCCAGAATATCTCTATTTAATTAATCAATGCTCGTCGTTCGTTCGTTAGGCTCTGTAATATAGACATATATCTATCAGAACGCTAAATACAACGCTTATTACACTTTTGTTATCCGGAAGACGCGCAGTTTTTTTTTTGTCTATCTCTTTCAACAGAATTTTGCACCTCAATAATCGTAACAACTTGCCAAGTTTATATGTTTCTATATTATGTGTGTATACAATATATATTTATTTATATTTCGTCTAATGATATATATAATAATGACGACTCGAAGAGACATTGAAAAATAAACGAATTTTCGTATTATGTTACATCGCTTCACATACGACGAGGCAACATTGATTAGTCGCTACACAACAACGTTCGTTTTTTCTACCTTATCGGATTTTTTTTTCTTTCAAGTTGCAAAAGTTGCTTGCTCTCTCTATACATCTCTCTCGACACGAGAAAATTAATCGAATTGAGGTTGACAGCCGACGATATCGATCGATATCGTACAACGTATCGCTCATCCATAATATATATTGCTGCGAAAATTTGACTATATAATATACGAGAATTTGTTATGCTGTGTGTGTGTGTGTTTATGTGCTTCTTTAATTGCTCTGACAAATGGCACTGTTACAATCGCTGTTTCTTCATTTTCTTATTTATTGTTGGCTTCGCACCGTTATAAGCTGTTGTACATTAGTGCGTATAGCTATATATAATAGATCAGACCTGGACGTCTTTTTCGCTTTCGAGACGACAATCGAATTCTAGCGATATACATAGAGAATTTTTGTTTTGTTTTTGTTATCTAATTGAAATATTGATCGTACATAATATTTAATTTCACCTTGAGTTCTATTTTTTAATATCCTATAAAACACCTCAGTACATTTAGTACTTACTATAAGAGAATTTAGATGTCCATGTCTGACGGGCTCTCACTCTCACGGGGGGGCGGGGGGCCCACTTTTCGGTCCCTGGCAACACGACGTTATAAAAGACACAGTATAACATTTAGAAGTATCTAATTATACATTATTTTAATTGTTGTTATTATTACACTCACGCTAGGCTACACACACGTATCAATCGTGCGCGCGCGCTCACACGCGTTTATTCACGTTTATTCGTTTTCTCTAAGTAATTGTTATTTATTTTGCAAGCTCGATGAAACTGCTATCATACAACAGCAGCTGATATACTTGAAAAAAGATTTATTTAAATTCTTTCACCTGTTTTCGTTATTTGGAAAATGCCTTTTTTGTGTTTACCATTTGCTATATCAAACTTTCGTTATAATATTTAAACAACAAGCGAGTGCGCATGAGTGATTTCACTGCACGTGCACGTACAATCGCGTTTGTATCTAGGGACAGTTTGTAGTAACCCGTCAATTTTCATCGCAAATATTTTTTTTTTTAAGATTAAGATAATTTGGTGTGTAAGACTTACGTTGTGCATGATCTATTGCGGTACAAAAATTTAATGTTTTCTTTTATCTCAGTTTCATCCTTGCAATGTTTAAAGCTCATCTCGTAAAACTTTGTAGCGTACTTTGTTTACATGCGAATAAAAGATCATCTTTGTATAAAATATGAGCATTTGTTTTGTCTTTTTTCTTCTTTGTAAAATTGGCCCTTCTAGTTACTTTGTCAATAAAAAGTGGTAATTAAATATCAAAGTTACAATCCATAATACATTGTTAATCTTATCATAGGGAATTGTATTCAATCAGTACAAGTAATTTTCTTGCAATATTCAATGACAAATATAGCTAACAGATTAGGTTTACCAATTTGTTAACTTCAATTTGTATACTATAGTCTGCGTGGACAAAAAGTATTGTGGTGATGAGGTTCTTGTTTTCATTTACACACAGATTATTTTTAAATATTTGTATTTTATTGTTGCAAGAGTTGTCAAAAATATATATATATATATATTTTTAAATATATTTTATATGTATTTAGATATATTTCATTATTTAATTCAATTGTCCCAGATCGTTTATCTTTCTATTACATTGGTTGACTATGATAAAGCTTACAATTTTCAAGTGATGCATTCGAGAGCTGACTATGATATTACAGAATTAATATCATTTTACTGATATTTGTACGAAGTTCAGCAAGTCTTTTACAAATGTTTTTGTCATCAGACATGAGTAGGAATTTTGAAAAACTAACGAACAGGACAATTTCTCTATAAATATTCAACTGCTACTACTCATTGGTAAATTAATTATAAAGGCTAATTATTTATTTTGTTACTCTCCTATTAACCTATTAATTCTTTTCTGTTATCTAAAGATTTTTCACAATAATTTAATTTTATGCTTGTCACAATATAGAAAATCATACGCAATAGTATTTATGAAATAATATAACATAGTATAGCAATTTAAATTATTTATGCGCTCTATCATTCAAAGATTTTCTATTCAAAATATATCATAGTTTGTTACAGTTGTAAATTTTTTCTAATATATATTTTTAGGCCAGTATGGACTTTCTAGTGCAACTACTATTATTGTATTATAATAAATGCAAATATAAAATTAAATGAAACTTATGTATTTAGTAGCTTTGTATGTATTGAACACAAAATAAACAACTGTAACAAATAGTATTTTTAAATCGATTTATAAATTGGATAATTCGTTTGTTTAAAGTATTAAAATAATTTTTTGGTCTAAAAATTTAAAAAATTTTAACATGTTAAAAAATTAAAAATTCAATTGGATAGCACTAAATTTGTTAAAGCCTAGATATAGTACAATTGAAAAATCATAATCTATGATACATATGGCCATGAATGTTTGGAATAATAAAATTCAGTTGATATTTTCAGTTTATAATAAGATCTTAAGTAATATTTTAATTAAAAACGAAAATACAAAGCATTGAATTTCTTATTTGTATATTTTTTTAAATTTTAAATTACCATCAAACCATATGTATTATAGATAATATAAGCTATTCATCTCACTCCACTTCACTTCAACGTGTTTATAATATTTTTCATATTAATCTGTATTAAAAAAACTGATGTAATAAAAAACACTCTTTTCTTTTTGGCCTCACATTTGATACAAGGTATTACAATAGTGATCTACGTACAAGAGACATTCAGTTAGAGACATGGAAGAAAACTCAACAATTCACATAGATTGTATATTACTCTTGTGTATTTATATATGTAATTGAAATAATTAAGTAATTTGTCTTTTTGTTTGTTCACTGCATTAAAAAATTAATAAAATAACCTACCTAACATTTAAAAAAATGTATATTATAATTTCTTTCTTTTAAAATTTGCATAATTATTCACTAGAGCATACTTTAAGATTTCAAAACTTTCTAATATAATGTAAATATTTAAATAATAGTAGTCTTTAAAAAATTGGATATTGTAACATTTTTATAATTCCTATATAGGTACAAAGTAAAAATTTGATAGTGTTTTCCTATCTAAACTATATTATAATAGCTTGAATATAATTTTTAAAGATATATAATTTTTCTTTTAATGTTAGTCATTTCATTAGTCACTTATTTTGTTTTATTAATTGTATATTTAATTTTAAAATACATATTGTGATTGAGTTAGAATGAACCTTGAACGTCAAGCCATAGAAAAAGGAATTATAAATATATTTTTTTATAGTAAAAAATACCTAATATATCTATTCTTCATTCATAAGACGCTAAATTTTAATATTAGTAGTAAATAATATTCATTTTATTACCTAATACTACTAAAAAAAATAGATTACTTGTACTAAACTTAAAAAGATTATTAATATTATTGATTTTAGAACTCTTTTACTGATTGATCAACTATATATAATTTTATTTTTCCAAATCAACAATAGACATTCTTTTATTGAATTATAAAATTAATGAAATGTTATCATTATCAAAAATAAAATAAATCATAACTAGTAATTTTGATTTTACCAGGAATAGAATGTACTCTTTTATTATAGTAAAAAATATTGTTTAAATATGCTTACAAAATTTATAGTGGATAATTCTTTAAGTAATAGGCATTTAAAATTCATAGTTATATAAATATATACTATAAGAAATGTAATTCATCACATTAATGGAAAGATCAATAGGGTCTAGGTAAATTCATAACAAAATGATATTTAATCAATTTGAGCCAAAATAAACAATAGTTTTATTGTACTCTTTCTATTCAAAGTCAAATAAAACTTTGCAAGTGATTTAAAAGTAAAAATTTTGATAATTCCATTAGTCTTTTGAAAAATCGTAATACAAAAATAGACTTGCAGTCAGTAGGCATCAGTATCATGAGTATATATACAATTATTGGATTTAAAAATTATTTTGTTTTTTTCTCGTATAAACCAATAATAAAATTCAATTCTATTGTTACTTGTACTTGATTTGTTTAAATTTTAATCTTCTCAAACTATTAATGGAAAACGAATTTAGATTGATAATTAATTAATTACTGAAAAATCTGCTGAATTGTAATTTAGTGTAAATAATTCTTTATTTTGAATATTCTAAGACTAACCACATAAGTATAGACTATTAATTAATAACTATATATTAAATAGACATAGATACAAAAGCATTTAAAAATTGCTTATTTGAAAAGTCTAATATAAGAAATTAATACTATGTATTTATTTCAGTATCTATCTAAATAGATAAAAGAATTAAAAAACAATGTAATATAAGTAAATGTAATATAAAAATTCAATATGTGATGTTATTTTTTCATGATTAAAATATGAATTCATCGAAAATATGAAATTTCTAATAGAACAGTCTAATTTTAAAATTTTTTACAAGTATTATTTTTATAATTTAATTGGACTTTTTACGAACAAATGACTATATTTTCAAACCTTAAACATTTTTAATATCAGTTTTTTTTTTACTCAAACTGTGCTTTTTCACAATCCTTAGATAGATTGTATAATATTGTTTTACTTTTTATAGAAAAACCTATAATATATATATGTATTAAAAAATACATTGGTAATATAATTTCGAGCTCAGTTCTTTTAATATGGTTTGACGTTTTGTCTGAATTCTTGTACCACTACGTACCATAATGGAAGAATGTAATAAATTTATTTATATATATTTGTATATGTTAAATGAAATGACTACTAAATGTCCTTTTCCTTACAAAATATAAAAATTGTTAATCATACTTCCTTAATTGATCAAATAGTTAATTTTGATAAACAATATTTGAATAAAAAATATATTTTATCTGAATAGTGAAATAAAGCCGCACAATGTGCAAAATGGAAATTTAAAAAAATGCATGGCTAGAGAGTGCGAAAAGCAATTTTCACATCACACATTCACCTTGACTTTGGTGATATTAAGATAATGATGTATTTTATTTTCTCCGAAAAATTGCAGTATCGGAGACCAATATATAGCGGCCGCTGATATTTATATTTTTTTCGTTCAATTTATTAAAAATTGAGAGTAAGTTGTCGCGAGAACAAAAAAATATGCTAGCCAAGTATTAAAAACCTAACTTGTGGAGACGACCGGAGTCTGGCAGTACGGACATTCACGTTGATTGGGCGCACAAGTAGAACAGACCACATAATGGTTGCACGGTGACAGAGTGACAGTACGATTTTGTTCTTCACAAACCATGCATTTTGTTGCCGTTTCCCTGTACAGCACCTGAAACGGCAACAGTTCATCTACCACAATCGCTCATTCATCGCGAAAATGCAAGGTTGAAAAGACAACAGATTTAAGCTTACTACTCCACTTGAAAAATAAAACTTTTATGAATAAAAAAATTATTTCATCAAAAATTTGCATTCACATTTTTAAATATATTCCAGGTAATACTGACTAGATTCTAATAAGATTTCTTAAAATTTGTTGTAACTGTAAACATATTTTTCAAGTAAAGTTCATAAACATTTATAGTAAATTTATCTTATGATCTAGTTTACATACTCGCCAATTGAATATCTTTTAAGATACAGAGTCTATTGGTATTATAAATCTAGTAAAAATCTTGACAAACTTAAAGAGAAGTTTTGTCAAAGTAATTGCGAAACTGCTCAATACACCAGTAGTTATTCAATTCCGAATGATAGCTTTGTTTTACCTTTTCTATCTCTTCAAGATCTGAACGTAGTTGTGATTGCATAGACTTTAGAGCAGTTATGGATAATGACTTCAGGTCGGTGGTTCTTGCAAGTGTACTGAGGTATGGTCCACCACCATTTGTTGCTTCATTCTCAGCTTTTAATGCTTTCAATTGTAACAAAGCCTAGTAAAAGTAACAACATAAAAAATCAGAAAAATTGCACACAAATAAAAATATAGGATATTTTGAAGATATGAAGTTTTTTCTAATGCTTCACCTCATCCCTCTGTTGTTCTGCCAAAGCGGCTTTTCTCTTAGATTCTTCACACTCCAATTGCCATGCGGTGCAAGCAGCACGTGCTTGATTAATTCGCTCGTCCCAAGTGGCCAGTTGTGCGCGACTCGAGGTTAATTCTTCTCTGAGCCTCTGTACCTGTAACTAATGAATTAATTTCATTCAAAGAGTTGGGGCAAAAATTAATTCTAGTGTATGTTTATGTAGACTTACTTCCGATAGTGATCCTGATGTATTATTATTGCTTGGACTCATGGAAAAAGCGCTAACTAACGGCGAGGCTCCAAGCGGTTGGTTCCTCGATGACGGAGACATTCCCTGATTATTGGAGAAGTCAAACAAGCTGTTATTAAATGCTCCGAGTTTCGATGCCGAACCGCTTGATTGCGAGACATGATTGCTGAATGGATCTGATACTTGATTGATGAATGATGACATAGACTGCAAAGAAAGCATCCATATTAATTCAATAAGCACAACATCCTTAAAATAAAGTCAAGTAAAAAAAAATAAAGCGCTCTCACTGATTCAATGGAGTCTTGATGAGAAAATCTGGTGCCAGCGGCCAGAAAACTGCTGGCGGATTGCAAAGGCTGCAGAGGACTCGACGTCGAGGGTGAAAAATTCGAGAGAACCGAACGCTCGGCCATTCCCGGAATATTCACCGGTGCCGAACTACAGAGAAGACCCGAGCTTGCCAAGCCCGCGGATATTGAATTACTTATTGGTGAATTAGATTCTCTGTGTATGGAGTCAACCAAACTGAGTGGATCGTCCAAATGCAAGTCCTCCAAAGCATTTCCTGAATGAAATATATAAGCGTTAACGTTTAATCATATAATCTCAGAAACGAACAAAGTTAAAGTTCTCGACTCACCTACGACAGACTCTACAGTATCATTAGGATAAAAAGGTGTCGACAACGGTGACGATATACTCGGTCGGGGCGCCAACGAATTCAGATTATACGCGATGTATAAATTTTGCTTCTTCTGCGCCTTTTCGGCCTTGGAAAGTAAAGGATCGGCCTCAATGGCCATGATTTGCTTACGTATTTCATTCTGAAATCACAACCAACATCAACTCATCAATCGCCCAAAGAAACAAACCTCTGTCTATCGCGATTATCCTCAATGAAACAAAAAACAAACTTACAGCGAGCAGAGGATTGTAGAGCAAGTTCGTCAGCTTCTGTTGCGTCGAGTTATTATGATGGAGCTGAGCTCCCGGCGCTTTACTATGCGAGCCGTTACTTCCAAGGCTGCTGGTGCTGGCGGACTCCGATACCTCACCACTACCGTTCTGTAATATAGCCAGCTGCCAAAGAAATAATCATTATTAATCATTTCTGTCGTAAATATATTATACAAAAATAAATATATTATTAGATACTAACACTGCTATCGCTGAGCCCTTTGTCCTTATCCTGTGACCTCTTGTCAGGCGGCAAAGCACTGCTGAGTAGATCTGCCAGATTAGCGCCACCGCAGTCCAGAGGCACAGCAACGAGCTCGCGAGCCAAGCTCATGTCGTCTGCAGGTAAGACTGCTTTATAAGCACGAACAGATATCGTCACGTTAGTTTATGCAGGCCATTGGAACGAACGAGAGATATATATTTTTCTTTTTCCTCGTATATATTATACAAGCACAAATACACAAACGGGTGTATATATATATACGTAAGAGAGAAGAGTCGAAGACAAAGAGAAAGAAAATACATAGATCTCGTTCTAAAACCTACGGCATCCATAAAGACAGAGGCGAGGAAGAAGAAGGAGGAGGAGGAAGAAGAAAAAAGATGTACATAACGGTGTACACTCGAGGACTTACGATCGACGTGAGCGAAGGCGCAGAAGACACCGCGTGGACAGTAACCAGCTTGCTGTACGTCGTTGCATTTGGTCGATTTGTAAATCTCTGGGTGGAATTGTTGCTCGGTACGTGTATGACAGTAGACGCAATTGTCGCCTTGGTCACAATTGCCTGGCTCACCCCATTCCTCGCCGTGCTTCACGTTCGGGCATGGTGTCGAACTGATACATGGTAAATTAACATTTTTTTTTTTTTTTTATTTAAATCATAATTTATTTCACATTGATGTGAAAATAATCAAAAACTTTTAATCTGACATTATTACGGTCGTACGTGACTTTTAAGTAAAACGCTAACAGAAACTTTTTCAATTCGACAAAATTTCAGAAACGCGATGATTGTATTGGAATCAATTTCCGTCTCGGAAGAAAAGACCGCGCGTTCGTTTCCTTTGTAAGTTTAGATAAGAAATCTTTTTACACCAAAGTTTGAAAGAGGTCCTCGATTCGATATTTGATACGGTTTTAATAAACTCTTATGAAAATAACTAAAAAGGCGTGTCTCTATAAAAACTACGTTTATTTATCGTGTTCTACACTTATTGTTAAATATATTTATATAAAATTCAAGACCTTATAAAACTTCTTTTCAAACACTTAACTTACAATTCCATACATACGAAACTTTCCTTATTCCCTAACAACGACAACAACAACAACAACTCACCGATACTTATACTTTCTCGGACTCCGACGTTTATCCTTGCTATTATGATACTGCGGACATGCATATCCCTGCCTGCATAACCTGGGCGGCCGTTTGCACGGTTCTGTCTTGTAATTACTAAGCACATAAGTCGTATCCTGCCACTTGGGATCTTCGTTCATCAGGTTACGTTCTTTGTCAAGGATATTCGGTCCGTTGTTAGCGCCGTTACCATCGAGTTCTGGATTTTCCATCGCCTGTAGCTCCTTGATATCATAAACAGGCGGGCGTAGATCATGATTGCCATGAGCGAACGCACAGTGAGGACCATTTTTAACGCAAAAGCCACGAGCGTCTGTGTCGTGTACGCACATGCAGGTCTTGTAGTAACGCAGGTGGTAACGACGTTCCGTGTCGCCAGCTGTACGGTGGAGGTTTGGGCATCTGTAATGAAACAATTGAACCAGTGTTTTAGAAATGTTTTGGATTTTTATTTTTATTAAGGGTTTTAATTTTTGGTTTGTTATTTGGTACTAGACGCGTGTAATGGCTGCTTTACGTGCTGGAGCTCCGTTATCGTGATGTTATTTGTGTGAAAAACTTCCCTGTGAATTTTGAGAAAGATAGCGATGATGCTTAGGGTATCTAACAATTACGCTAATTTCTTTGACTTTGAATTCTCTGTAACTAAAATGCGTCATTGTTGTAATATGAAAGAACTTTATTTTTCAATGATGAAATATTTAATGCGCAATATTAACTGTGAAATTTCAGCATATGCTAATTAATAAATAAAATAAAATATTAACTTTTTACTTGTAAGATAATTATACAATTTAAGAGACTGAGTAACGCGTGTTTTAAAAAAACTACAGTGTACTTTCGTCACTCGAGGTCAATGTATTTCCAAATATACCAAAATCGCGGGTTTTGACCTACTTTTATAATCCAATATTGTTATTGTTATTATAGGTTTGATAAAAAAAAAGTAAAAGAATTGCATTCAATTGCGAAAGTCAATTTGTAAATTTCGATAGTCAATTTTCGATTGATTGCCGCAGTCGTCAATCAACACTTGTGCACTCAATAAGACCTTAATTAAGGAGAGTTAACTGCTACATCGATTTTCCTTTTAACTATTTATACATACATACACTTCGTAAACTTTATTTCCAGTGATGTAATTTATGCATCTATTTTTATGCAAATCTTACGCATCATATTATAATGTTTTTATAATTATATAACTTTACGTAACCGGCGACTCTTTTGGTCACTCACTCTCACATACACTGCTTTTCATTAAAACCATCACGCGTAGCAATAAAAATATAGCATAACAGCGAAGAAGGAAAAGACCGCCTATTTTTTTTTCTTTTTTTTTTAACCTACGATTAATTAACGGAATGGAGACCGTTTTACGAGGCAACCGTGAGCGGAAAGATTAAAAAAAGCACCTCTATCTCTCTCACTCTTGACTTTTGTACACAAGAAAGTACGTAAAAAGAGAGTATATAAGCTCAGGTCGCGTTGTCGGGCGTAATTAGAAACGAGGGTGACACGTTTAAGTAGTTAGAAATGGCCATCCTTTCGTTCCTTAACTACCCACACATACTATACTGTTGTTCGATTACCTCGACAATCGACCGGAAACCCATCGTGTTATTTACGTAAATTATTCCTAATTTTCGAAGGTTCGACGAATGTGGGTCTAATGTGGAGGAAAAAAAAGAGAATTGTGAAAAAATTTAAAAATAAACCCGTACAGGTGGACAAGTGAGGTGCTCGAAACCCAACCACACATGGCTTATTCTACTTAGCATAATCGAATGCGTTAATTGATCGCCTCCAAATAGATTCTTTTTTTCGAAATGTGGAGAGGACTGATCTCGTGCTGTTGTATACTTACAACCTTTTTCTTTATTTTTAAATAACATAGTAACTTTAGAATTTTTAATTTAAAAAAATCCGTGTGTGCGTTCCTTTTAAGTAGTTACTTTATTTTATCATAGTTACGCATCCTTGCAATGAAATTATTAAGTTATTATTTAAAATTTATTAATGATTGTCGAACGATATTGATTTTCTTTTTTAAAGTGCTATAGTTTTTCTTTCAACTGTTCTACACAGTAGCAAGCCAAACGTTATTAAATTCCCTCACAAAAATGTATTATACTATTCTATCAGCAAAAAGCTCACATCGACATAAAAGACGAGGAAAAAGGCTACTATGGTACTACTGGAAACCTATCGGATACCAATCAATCGAGAAAATCCAATAAACCCATCCAATTCAATTGCTATTCACCGAATTAACAAACAATTCATCTCGATCTATACCTGTACAGGACTTTTAGACATTCCCACTCGAATATATATACACGTCAGATTTCAAAACCCACATTATTATATTCCCCGAGCAAAATTCCACAACGTAAACATAAATATTTACAGCATCGGGGAGAGTCAAAGGATCGATTACATCACATATATAACCATAGCGTCTCGTCCCAGCAACGCAGCGCATGTTACATATGTATACATCACACACCTAACGAAAGCTACCCTTCGCGCGTAACCTTCAACCCCTCCGACCTCCGCGTCTTATCAGCGTCGTATATACATACACACGTATATATATAGCGAACAAAGGGCTCGCACGGGCACCGCGTGCGCACGCATAAGTATTGATTTTTCGCGCGCACGCGGGGGAACCAAGCACTTTGCTTTTATATATAAGTATATACTCGCCCGAACAAAGATGTATATATTCGGGACGAGTGTATATGTGTATATATGTATGGGATTCCTTTGTATGCGCGCCCGCGCGTAAGAGCACGTGGGTACAGCAGCGTACAATGTATGTATGCGTGTGTGTATCGATATATATATATATATATATATATATATATATACGTATATATAATAACGTAATACGCGCGACGCAACAGCGACAATAGAGAGACGCGAGTATATAGGCAACAGCGTGGGTTTGGTTGCATCTCGCGGCCGATGACTTGCAATCCTTTTTCTCTTTCTCTCTCTTTTTTCATCTCCTGTATTGTGTATACATATGTATATGTGTATGAGAAAGGTAGAGAATAATGTATATGATTTTTTTTTCTTTTCATTTTGCAGCACGATGTGTGGAAAGAAGAATAATAAGTAGGAGAACTGATTTAACGGAGAGGATATATATCGATTCCGGGAAACGATTTTCAAGTGAAAAGAAGAGACACGATGCGTTTCTCTCTTTCACGTATATACGTGAGGCCGATAGCATCGAGGCGCGAAATTAGGCCGCGTTTCCGTATGTGTACCTATACTATATATATACACTGCGTCGCGAAGAGTACGTATATGTGCAATGAATTTTTTCTTCTACTTCAAACCTGCTTTTCTATGGCACTTTACCATACACCATTGATTCTATTTATTTATGTAGATATAGGATAGGTATAGATATATTTTTTTTTATATTTTACATTGTATACCTATATATGGACCTTATATTCGCAGGGTTAAAGTATGGTGGTGGAATTCGAAAAATGACATGTACGAGGAGGAGAAGGAGAAGGAGAAAGAGAGAGAGAGAGAGAGAGGGGGGAGGGAGAAATGTAAAAATAGACACACGAGAGAGAAAGACAGCAGCGGTTCTGGCACTCGCAGGAAAGCCGCCAAGAAATCGTGTAGTAGTACAGCAGGCGGCACAGGAAAAAAATTGTACGGCTGTGCTACTGCTGCTGCTGTTGCTGCTACTACGCGCATGCTATATACATGAACGAGAGAAATTGAATTTTACGACGTAAATTGCATTAGAATTATAATACTCCGGCTTGTGGTTTTCTCGTAGCTATACATTATTTACGAAGGAAAGTCGTTGAATATATCATTATTACCGCAAGTAGGTTGTAAATTGTTCCCTGAAAATCCTACTCTACAGTAATAAGATTTATAAATGTTGTTGCGTAGGTAAAATTAGGACTCGATACCATCATGCGCAACGCTGTACAATCACGATAGATAAAACCCTGAATTTTTTTAATACTAGGGGTGAGATCGGTCAATGAAGTAACGACATAACCATTCATAAAATATTATATACATAATCTCTCCCTATATATTATACTCTCGACATCTCTCTTCTCTTTTCCACTGCACGCACCTCCGACGACATCCCAAGCGCTCCCGTCGACACGTACACACATATACACCGTATATATATACTCGTACACTCGCCTCTCTCTATTTTTGTACGTCGACTTTCACGAACGCGTGCACACGTGTGTATATATATATATATATATAACCGTCGAGCTTACGTATATATAATATATGCACACAAAGGCGACAAAGTGTCAGATAATCCTGTTGTTTTCGTGACATAATCGCTTAGCGAGTTTAAAGGCCTTTGATATATCGTATTATTCACCTCCCCACCCACGTGCGCGAGTTTACTGTGATAGAAACGTAAACAAAGGTGGAGATTTTGCCGCCAACGGAAGGGTTATCGAATGATATTTTTTTTTTTTTAACGTCGAGTAGTTCTGTAAAAGTATGAATGAAAATTGAAAATTTTACTCCGATATGGTATAACATCGACTCGCGTGTATAGTCTGTATCAATCTCGAGTCGTTGGAAAAATTCCCATAACGGAAAGTATCAAGCCGATAATATATACCCTACAAGTGAAGAGCCACCGCTTACGGTTCTTTTTCTTAACTCCGAACAAAGAATCCAAATCAAGGTGCACATTTCGAAGTATCACTGTTCCATATAATCTACACCCAAAAAATCATATATATATATATATATACACACACACACACACACACATAAACTTCTATCTTTCTCTCTTACCCTCTGTAAATACTTACGTATATACACGTATATACGTACACATGCAGCCATTAGAAAGTCGCCGTTGCGTCCGCACACCATATCGTCGCGCGCCGCGCGCGTCTGTACACACATACATATATACACACACACGTACACGCGCATACCACCGCAGCTCTCTTTCTCTTTCTCTCTCTCTCTCTCTCTCTCTCTCTCTCTCTCTCTCTCTCTCTCTCTCTCTCTCTCTCTCTC
>JAYJLV010000001.1:1698221-1724550 GCA_036873485.1 Torymus texanus | reverse complement strand
TGAATGATTTCTGAAAGAATAAAATTCTTTCATGTATTCTTTCAGAATCCTTTCAGAATTAATACATGCTCTGTGGGTAGTTAAATGCAGTTTTTACTTGAACCAGATGTGATACCTTAAATTTGTTCTATCTTCTTTTTTTTCAAGTTTATGTGAAAGTTGATTATTTAATTCATTGAAGATTTATTGTCGACGATTTTCATGTCGCTCTTCGTATTTTTAGTTCAAAGAGATATTTCGAGTAAGTATTTATTATGACATATTTAACGAAACAATTATACTTTTGACTTTCTACATGGATATCGTTCCACCACGTTATAAATTTAATAAAATATTGATGCATTTTATTTTAATACAATGATCTAATTTTTATTATGTTTGAATATTGCACATATTTATGCACCAAACAAACAATATGTAAATGTAAAGAAGTGTATACATAAATGAAACAAACCATAGAGAAATGTATACCTTCTTATTACCAAATTTTGCTTCATTAACATCAAATATAAAAAATCTTACTATATCTTACGAAAAAGAATCTTTATCAATTTAATTAGTCAATTACGAGAAATTTCAGCAATTAAAACTTTACTTCCGTATATAAAAAAATATACAATGCATTTATACATAAATTATACACATCCATGTTCGCGACCTAACATCACAACCCCTTTCACTCCTCGAACTTTACAACTGACAACTTGAGCAAATGATCGTAGAACGAACATGTGCTCACCATAGTAGCATTCTCTTGCTCTTCTTCTCTATCCATGTACGACCAGTCGCAGCCGTAGGCGATGCTCTTGTGCTCCTTGTATTTCGCAACAACTTCTGGCCGGTCAAAGTTCAAGCAATCGACGATGAAGAACCCAGCGTACATTCCAGCAACGAGGAGATAACGTGCCTCGTGAGGATCCCACTTTAGTCGCCATATACCGCCGCCTACCACACAGTTGGCAAGTGAGCGACGTAGGTTGCGAGTATCCCATGTGCTCAATGTCTCGTCGTAGCTGTGCAAATTTTATAATTTTTCTATTTTACTGGCTATTTGTATAATCATTGTTCAAAATGTAAATAAAAAAGTTCGAAAATAATAGTCATCACATCGTTTACTCAATATGAAAAAAAAAAAAAAAAAAAAAATAAGAATTTATTTTCTCTTCAACTATTAAGTATACTAGCACTCGTTTATTAATGTTTTTTGTTTCACCATACCCTGGTCGAAAGTATATATACCACTTTCGCTAACAGCTAAAAAATTGTCAACTCTTTACCTCCCTATTTGCGTAATATACTATTTTATTTACCTGCCGGATACAAGGCAAAACTCTTTTTTCCAGTTGCTATGAAGACTCGTCACACCGGCACCATGGGATCGATTCATGCTGAAAAGCATGCAAGGTTGCCATCGACAATCGAAACTATGAAACTTGCAGTCGTCGCCACCTGCCGAAAAAAATCGATCGTTCCGTATACCATCAATTATTTCTAATCATTAAATATACAACTCAGGTACCTATGAATTACCTGTATACACAATGTTGGTGTCCCAATAATCGAACGCTGTGATCCAGGCCTCAAAATCATGCAGTTTCCACTGATTGATCCTCTCCGTATCTCCGCTCTCGTTTATCCTAAACAGCGTGATGCTGCCTCCAGAATCGCTGACTACGATCTTCACCTCGCTACTTGTCTCGGGTGTTCTTCTACCGGTAGACCAATCGAGCGATAGTGCGAGAACAGCTTCGCCTGGTACCTCTGATACCGATATCTCACTCAGCAGCTTCAGTGATACTTTTCCTTCCTCCTCTTCCTCCTGCTCCTCCTCCTCCTTTTCCTCCACTTCTTCTATATTCTTTGTTAACTCATAAATCTGCAACACGCCATCGGCGTTTACTACACCTAACAACGTCCTGCCGTTGAAACATTTGGTGTGCGCCCACTTCATATCAAGTACCGCCGGCACGTCGAGCTTTTGTCGCAGTTTCATCCGTACCTTTTTTCCATTAGTCTTTAATATTTGAAACAAATATATCCTACCTACTCGCTTCTTCTCTTCTCCACCGTCTTCGACTATAAGCTGATACATGCCGCAGACGAAGATGTCCTGGAAGCCTGAAGTAGGACACCATTCGACTGAATCGGCCGCGAACTCCGTGTCGAAGCTTTCGATCGTCTCGAACATCGTTTCGTCTAAAAACAACGAATTTTTTATTTTTTATACCTGTTTTTTTTTTTTTTTTAGTGTGTGAAGAGTGTTTTCGGAAACTGTCGTCTTTGAGGGAACGTAATTGTTTTTAGTCTCGGATGAAGACAGAGTAGAAAAAATTGTTAGATTGAGATCAGTGGTTTTTATTAAAAGTATTATATAATTGTACAAACTCTTCTTAAATCGTATAATTAAAGTACAAACTAATGGCAAGCGCATTTGGTATTAGTAATAGTAATTCGTTACAAACATATTGGCTTTGTTTACAATCCTCGTGTATGTTATGTGAAAGTTTGTTATTAGGCGGTTTAGTCATCGAAATATGTATACATTCATTCGCTTTATCACATAATTACCATATGATTATTACTTTGAGCGTCCGATCGATAATTATTAATAATTACAAATAGTTAAGAGACCTATACATTTATCTGTTAATCAGTTTTAAATTATTATTAAGACTATTAATACATTTGGTTTCAACAGAACATCAACACATAAAATTACGTTCACATGACAGTATCAACACGTGTGTACATACCCCTGTTTACCCGCACAAAAAGACAAATAGACTACGGCTCTTTACAGAAACGTGCGTGAGCTAATGCCTGCATTGCATCTAGATGAACGATGAGAGCATCGTGATAGAAATGTGCTTTTGTACTTTTTCTTTTTCTCTCTCTCATTCGCTATTTCGTACTAGCTTTTACAATATTTGTGGTCCATTTAGTGTACGTATCACAATAGTCTGTTATAAAATATAAATGCTTGCTTGTCTTAAGATTAATGAAGACCCTTTATTCTTTTAATAAGTCATTGCATCAAAAATACTTTTTTAATGTTTTCGAATTTCAGTAACACAACGAAACAAACTTAAAAATAAAGTTCAGGTGGCTTTAATCGCCGTTACATTCAAAAGTTTTAATACTATGTTACATAATGCTTGAAGACATACTTGCTTATTTAAAATTTTATTGCACATTCAGTTTTTTACCCTTTTGATTTTACACCTCACAGCTAAAGTACACTTAAATATACATATATAAAACGTAACTACACAAATTACAACAAAATTACAACTGACTCAATGTTATAAACATCTGACAAAAATCAGCAAGATTCGTGTTTCTAAATATTTTAAAAATCACCAAATAAAAGCTATTAAAATGTGTTTAAAATTACATAAAAGATTTTAGGAAAAAAATACTATCTGTTTGAGATTCTAAATAAATTACTTTCATATATAAATATTAAGAGCAAAGCCAATGTGCAATAAAAATTCGTTCATGAAAAATCACAATAACAATTACTCACGCTTAAAGTTCTATTTAACAAGTATACAAATGCAGAATTTTCATCATTCTGCTTCTAAATATTGCATTTAACGAGGTAGTTTTTGGCTAGATTTCATAAATTCGAAAATTGAATTTCATATTCTTACTTTTACCTGTAAAATAGTATTATTGAAATTGTGAATTACTTAAGAAATAATTTATATTTTAAATTTAAAATGACTTTCAGTATAAAGTACTTTGAGGTAGCGCTGGCTTCATTGACGAGCACTCTTCTCAGTCTCAATTAAACATTCTTTGACTAGAATACGAGCCTTTCCAATGCCTTGTTTAATTTTCTCTGTTGAGCCTCTGTGGCCTGCATAAGTCGGACGAATGTGTTGACCCAAGTCTTCTATGACATGCAATAGCTCTGCATATTTGGATGTAGCAGGTATTATTTTAGCAGGTGTCCTTTGTTGCTGCTGCTGCTGCTGTTGCTGCTGTTGCTGCTGTTGCTGCTGTTGCTGCTGTTGCTGCTGTTGCTGCTGATGATGCTGATATTGTTGCTGGTGCTGCTGCTGTTGCTGCTGATGATGCTGATATTGTTGCTGGTTAAGCTGCTGATTGTGTTGCTGGTGATGGTGATGGTGCATTTGAGGTCTTGGCTTTGGAACCGTTATCGGCGGCTCCACGATCTTCCTTGGAACCTCCATATTATTTTTATGGTTCTTATTGTTGGTCGTATAGTTCATGGTGGATTCTTGCGAATTTTAGATAATTTTAGATTCTTACGAAAAAATTAAAATTGTCTCAAAGACGACAGTTTTTTTCGCGCTAAGTAAAAAGCAAGAAACTCAAATACTTATAACCTACAAACAGCACAAAATTCTTACATTTTTATTTTTGAGGTTAAAACAGATGTTAGTAGTTAAGCTGTATGAGATGTACATACCTTTGCAATGTTCGTAGCAGCTCCGAAAAATCTACCTTCTAAATGATGCCTACCCAAAAAAAATAATAAGGAAGAAAAGCTGAAACGCGGTATTTAAAGCATCGTATACTTGTTTTCCACAGGCTTGCAACAAACAAGAAATGTGTACATCGCGCGTCGTGCTTATCGAGTGTCCCCCCTTACATACTGTTTTGATCTTCGTCTCGACGAATGGCAAGCCTCCTTGAACCTACGCAAGCGCAGATATGTCTATCGCACGTTATTTACAGATGGCGTTTTAAATTGGGCCTTTTGGAAATTAACTTCAATTAACATTTTGCAATAAAAAAAAAAGAATAGGTATACCTATACCTATTAGAAATTGAGGAGAGCCACGGTGGCTCAGCGGTAGAGCGTCGGACTCGTACCATAAAGGTCTCAGGTTCGATTCCCGCTCCCGTGAAAAAGCCGGCACCACTGAAACACAAATTTTTCATGTTACTTACTTTCACAGTGGTCTCGGTGGTTCGGAACCCACTTGAAACTGTAGGTGTCCAGTAGTTGGGGAGGTAGCGTCCTCCAACTATCTATAGGCTTCGCTAACAAACAAATTTCACACCCTTGGAGTTATAAACAAAAAAGTTTTAATATGGCATATCGTTGTCTCTGGTGAGAACCACGGCCATCAAAAAATTCTACTACTATTAGAAATTGAGGAATTGTTAGAGCTTTTTTTATAGCTAATTAAAAATCTATATATGTCATAAAAAGTTATATACTATTGACATCGTAAAACATTTACGTTTTACAATTCTTTACTGTAAATATACATTAAAAAGATTCAATGACATATAGTGAAATTCGTAATAATCATGTTACAACCAATAATGTTTTTATTTTCATAATTCTATTTCATAATTGATAGTAATTTTGTACGCTTGGTGAACCGACAGCTAGCGACATCTTAGCGAAACGGAATGAGGATGAATTAATCAGATGTTTTATTGGAGCGCGGCAGCGCGCAGCACGGGGTCTCAAACTCTCTGCTTGCAGCTTGCTGCTGTGCTGAACTTGATTGTACATGTATTGGAGCGTTAGTGTGTGATATCTCCTGCCAGAGACAAGATGGCAGCAACTAACTCGACTCTGTCCCCTGCACCGACGGAGAAAAAGGAAGAAGCGTTTAACGAGTTCTACACGGAGGTAAGCCGGTCTTTTTCGCTCAGATGAATTTTCTGATGTTTATAATGCGAACTAGGCTAATATCAACTTTATCGGTTTATTATGTAAGCCTGTATGAGGCTGTTTTTGGCTGGATTGTCATTCATTCTCGGCTGCTATTTACTTTGAATTATTGACTCAAATAGCCGTTAATCCTTTTGTAAACGCAATGGCGTTAAAAATACTCAATCTCTAGGTTCAAGCGCCGTTCAATTTTGGAGCTGTACATAACCTATTTGAGTTGTTGTTTGAATTTGAAATATAATCTAACCTCTGTGTTACTCATAGTACTTTGTGGTAATTTCATAGTATTTCATGTATTTATTTTTTATTACAGGTTAAAGAAATCGAAAAAAGAGATTCAGTTTTAACGCCGAAACAACAAATTGATAGACTTTTACGGCCTGGGTCATCCTATTTCAATTTGAACCCTTTTGAGGTTCTTCATATAGACCCAACAACAGATATAGATGAAATTAAAAAGAAGTATCGACGAGTAAGTATATGTTATATTTTTAGAACTATTAGAATTAAAATTAGCGGTGGTTCCTCATCTTGTTTTTATATTTTAGATGTCCATACTGGTTCACCCTGACAAAAATCAAGATGATTCGGAGAGAGCTCAACAAGCTTTCGAAAGTAAGTTTTAACGTTTTACTTTTACAGTAACTTATACTTTTTACAACAAATATTTGCTCAAGTAATATTATTTTGAATTCAAAATTTTACATATTATATGCTTTTATATAAGAGAATCAAGACAAACATTTATTTTCATTTTTTTAAATATCAAGAGATTGTTTATATTAATTTTAAGATATGATAAATAAACAATGTCAACTAAAACTAATACTAATATTCATTCTTTATAGTTGTTAATAAAGCGTGGAAAACGCTGGAAAGCGAAGAAACTAGAATTAAGTGTATGGATGTTATTGAAGAGGCAAAAGCAAGAACAGATCACAATGTAAGCTTAATAATACAAATAATAAGGCTATATATACCTTATAATAATGTTAATAATAAATTTTTTTATAGATTTCAGAGAAGAAAAAAAAGTTGAAAAAAGAAGGAAAACTAACAGACACACAAGTTTTAGAAGAAGAAACAGAAGATGGTTACAGACATGCAGTGTGGGTAATGACAATGAAACTATTCGCTGACATGGAAAGAAGAAGGTAAAATATTCTATTAAATTGTATTAGTATATTACGCATCTAAGGAGAAAACTAAAGAAAGTCTCAGAACGTATGTAAATTGTCTCGCGAGCCGAAGGAAAAGGGGACAAATATGTGATCTGAGGTATTCTTTATTTTCTCCCGTGGTGTGTATACGATTTTTCAGTAATTTTTTATAATTTATATAAAATGATAAATTTTTAGACGAGAACTAGCGATGCGAGATGCAGAACAAAGAAAAAGAAAACGAGAAGAGGAATTAACAGCCGAAGCGCAAGCTGCTCTTGATCGCGAGTGGCAGAAAAATTTCGAAGAATCAAGGCAATCTCGCGTTGATAGTTGGAAGGCCTTCCAATCTGGTTCAGGAACGAAGAAGAAGAAAGAAAAGAAAGTAAAAACTTTCCGGCCACCGAAAACAAAAGCAGAATCTCGATAATATATTGATGACTAGGGTAGCGTTGATTATCACGCCTGAGGAAGAAAATTTGCTCAATTTTTCGAACAGATTACTTATTCTTTCAATTACCCCTGTAATGTACAAATACAAATTGTTGAATATATTTATTATATTCTAAATTTTTTGGAGTGAGTGAATGTCTTTTTTTACAGTCACTATGCAATATTAACAGTACATTTGAAAGTCAACTTTAGTTTAATACACTCCAAAAAATTTCAAGTGTAAATTATGTATCCAAAAGTCTGAAGTGAGTGTAAAATTCAGGCGTTAAAAATAAGTATGAGAATCATAAACAAATTATCATTTTCGTTTTAGTAATTTCATGTTTTTGCAAATAGTGTTTGTTTGTAATACCTTAAAAGAAAAGATTTGAGGTATATTCATAGAAATTCTTTTTTAGTATTTATCATAATCACTAGTTTTTTAATTTAGATTACAAAACGACAATGATATTGATTAGGACTTTTGTGAATTAGAAAGTGAAAATGTTGCATGTTTGCGTGCATTTGTGAATACTAATTAAGTATACATCTACTGTTTTATCGAATGGTTTTAACGAATTATCAAAGGACTTCGTTGTACACAAAAATTATCAATGATTATCGATGATAATTTTTGTCAAACTTTTTTATACAAAACATGACAGAGTCGTTTATTTCATAGCGTTTTTGATGTATTTCATAATGATCATAACACTATGATAAGACTAAAAGCAATGACGGAAATAAAAATATCAAAAATATGAAAAATCAAGCTACAGTGTATGACTTTAAAACATTGTATGAAAAAATATTTTACAAATTTGACGTCTTGATAATTTACACGTTCGATTCGTGGTGGTATATAAAATAAAATATTTATTTTAAACTTACATTTATTCACATTATAATTGAAGTCAAATCATTGCTGTATTATTTACACGTTCAAATCGTAATGTTTTAGAACGAATTTTTCAATTTAAAAATATTGAATAAAATATGTTATATTAACAGTTATCATTGCACAGTATAATTTTTTCACTTCATCTTGCTTAAGAACAATATACTCTTAATTTTCTATTTAATTATGATTAATCTATTATTACTGTTAGTCAGTATAATCGCAATTGAAGTTCAACGACGTTTTATTTAACATCAAGTGTTTTATTGATTAATTTTTTGTTTCTTTACCTGATTAATTATTATACATCATAAAAAAAAACAAAATTCATAATTTTTTTCAAAATTCCATTATTCTTTCCAATTATCCCATATGTATATTTTTTTCGTCTCAAAAATTAACATATCACGCCGTTTTAAACAATGCATTAAAAATTGCTTTAATTCCAATCACTGCGTGCTCATGACAAATTCAAGTCGTCCTCTCCTATTATCCTCGGGTCATTATACGCACTCGCGCATAGATAACTCAGATGACGATCTGACATGGGATTGGCCCGTTGGTATCTCGCTTGTCGTGTCCAGCTGTATGTGCCTATATACACGAGTGGGAGTGAGAGAGATAGAGAGATATTTTACCTGTATGCTGCATGAATCGAACGCACCTATGGACAAGCACAGCGCAGGTCTCAAGGAGTCGCAGGTCGTGTCTCTCGGAGCAGCTGCGAAGGAGTTCAGGGCCGAATCGGTCGGTTTTGTCACCCCGGAGTATTCAAACATTTTGTACTTTTATTTAATTTTTTTTCATTCCGTTGAGAAAGGAGCGAAATGCGTGTGGAGGAAGATTGATCGGAATTACGACGCGTAGGGATTTTACTCGCTACTTTAATTAAATCAATATTCCCATTGCACTTTCTCGGTTACTATATAAAAACATTTCTTTTCATTTTCTTTCATCGATATCTCTAACAACTACCCTAAACCCATCCACACAACCTCCTATCAAAACCTTCATACAATTAAAAAAAAATTTCAAAAACCACCCAAGATCTAAAACCTATCTCCGCAATACAGATACCCTAATCCTTCTATTCCTGCATGTACCACGTGTCATCGTTGCATCTCTCTCAGCTCCCTTTCACCCCTACTCGGGGCCCGTACCTCTCGTATCTTCGCACCTGAAGACGACAGCCCGCCGTCGCCACCGCGCCGCCGTATACCGCCGTAGCCGCATGCAACAAGTAGTTACCCAGTCTCCGCCGCCGCCACACAAAAAAGCAACGTGTGCGCGCGAGAGCGCGAGTGTCTCTGCGCGCGTCCGAGAGAGAAAATACATACATACGTACGTAGCATATACAGGTGTGTAGTAGTGGTAGTAGTGGTAGTAGAGTATAGTGGTGATATACGAAGAGTTTGTAGTGTGTTGTAGTGCATCGTCGAGGGAGATGTGCTGGTGCAGCTGAAGAAAATTTTTTAAAAGAAAGATAGATAGATACATAGAAGTGTCCTTGACGGAGGGAAAGAAAGATGCCGGCGGAGGAGGTGCCGCTGCACCGGGGCGCCTGAGGACGTAGCGGTGGTGGTGGTGGAGGTGGTGGAGGAGGAGGAGGAGGTATACAGACGCCATGGCCGAGCCGATCGCTGCCGCCAATCTTGGGTATGTATGGAGCAAGGATGTATATATACCTATATGTACACCTTATATATACACACATGCCTGCTGTTTATTTATCCTCTATACGCGTCGCTGGCTCTCGTGGGAATCGGTACTCTCGTAGCCGTGAAAAATCGTAAGTATAGTATCGCGGACGCTTTGTGATGGAGAATTCCGGGTGTACCTATGTACATATATAGGTATTTTATATATACGGATACGTATATATGTGTGTGTGTGAGTATATATACGTGCATTTCAGGCGCACGCAGGAATTTGGATCTCTCCGTTATCGGTCGATAAGTGAGCGCCAGCGTATACGCGAGCGCGCGCGAGTGTGTGAGAGAGAGGGACTATAATACGATCGAAAATATATTAATGTAAAACGCGACGTTATGTCGCTATTTTGCGCAAGTGTGTCCAATTGTTTGCAGAGATGCTGATATGACGCGATTACGCGGAAAAATTGTTATATAAGGATTGGAGAGATGAATATAGGGGTGAAGGAAATGGTTGATGAGTTGTCAGTGGTGGGATGGATGGGGATTTGATGTTTAGAGTTTGTATATATATATAAGGTAAAATGAAAATGTTAAATATATTTTGTTTAGATGAATAATGTAATATCCTTGTTTTTCTTATAATTGGAGCACTCATGTATACAAGATTATATAAATAACATTAAATCAGCAATGCTGGAGTTTTCATAAAACATTGCAGACAAAAAAGAAAAAAATGACAATTTCATTGCTTACAGGACTGTTAGATGCCATAATTGTAGCTAGAACATAGGATTACATAACAAAATACATACAAAATAGAACACAGCAGTGTTTTCAAGACTAGTTTATTATTCACTGACATGAGAAGTGACTGGCTTTGCATACGCCAAGCAGGTAATTATGTGTGTAATGGGCGAGTAGTTGAACTTAACTGTCGATGAAAATTTCACTTTATGTATGGAAAACAAGAGTGAGATCCAGGTATTGTTTATAAAGTGGATAGCTTTATGATACACCTTTTATTTCATAGTGTATAGGAAGTGGATATAGATTTTTTCCTTAATTAGATAGTCTATTATGTATTCGCTTAAACTGAATAATAATTGATTATGAAGCCTTGGTTTTGGATGAATTAGTAATTGCAGATCATAGTGTTAAACATTTTGTCAGAATAAGTAAATACATATTTAAATATGGTTCAAAATTAAAAGAAGTAAATTGAGTATCTAAAAACACAAAAGCTTGTTACTCATTGATTAAAACTTTATTCTGAATGTTTTTGTACTGATTCATAATGCAGTCATAAAACTATTTTTTGTTTGGTTCATTATATAAACTTTTATGTACCAGAATAAAACAGTATATTAAATTTAAATATTAAAAACAGTCAATTATCCTAATTATTGTACTAAACTTTCTAAAAAAATAAATATTCTGAAGACATTTAAAATACTACATCTAATTCAAAATACATGTATCATAAAAAATAAATTTATCCTTCAAACAAAGGAAACTTTATTTAAAAAAAAAAAAATAATAAAATGAAAATTGCCACACATGACTAACGTTCCCGCTACTTACAACCGTTACTTATAAAATCATCAATATAATTAACTCACATCACTTAAAAAAAAAAGTACACTCCCTGATCCCTCAGGTCCCCTTATAATTAAACGATAAATCTCGCCAATAACTAGTGTCAATTAAAATATCTCCACGAAAGCGACATTTGTTAAACTCATCTACTATCTAACGATTCGATTTCGGGATTCCCTTATATACACATATAAACATGTATATATATACCTACCACCTCGACACTTTAACATATTTATATACATATACATACACACACACATTATACACATACACACGTATAGTACCGTTCCGCCTTTCATTTCGAAAGTGCACCGAACGCGCGCGAGTATATATAAGTTATCTCAAAACGAAAAACCGAACGCGCACATATACATATATATACACGCACGAGAAGCAGTTGTGTCGCTGCTGCTGTTGCTGCCGGTCTCATTAAAAGTATGTATATTTACGCGCGTGAGTGTAATGAGACAGAAAAAGAAGAAGGTGAGGAGGATTTCTGAGTTTGGATGTCAATAATGAGACTCGATTGTGTGTATATATACCTAGCGACCAACGTCGGCGCCAAATTGCCGCTATTAGCGTATAATGGGAGCGCGGGGGTTGCGCTAGAGAGTATATAACGTAGGGTTGCAATTAGACGACGTTGTGCTGTTGCGGTTTTGTACAGCGCGCTGCACTGTCACGACAACAAGTTCTCTTGTATGTGTGTATATACGCGTGTATTTTTTTTTTATTCTATCCGTGGGAGAATTCTCTCTTCACTTTGGGTTTATTGTAAACATAAAGATTTTTTTATATAATATGTGTTTAGCAAGAGTAAGAAAAAAAGGTTTTTGCGGCGACTTTCAGGGAAATTAGTATTGAAGATTTTTTTTTTTTTTTTTAAATATGGAAAGAGAGAGACCGGTTTTCCAGAGTATATACGTAAACAACGTGAAAAATAAGTTCGATCGAACGTATATATAGTCGAATTTTAATGGTGGTTTTGCTAAATGATGAAAGAAATATTTTCTCAATATCGTTTTTTTACTGCTTATATGACGTTAGACTTTTTTTTTTCTCTAACACCGGCTATGATTAAAGTCGTGAATGAATAACTTCCGTTCGGTAATAAGGCTAAAAATAGCGTATATATTTAAATGGCTCTTATGAGTCCATTTGTTTTCAGAGTGTTTCTTTCACATATATTCGGCGAATGAAAGGAGGGAAGCATGCCCTTACAATTTTTTATAACATACCGTTATAAAATTCATATACAAATTCAACTTGTATTATTGACAACCTTCTCTCTACTTCGTATCATCAACCAAGGTATATACAATCGAAATGCCGCCTTACAGTTGCTATTTTTAGGTACAGAATTGTTTCATGAATCGTTTCACTGTATATTTTATATATATAACTTTATATAAGTTAGTACGAGTTAGTATATACCACGAAGGACCCCAGTGACTGTATATCAGCTCTATACATCTATAAAAATCATTCGTTCACCATGACCATCCAAAATTTTCAAGTACAAACCTCTCACTCACGGTCCATCATCTTCTACATAGCAACCGCATTCGAGTCTCTCTGATCCTTAAAATTCCGCATTCTTATTATTCATCACGTTACATACATACACCACTATGTATTACCAAACATTACATCCATCCATAAATTAATCGCGTCACATTTCTCTCTCTTTCCACCCACACACGTAAAAAAAAAGGAAAACCTCGCCCTACAGTTACCGATTATCAAATACACATAACATCCAACCAGTATACATGTATATCTATATATGTGACTCAACGAAAACCGCGAAAAAGGGAACCACCGTTGTGGTGTAAGGATATATACCAATATATTATATATACGTTACAACTGCTCCGCGTGGGCCACATCATGCAAGTAGGTCGCGAACGCGCGAAGAAACTAGGCTATTTACCACGCGCGCGACTCAACGCTCGAAATTTGCCGCCTTTCTAACGAAAGAAACGCAGACATGCCCATTGTCCTCGCAGTGAGAAGTGAGAAGAGAGGAAGAAGGAGGAGGGGTGAGATATATACCTATACGTATGGTATATATTGGTTCTCGATTGAACGCGTGGCGCAGGAAGAGAAACGACTGCGAGAAGTTTGGCGAGAAGTCAATATCGCATGCGATTGGATTAGCGGTCGTTGGTGTTTTAAATCTATGTGTATGTTGGTCGTTGAGGTAACCTGCGGTCGTTTGATATATATCGTATATATAACTATATATCAAACGGTTTTTAATTGCTGTTCTCAATTGGGAGGTGTTTTTCAATAATTATTGTTCCATACTGATTTGCGTGAGTTTTATACGTCTTAATTATAATCGTTCAAGTAAATGCTTAATGATGTACTTTAAAGGATACGACATATATCATTACGACTGTTTTCACCTATTGCGCGCTCACTCATAATACATCACGCTACGCCGCGTTTATCTTGCGCTATATATAAATATATAGCTATATATCTTAACTACCTTAGAATTTTGGCTGCATGCTATATCCTCGCATGAGCCACTGCTCGTTTAACGTGTCGTCATACTCTCGAATCAATGGTGCAACTAACGGATATTATTTATTAAATTTTTTGTTCTCTCTCTTTCTCTCTTCAGCCACATCGAAAACTCATTCATTCCAGTTACAACAACAACGCGGTTGCAACAACTGCACCTCTCGAATTCGGAAAATCCGGATATCTTTGACAACCTTCCACACAGTTCCGTTCGAATCTCTCTCTCTCTTTCTCTTTCAAAACAACTAAGCAGCAACAGCAGCAGCGATGACATCACGCACGTGTTGTATATACACACGCGTATGCGTGCATACCAAAACGCATGTGCGCGTATGTCTTCCGGTTTTGGTAATATCCATATATATATATACACAGCGCCAACGCGATCCTCTCTTTCTCTCTCTCTTTCGAGAATTAATTCCAAGAGATAAGACCGCTCACAAGAGCTTGCCGTTACACTTTTCCAAGAGCCCTTATCTATATACACAGCGAGAGCGCGAGAGACTTGGCTCGAGTGTGATGTAGGTGCTTATATACTTATACTGCAGTGCTGAGGTGTCGCCGAGCGAGCGGTTTATCATCCAAATTTCTCTCCGTGTTTTGTACGATGCATTATATTATATACGTGTGTGGTGAGATAACGCTGTGACCGCAGGGTTCAGTTGCTTGAATTGATGGGAAACTGTCGTAGTGGGTGCTGTGTATAAAAAGATTGCTTTGTATGGAAGAGTGATGTGAAATTATATAGGTTGGTTGTGTTTATTAAAATTTTGTCATTTTTGAAGAAATTTTTTAGAATTTTCATAGAATAGGCAGATAGTAAAAATTGTATTTTATTGGTCACACGTTAATTGGATTACCTTTTGTATATAATAGAAATTAATTTCATAATTTTTATATCCAAATTATTTCGTTCAATTTCTATAATTAATCCCTCTAAAAAACAAGATTCTTTTTTTCAAACGCATACATCTATACACTTGATTTATTGCACCTAATATACCACGTGACAGAAAATTTCTACGAACTCTCTCACGTGAACTTTTTCCTCTTTTTCAACGGTAAAGAGTTTCTACAACAATCCACAATGACGCACAACTAGTCTTATAAACGTCCTATTCGCATGCGAAACGTTCTCGATTTAAATTCTAGCCACGCCGATTTTCGCCCTATTTCGTAAAAAATTTTTTAGAACTCGTTCCAAGAACTTAAACAATACTTAATATATATATACGTGCCCGAAATATCATCAAAAAGTGATCCGAGCACGTATCTCATGTTTGGACTTCTGTCAAAAAAATTTTTTTTTCCGTCTAATCTTTATTACTACTATACCATTACACACGTATTATATCCGAATGCTTCGCGTGTCTTCCAACAAATGACATTAATTATCTTTTCTAAGTCTCATACTAAAGAATACAACACGTCCAGTATATATTTGACAATTAAATAAAAACTACCACCATTTATAATAACAAATTTTTCTTCTATATATACCACACAATCGACAAACCCCTAAAACCCCACCACCACCGTTCATGTCCACTCTTCTCAACCTCACACACACATACACACGTATACTTCCACATCCTTTTCTCTCTATACACTATACACTACCTCTCGAGTTCGAAGAGTAGGGACGACGGGAGGCTGCGCGCGCTTACTTGCTCTTGCTTATACACTCGCTCTCCTCTGAACGCAAGCAAGAGCGAAAGAGAGAGAGTAACGCCCCCGCCGCTCTCTCTCTCTCTCTCTTTCTCGCAAGACCGAGAGATCGGTACTATATACTGTACCTCTACCTACGCGGACGCTGGTCCTCTCTTGCGCGGGCTTACCACAGTCGCGCGCAGTCCCTGCTCACGCGAGCGCGCCGCGCGCGGACTATCGTCAATTGCGCAACCCGAGTACCAGCAACAGCAGCAGGCACAAAGGCGTGTGTATAATATACATTATATATAGTAGTAGTACTGGTATATCCAATAGTTTATATATACCATTCGCGTGTCCTGCTATTCTTACAATTGTGGTTGTATCATCGTGGATGTATACGTGTGTTGTTACAGGAAGGCGCCGAGGACGAGACCCCGAGTATTACTACCACCACAACAGCAGCAGGGACAGGGACAACAGCAGCAGGGGCGTAAGTGTGCGCGTTGTGCAGCGGCGCTGGGCCGGTTCTACAACACTGGGGCCCCTTGTCCAAGATGTAGGCTTAGGGTCTGTAGACAGTGCCGTGAACCAGCGAGTAACAACAACAATCAGCAGCAACAGAATCAGCAGCATAGCGGGGATTGGTTGTGCTCCATCTGTCATAAGATCCAGTGAGTGTGATGGTTTTTATATAGTGGTATATAGTGAAGGAGATGAAGAAGGATGATTTGGTATGGAGATAATATATGATGGTGGTTGTGTAGTGAAAAATCAGCTGGGTTGTCAAGCCATAACGTCCTGTTGCGATGTGTAGAGAATCGCACGAGTTGGTGTTTTTAGTATTTTTTTTTTGCTTTGCTCATTTAAATTATGAAGAGTAAAGCGGTGAATAAATGATAGTTGCTGACGACTTCGTATTTGTTTTTGCGCTGGTTTGGTGCAATCATTGACGAACATCGTGCGATCGAGATTGTATATTGATAAATGCGCTAAAAACTTAATACGAAGAGACAAAGAATTGTAATGAGAGATTTTGTGATTAGCTGATGCATCCTTGTTATATATATATATATATGCGGAAAGTAGTTTTTGATTGGATGATAATTGCTTTACTATATGTACTTAGTTCTTTGTTATAAAAAAAGAAAGAACAAAAACGGGCTTGATTTGTACAATATAAATTTAAATTTAAAATTGAAGAATGTTTTAATATCTAGTGTACAGATTAAGAAGTGTTTTGAAATGGAGTCATAGGGCTAAAAATATTTTTGGACTGCTAGTTTAATACTTAATTAAATGCATCATCCACGTCGAAAAATTTATTATTTTATTATTAATTTCAAAAGTTGGTAATTTCAAAAGTAAAAAAAAGTCATTTTGGAGTTAAAAGTTATGAAAATTTTCATTTTTATCTTTGTTCGGCCTTACTATTGTTGTTACTTTCCGTTCATAATTTGTATTTCAATAGAACAAAAAAACGCTTATTCCTGATAAATATTATTAGTTTAAGTACTACGCATAAATTTTCATATTTTTCTCGACTATTTTTATTTGTCGATAAAGTTTGAATAATAATTTGCGATTCTCTTTTTTTTTTATGATTTTACATAAGTTTGCGTAATTTCTTCTTCTTATATAAATCAATACAGTTGCGCAGATTTTATTGCAATTCCAAAAACAAAAAATTTCAATTTTTTAACGATTTCTTCGTAAACCGTTGACACTAAATTAGTGCAATTTGCACCAATTCGTGATTAATGAAATATATTAGTTTACTCGCAATAAAGTAGAAAGTTATGAAAAAAAAACGTACACCGCAAAAACCTCGTATTGCTTTTTAGAGATAATGAAATTTAACACTTTATTACATTAAGTCAACCTCACCAAGAACCAAGCTAAAAGAAAGTTTTGTCTTTTCCTCACGTCTAGGGATTTACGTTCCATATCCGCCGAGTGGAGACGAACAACCGGAAGGGACAATTACTTGTCAGCCTTAGACATTTTAAAATACAGCATACGCCGTGCATGGACAATTAACGGTAACGCCACAAGTTTTTCCCTACTTACGCGTCAATTTTCTGACGACTCTTTTTCTCTTCTTCACCTCTATATCTACACGTTGACGTATACGTAACGTCTTGAAAATTGACTTAATCATATTAATTCGCCTGACTGTAAAAGAAACAACTGTCTTGCTGATATTTCTAGAAATATTTATGTATATAGAAATTGCTGCTTTTTGTTGTACTTCTATGAATTGTAAAAGAATAATTAAAGTACAGTAATTTATTTAATTTCATTAACGGGATTTATAATTTGTCGAAAAATAGTGTCTGAAAAATTTACTGTTTTTTTCGGTATTTAGAAAATTTCTATATAAAATATCATTGTCCTTTCATGCTTTCAGTAAATAATAAATATTTAGTACAGTAGCTTCTTCTTGATTCTCAAAAACGAATAAGTTAAAAGTTGCTGTCTGATGCAAACAAAAAAATTTTTTAAACAAACTAATTTTTTAAAGTAAATATTCAAACTCCATTGCATGTTTAAATTTCGTTTTCAAGATGTTACTGACACTAATACATAAGTATAATAACAGAGATTTACTAATAATTTCCTTTTGAACCTAACGTAATGCTAACAATTTTAGAGAATCAAATATAATTTTCAACTCATGAAACCTGAAAATCTATAATTTTCATAACTAAAAAAATCACAATCCTAACAACAACAACAACAACAAAACTCAAAAACGTTCTAATAACTTTTAACACCTCTAGTCAGTACCATCTATCACTAAATTTAATCCTCACAAAAACCTTCGTTCCCCTCGTTCCCACGACCACTCATCATCGTTACAATATACTCTCACGACAAAAACACCATCTTCAATTACTTCCCTCCATAACACATATCCACCCACAGGTCCACCGGCACGTTGGTCCGCTGCTCGCAAGTCCGCTGAATTCCGTCTCTACCGAAGTCTACCCAACCGCAGTGGTAGACGTAGTTACCTCGAGGAAGCAGAGAACAACGCGAAGAACGCACGTACGAAGACGTCTGCTATAGAGACGCCGGTAAAACCAGCACCTAGGGTCATTAGTAGCAAGGTTACAAAAGCAGAAAAAAAATCGAGTATACCGGTGTTCAGGAGCAGTAGAAGCTCAAAGGAGTTTGAGGATATCAGGGGTCCACATGAGTCGCCCAAGAGGTCGCTGATACCGCAGAGGTAATTTTTTAGTTTATTCAAAATGAGCGGATTGTATAGTGTTTGATTGAATGTGTTGGATTTGTCTTTGAGTGAAAGATTTTTAAAAGTCGTCATTCGATTCTATTGAGTCTAAGTATAGATAGAACATTTCTGTTACCATTTTGTAAAACGAAACTATCGGAAGTTGATTAAAAGTCGGTGGGTTTCGATTATTCGCTCCAGATTATCAAACAGTCTTTTGATACTATAAAAAAGAGAAACAGTATAATATACAACTTCCTTCAACCACTGAATATATATACTGCAAAAGTAGATTCGAACCGAACGAAATATATAAATAAGTATACGGCATTTAAGAACACAATAGACTATCGGATAAGAAGAAACCGTAACAATCGCGAAAAGAAAGACTCACTCTCCGACAATCATCTCTAATTAAAACCATAAAGCTTCATTTACATACCCATACACATACACCTTCCATCCCACATAAGTCTCCGAAAAAAGTGCTTACACACCTTCAAAAGATTTCTCACCAACCAACAAAAAAAAATGTAACTCACCCTTTTCTTTTCTTTCAATTTTCTTGGCAGATACCGCGGTAGCACTGACGACCTGCGTCGTAGCCGCGAGGATATAAGCAGCCCAAGCTTCATTCCAAAGCTGGCGCGCGCCAAGGAGGACAAGCTGAGGCGACAGGACGAGGACCACTCGAGAATTGGAAGCGGTGGCAAACCTACGCCAGCGTTAAGAGCATTCCTTAGGCCCCGTGCTACCAGTGCAGATAATCTGCAGAGCGCCGTAACTGCTGCTGCTGCTTCTGTTGCTGCGAGGTAAGCGGATTTTCAGGATTTAGGGTAGAACGTGGCCTTGCCAAGAATTCGAAGAGTGGTGGAGTGGTTGATTGGGGGTGATGAATAGGTGATTATAGGGGCGTAAGGGTGTTGGAGAGATCGTTCGGGTTCGTATAATGAATCCTTTTATTTATTTTGTTTGTGTGGGCTGTATAGGTGATTAATATAATTGTGTGTAAAAGTGGGTTTAGATAATTAAGCTAAATATTGTTAAACATGGTTTAAAAATTATAAATTTAAGTTTTGTTTTGATAAGTTATTTATGTTATACACGCGGTATTATTCAAGGATATAATTTAAGCAACGCGTGAATAAAAAAATGTACCTGTAAAACTTTGGCGCTTGGATGAAAATATAGTATGAGATATTTATCTGATCAAGTACGTTATCAGATATTACGAACAAAGTAAACATGCTACGATTCCATTATTATCTAATCTAGAGTATATAGCAATTATTTCATTTTAGATAAATACTTTTTACTAATATGCTTCCATTAGAGTTGAAATAGTCAAAGTTATATTAAAGTATATATGAAAATGTAATTTATATATTGTAGTATTCAGATATTTTTCGGAAGGCTTACCTAAGCGATTTGTGTGATAATTTGATTTAAAACCCGCTGTTTAATGAAGCGTTTATTCCAATCAATAAAATCAGTACCATGAAGTATTATCTTCAGGATAAAGCTTTAATTAACAAGTAACTAATGGAACTAAAAAGAGCTTTTTCAAATCAGTGTCTTTAATCATTGAACAAAATGATATTTTGTTAGTAGAGAGTCGTAATTAAATATAAACCTTTTTTTCAAAACCATTATCTAATACAACTTGAAATTTTCAGTTCACCAGCTGGCGGCGACGTAGCTCACCAGGAATGCCCGTCGACAGACCCGTCGCCATCACGGCCCGCCCCTCAGGAACGACCAGAGGACGCGAAGCCCGAGATGGTGGACGAATCGAGCCTTCTTCTTCACGGCAGTGCAGGAGATGCTATCAGAACCCTCGACAGTGTCGACGAGCCTGACGAGGCGCCCCGGATAACCAGCCCGTCGCCTATCGAATCGAGTGACAAGGATGTCGATAACAAAGACCAGGATAAGCAGAGGTTGTCCGACTCGTCTACAGGGAAGAAGGCAGACGAGCCTGTGGTTGTAAGTTTGACAATTGCTTTGCTTTTTTTTTTGTTTGTGTCATTTGAGATTGGTGGTATTGATGGTTAATTATTGTTTGCAGGTGAAGAGGAAATTTTCCAAGGAGGAACTTTCGAACGACGACACGGATGATGCACCCAATAGACGATGCTTGAGTGTAAGTCGAAAGTTACGTTATATGTTCGCGAGGCGCTAGGTGAACCGTGTATATGGGTCGCGAATTTCTTTTTTTGGAGAGCTACCTTGACATGAGCGAGAAGTTTTTTATGCATATTATGAAATTGTGGAAATTCATAGACGTACAGTAACGATTTATCAGTATTTACGGTAAAATATATTTTCTTCATCGAGACTGTATTAGATTTGGAGTGACATTTATTTTGGTTTTATCTATACCAGTTTGTTGTATTATTTAAATGCATAATTCCGTGTTAATACTTTTTACGTATTAACTAGTGCACTCTGTTTTTCATAAATTTATGTGCTATAATTAATCTAATGAGTAAAATAGCAAACGAGATTTAATAACTTTTTGTGTATGGAAATTCAGACTTTTTTTTGTTCCCATTCCTTTTATTTTTGACATCTTCTGTAAAACCAAAGAAACTGTAATTAACGCTTGAACAATTAATCAATCTTCCTTTACAGCACCTCTCACCGGAAGCCAGTCCGCTGAGCACGCGTTCATCACGCTACAGTCCTCGTGAGAGCGAGAGCGAGCCAACACCAGCGCTGCCACGAAAAACAACCGGCGATCGTGGCGAGTCTAGCTCTGCGTCGCAGAGGATTCGTGACGCCATCACCAGGACGCGTAGGGAATCGAACAGTAGCGCCAAGTACGAGAGTAGCGGTAGCGAGGGTGTCAGGTGAATGCGCGGGCGTATTATCTTTTTGTTTTTAATACGTATATATGGCTTTATTGCACACCCTACGCTCTTTATGAGATAATGATGTTGCATGTGTGAGCAACGCTCGACGAATATGGTAATGTAACGAGGGTGGTGTCACGATGGAGAAGAGGTGGAGATGACGTCATTCGACGCGAGTCATTGTCTTAATAATATATACGCGCGTATAGACTGGGTTGCGAGAGTTTAATAAATTATTTTATACTTTTTTTATATCTGTTGGGCCAATGGTTTTTTTATTATAACATTTTCATTCTAAATATAATTTTTTATGATTTGTTAAAAGAAAAGTTTTATAATTTATTAGACATAACTTTTTGTAATCGTAATTACGTTGTTATTTTTCACCTTACAATGCAAGTTATATAACACTTAGTTAAGATAGCAAAACAATTATTATTATTTGTTAAAAAAATAACAAAATATGAAGGTTTTTTATTTTTGTTTTTCATGATAATTCGAACATTCATGTTTGTCCTTTTAAGTATTTCATCGAAAAATCGTTTTATATAATATATTTTATCATAATTCCGTAATAATAAGCTTCTTACAAGTCAATATTTAATTTAATTCATTGTTTTTTCTCATACATTAACTAACAATCAATATCTCTCTTTTTTCTCCACAGACTCAGCGAATCTGGGATCTCAAGCTACGTGGATATCGCTCGGCGCGTGAAACTATTCGGCGGTGGTAGTGCCGGCTTCACAGCCGCTAATCGGGACGAGGTACTACAGCGTGACAGCGCCACTAGCGCCGGCGAAGATGAGCATGAAGAGCACGCGCGTGGACCGACCTCCCAGAGTCGGGTCATGTTGCGCCGACGACGGCAATTTGATGCTCAAGGTAACGTGCTACTCTGCTTCTCGTCTTACGCGCGATAGAGATGCGAGATGCTGAGTTGTGTTTTCTGGAAATAGAGAATGGGATTTTTTGTTATCTGTCGTCGGAGGGAGATAAATGATTTTGATTTTACTACTAAGTGGTTTTGTATAAATTTGGTATGATAAGTAAAGTAGTAAATCAGTTGCTAAGGTAACTTGGTTGTATTATGACGAATAAACGGTTATTGAAGCTATTATATATTTATTAGGAAGTCTTATTATGGATTGAATGACGCAGATATTTTTATCCAATTAGTAGTAGTTATAGCAGCTATGTTTGTCACGTAAGAAATGTGCAATCATTGGAATATCGTAGCATATCATAGATTATTTTCGTTTATATTACTGTTTATTTTTGTTGCCATGGTTATAATAAATTACAAAAAAAAAAAACAATAAGTAGTAGAGTTTAAAAATTTCGCTTTGGCAGTCTTTTAAGACTCACCTACAAAGTCAAAATTTTGATACGCCACTAAACAATTGGAAGTGTAGATATGTAGAACGGGTCTAGTCATTCACATTGAGTTTCAATTGACTCTCTTCGAACTTTCGTTCTTCTCTAGTAAGGGGGTCAAACATATATTGTTTAACTTGCAGGTCTTCTTATATTCGTAACTATTATACAGGTTTCTCCGGTATCGAACGGGACAATAGTTTTGTTATCGTTTATCATTCCACGTATAGCCTTGTGTTGACGATAATAACGATTTCTGCATTGACATATATGCGTACAATACCATCAGACCTCGTAATATAATTTTCCCTTAAACAATTATAACACTCCTGTTTCTCTTCTTATTAACCCTCAACGTTTATCATTGTATTCGTTTCCTCTTAAAATCATCAACCACAACGAACGCTCGTTATCATCTCCTACAAAGATTTAAAATCACACTCGATCAGCAAGAAAACTTCATCTTAGCACACATACCTAAACAAATTTCAACTTCACGTATACACGTATTCCTTCCAGAAAATCTCCATTCATCTTTTGTCAAGCTTTCACTCGATTCTCAATCATCACGTTTCCCTCATCCACAAGATCTCTCGTATCCATACGCATATACATATGCTCAGACATCTACTCGTTACGTATATACATATATGCACCGACAACCGATTGCACTTCGCTCCCTCTCTCATCTTATCGATTTTCGAAACCTACCTCGTCGCCTCTCTCCGCTACGTCCCGTTCGCTGGCAGTGTATCAGCGCGATCATCGCCGATATCAGTCGTTATTTTTTCTCTCCCGTTATCTCGAAAAAAAAAGAAAACGGCGATGGAAGCGGAGGGTCTGACGATCTTCGGGGTCGAGTGGCGACGTATTCTTCAACTGTTACTTACTGGTATCCTTGCGATATACTTTCTGCTGATGTATTCCGGCGCTTGTCTTTTCGTTTACCTGCTTTGGGCACACGGATATTGAAGTGTCAGCGGATGTATCGGTACGTGTGAGCAGTACAAGAATCGTATATACTACATACATATTCTGAAAAGAGTTTGGATTATTCGCTCAATAAATAACCCTGTTACTTATTAGCGACAAGTATATACTACCACCAAGTATTTTTAGCCACAAGGTATATACACTCTTACCCAAACAATCGCGTTTGTTTGCCTGCTACACTGCGTTAACGAAGCCCAAATACACACACGAGCTAGCGTGCTCATATATATGCCGTAGACGAGTGTTGACGGGAGCGATAGGGCCTATCACACCGCCTACACCACTAACTGCGTGGTTGTCGCGAAAAGAAGCGATAAAAGAGTTTGTGGGGCAGCGTTTATCCAAAGATAGTGCGGTATGTGTGTGTATATTACGCGTCAGTGGCGTGTGTACTATTGACAGGTGCGCGAGTGTCTTGTACGGGTAAACGAACATTTCGGAGCATTGTAGTGTATTTTATCTTTTTGTTTTGTTTTAAAGAAGTGTAAAGTAAAGTGACGTGTCAAAGGATAAAGAGAAACAGGTAACATAATGAATGAAATAATATAGTAATAGATTATATATACATATATGTATACGGTTGACTTGGTCAATTGAATTAAAGGAAGTACGCGTGTTTGTCTCGGTTCACCGCTCACGTATATAGCTCTTATTTCACCTGCGTTTCTTCTCGTCTCACTATATTACATCACCATTCGTATACCTACATCCACTTCCTATTCACCGAACTTCTCTCAATATCCTAAAAATACCTGTACCCTCTCAAGCCAACAAAAAAAAAAAAAAAAAAAAATAAGAAATACAGTAACCCTAGCGAATTCAATCATCATATCTCGACGTTCACTCTCGTACGCGCGTACATTCCGCAAGGCAAGAACCTCTGCTCTCTCAAGCTTCCTTCCTCTCTTTCTCTCCCTCTCTCTCTCTAGAGAGAGAGAGAAAAAAGGGCCAAGGCAGTGGCGTATACACGTAAGTATATATACGTGCGCGCGTGAGCACACGGCGGACTGGAATAATAGCACATATGCGCGCGCGCGCGCGAGTGCAGGCAGGTGAGCACACGTATATAGAGGTACCTATACCGGGTGCTCCTGAAGTACGATCCCCTGCGGTCAGTCGTGCGTACGCCATAGGGTCTGGGGTATATAGGCAAAATCGATATTCAGAAGTAAGGTTCGTTTTTTTTTCCTCTTTGTTGGGATTAGGGAAGTTTTAGTGTCTAGTGTATAAGATTATGTGAATATATTTAAATTATATGGTAACGTGAAAATTAATTTTAACATTAACATTGTTGCTTCTATATTATCTATCTAAAAAATTATATGTACGATTCTATGAAACTCCGATACGCGATTTGCGCAATGAACCGTCAAGCTAAAATAAAAGCCATTCTCGCACGTATTCTTCGTATCTAATCGATTAATTAGATACAGCGTCGTTCAGGTGAATCAGACACTTATATATATGTACGCATATAATGCACTCCGGAAACGCGAGAGTTTTACCGCGAGTTTATCGATCCGATTGCCACATCATCATCGGCATCGATTCTCGCGTATATTATTGTTTTTCATCAAAACACGCTCGCAACTGTGCGTGAATGCAACGTCGATTGCGCGCGCGTGTGGCTTACACATATATACACATTGTGCGTGTATATGGATAATATTCACAACCACAAGCTTTTCTTCGATTGTGCATATTAGTAGGTGTTGCGATGAATAACGTCGTGATTGTGATTTTTTTTATCGGCTCGAGTTATTAAATATTGAATAAGTGTGTGACGAAGACAAAGGATATTTTTGTCCATTGATAAAACGAATAGTTCTTATTTTATATTAATTAACGTGGTATCTTTGTAATTTGAAAATAATTAATTAAATTATTGAGAAAAGCATAAATTTAATATTTACTCGTCTAGGTAACAATTTTACAACTTTTCGTTCAATTAACCAAGTAATAACGATTAATTAATAAAACAGTTATCTTTTTTCTTTTCTTTATACTTCGCCTCCGTCTAATTGACAATTATTCTCTAAATACTATACTATTGTAGAACGTGAGGTTGACAACTAATTTTCTACATTAAACATTAATTATTACCGACCAAATTAAAAACGCTCACTACACCACAAATAAGCATTAAACCTCCGCATCAACACTTCAACTAAGCCTCAACGATCTTCCGATTACACTTCCACCGCACCGAAAAAGCCCATATCATTACCGCGCATCATAATACATACACACTTCACATCCATTATTCATAATCCGCATGACC
>JAYJLV010000001.1:1649811-1693623 GCA_036873485.1 Torymus texanus | reverse complement strand
ATATTTAAATGCATGAGTGCATAAATAGAGTTATACTTAACTGGATTGTCGATGTTGCTGTTTTTTTCTTTTTTAATCGCGTTCTTGTGGGTGTGTAAAGTAGGTCAAAAGATGAGTTGATCGTTTTGTAAAATCATTACGGAAATGGATTTTGAGTAATCGTGGGATAAGATGAGATCGTTCTTTACCAGTAATGTAAGTGATGAGATGGGAAAATGGCCGTGAATGTTAATCTGTTGAAAATATGGTAGAACGTTTTAAATTATCATTTTGCACTGTATTTTCTACATTGAAAGTATATTTTTACAAATGTATATTTAGTAATTGAATTTGCTGTTTCGAAAAACAAGAGTAAAAAATAAAAATTTGATAAAATATATTAGGTAAATGATCAAGTTATTTTAGTTATTAAATTTGTTATTATACCAAGTAGGATACTAAGTATGGAAGAAAAATGATATTTGTAAAGTAGAATCTGATCGTGTTGTTACAGAGTTTTCGTAAAAATATTTTATTTCATAAAATACAGGCTTTTAAATTTTATTTTTATTAGCACGAATGAAAACTTATTGAATATTACATTACTTTAACTTGTTATAAATAACATCGAATATATTATATAAAGATTGTACAAGGAAATGGACATTCTCTTTTGGGACACGATAAATGAACACCTACAATAACGATGACAACCGATTAATTTATTATTCGAAAGTTAATTAACTAAAGATAATAAAAAAAATAAAACAAAGTAACGAAATTCTCACATACTATCACTTACATTCACATCCAGCAGAATAAATCGTTAACTTTCAACTCTTTCACATACCATTACTTTCCATTATACGCATAAATACCGAAAATATTTAAAGCCAAAGCTTTGACGCACTCAGTCACCATTCAAAACAAAAAAAAATGAAAGAATTACTACAAGGTCATTGTGCAATTCCAGGAGAAACCGGAAGAGGATACCGAGTCCGAAACAAAGCCGTGCGACAGCACGAGTGAAAACAATCCAGAGCCCCACGCCGTCGTCAACGAATCATCATCATCATCACCACCTGACGTTCCTAAAGTACCGGTTGAAGAGGTGGAACAACCTGGGAGAATGTTCCGTCATTCCCAGGAACAGGATTCGCGCAGCTCGTCTGGTCGCTCGTCCGCCGATAGCAGTGACCTCGAGGACTCGGCTGGTTCGTCGTCCACGCACCATCGTTTTTCACGCGTTCTCGTCGTCAACGATGATAGCCTCACCAGTGAGGACAACGACGTTGAAGACAACGAGGACTCGGACGAGCCTATAATTCTGAAGCGCGTTAGTGCTCTAGCTGAGCGCGAAGATGAGAGAAAGGATGGAGAAGATGAGCCTGTGGTGCTCCAAAGGATTCGACTCCTTGACGAGGATGCCGAGCTGGATAAGAAAAGTGAGGATGACGAAGACGAGGAAGAAGAGGAGGAAGAGGAGGAAGAAGGGGAAGATACGAAGAATCGTCTATACTGTGTGAACGGTGGGGAACTCGCACAAAGGGAGATCGCCAGTTACGACGAAATCTATTTGGCGAGCACGCAGGAGAGTTCGGACGACCTGGTGCTGCTTAAATCTGTCCGCTCGCTCGATCCGGACAGTCCGCTACAACCATCATCCATAGTCGGCTACCGTACGTTCCCATTGCCTCGGGAATCCGACAGTAGTAGCAATAGCAGTAGCTCACAGGACGATGACGCATCGAGTGACTCGGCCGTGATGCCGGACTCCCTGGAAGTTAGCATGCAGGACCTCGAGGATAGCATAGAAGCCTCAGTTGCGGCGAGCGATATCGCAAGAGCAACAGCAGCAGTAGGGGGGTATGAGCAACAGCAGCAGCAGTCGAGCGCGGCGGTCGAAGTGGGAGTTGGGGCGGTGAAGGAGGAGGGGAAGGCGGCGGAGAAGTGCAGCGGCGCGAGTAGACTGGCAGCGGCGAGTGGCTCAGCGCTCAGTAGTAGCGGCGGTCGCGCGAGCGAAGGTAGTGTCGGTAGTGATAGCAGCGACTTAGCGCAGGACAGCGCTGCCGAAGCAGTAGTTGCCTCCTTGATGGCCAAGTCGAGGAAGAAATGGCAGATCCCAGCGAGCTTCGACATCAAGGGTATACCCAGCAGTCACTTTATGCCACCGGAGCGCAAAAAAGATGCCTCCCACTCGTCTTTGAATCCATTACTCAGCGCTGCTGTCGAAGCGGCTGACGAATTGCAACCCGAGGACGAAGAGAACGCAAATGGACGGTGTACTACTACTGCCAGCCAGGATGAAGAAGAGGAGGATGAGGAAGAAGAAGAAGAGGAGGAGGAAGAATCCTCGTCGTCGCTGTCGGCTGGCAGTAGCAGTCGAGGCGCGCATGACGAAAGCGCCGCTGGCGCTGGCGGCGGCGGCGGCACTGCCAGCGGTATTGTAGTGAGAGGCGAGCTCGAGCAGGTGGGAGGAAGCGCGCCAGTCGAGGAGCGCACGCCCACGAATATCCGACGCTGCCGCATCCTCGAGGACGAAGAAATTGACTACCATAACGAGGAGGACGACGAGGATGATGTTGATGATGATGACGATGATGAAGAGGAGCTTACACCAGCACCGGCGCGACGCCGCGATTGGATCGCGTCTGACGCTAATATCAGCCTCAGTCAGCTCAACAACAATAATCACAACAACGCTGCCAATAACATCAATAATATCATCAACAACAACAACAAGTATAGAAGCCTCGTGATGATAACGCAACAACAGGGTGCTTACCAGCCTGTCAACGTCATTACCACCGACACAACCACCCTACTGATGCAGCCTCAGCCCGCAACGCCCGCCGCCACTACGGCCTACTACCAGCAGCAGCAGCAGCAACCCGAGGCCGCACGGTAATATACACGCTAGTCGTAATAGGCTAGTAGTGAAAGTTGTGCTGTTGTTAGTTTTTCAATTTCCCGGTAGAAAGTGGAGCCCGCGCAAGCGCGAGCACGATTAGTTGTGTGTCATTGCAGTGTGTGATTGTGTGTGGCTTTGTGTGTGAATGTGCGTATGTAATTTGATTTGGGAGGGCGGTTTTGCGAAGGGTAAACAATGGTTAATGATTATTCGAGGGTATCGTGTTAGCGAAAGCGAGGAAGAGTTGATTGGGTGTTAATATTAATCGTTCAAGTTGTGGTTTCGAGTCACATTTCACGCTCGAGTGCTATGTGACGTAAAGTTTATTTTATTTTCGGTTGATAATCGATTGGTAATCAGAACGCTTTTAAAGCAGTTTCGAAAGAAGTAGTGCGTAATTTATTACCAGTATTTATTTTTTTAATAACGTGCGTAAAATAGAATGTAAATGTAGTATAACAAGTGTAATTTTTAAATGCTATTACAGTTTTGGTATAAAAATTAATGTTAATATAGGTATACACATTAGAACTATAACGAAAAATCTTGTATGCTTCTTTTTGCAGACGAAACATCGGCCAGTGCGTCCCGTCGAAAAAGCCACTGCCGTGTAAACGTTTGCTAACGAATTCCGAGCCCGAAGTCGACAGCGGCTTGAGCGTCGGTAGCGCCAGCGAAAGCGACGACGTTCAGTCGGTGAAGAATGCTTCGAAACAAATGTCGCGAAGTCCGAATTTCCTCTCTAATCGCGAGGAGGAAGCCCCACATACACCTCCGGAACCTGAGCCACGACGCAGCGGTCCGTTGATCCTCGAAGAAGGTTTAGCGGACGACGACTCGTGGGTGGAAGAGATTTCACACGATGAAGATGAGCAGAGTGCAACCACGGCGACGGAGGAAAGTTCCGAAGACGAAGCCGCTACGAATTTAGGGGACAGAGAAGAGGAGCTACGTGGGTATCACCGTCAAGCAATAGACTTTACACTGCACACAATTGTGGAGGAGTCTTGCGAGGAAAGCGAGAGTGAGCATGTTAGTGCCAGTTGGAGGCGTCGATTGGTTTCCGCTTCAGCGCCTGACCTCGATAAATATTTCTTTTTCGGGTTGGGTAACGATACCGGCGCTGGTGGCAATCAGAGCTCGCGTGAGTTGGATAGTTTGTCTGAAACGTCGTCGATCTTCTCCGGAGGCTTGGATTCCATTTCGCGTGAGGATGGGTCACAAAACTCCAACCAGGAGAAGAACAGTGGAGAGTATGGAAGTGGCGGACCGGCGAGGATGGAGAAGTATTTCCTCGCGGAGTTCCTAGGTTTAGATCAGGATAGAAGGGATTCTGATGGCTCGGTAGGTAGTGATTCGGAAGGACGGCCTAGTCCTGAAGCACAGAGAAGAAAACGTTTGGTTCGTGCCAGAGGAACCGGCAGATCGCACAGTTCTTCTCTGGATAATTTACTGGCTCTTGCGCACAGTTCTCAGGGTTCAAATTCACATCAGAATTCGTTGCAAGAGGTGAACGCAGGTACGGATGGCCAGGACTCACAGTCGGAGGGATCGTCTACGGAGACGGATGGAGCTGATGATAACCCAGCCCCAGCATTTGGCACTGACGGACAGTTTGATACGGTGAAACGTAAGAAGAAGAAGCTGCGCAATCCAGGTGCTCAAAGCCCGCGTGTTAGTGAAGATCGTAACAAGACACCCGAGCCATCTGTCGCCGAGCTAGCCGAGGATGATGGCGATGCTGCGGCTTATTCTGAGGAAGACGGAGCAAAGACACCACAGCCAGAGAACGTGTTGGCTAGCTCACCTGCGGAGATAACACAGGATGATTCAAGGGCGAAGCAGCAGTCGAGGGATTCCGGATTCGTCGGCAGTTGCGATGACCTGCTCTTGCAACCGCAGAGGAATAATGCGAATAATCTGGAAGGACAGAGTGCGCAGGATGCCGCGATGAATGGTAATAATGGCCACGCAGCGCAGACGAAGGATCATACGTTTGAGAGCCAGCGACGCGAGGATAACCGACACTTCCACGGCAGAATCCTGGAGGGCCATCGACTGAGGGAACGCCTGACGAAGATCGATGTGCACATGGAGACGACGACCACGGGGCTGTCGCGTAAGGATAGCTTCAACAACTGGTCGAGCGACGAGGAAACGAACCTCATGATGTCCAAAATGAGGCAATTCTTCAAGACCATGGTCGCCAACTCCAACAGCGCTAATCATGCAGGTAGCACAGCGTCCAGTGCTGCCTCTCCAGCGCCGAGTCCAAGCCCTAGACTATCTGGATACTCGTCCAAGACACGCGGCTACGTGCCACCGCAGAACAACCGCACAAAGCCGCCACAATTGGTGTACTTCGAGAACGAGCTCACCCGGTTAATGAAGACCGTCCCGGGTATTCGCGACGAGCAGGTACGAGAAATCGTCGAGTACCTCAGTTCTGAGGATACCTGGTCGGATTCCTACGACAGCTCGGATTACACTAGTTCGGACCTCGAAGGTGCGACAGCTGGTGGTAGACGTTCCGCTCTCCAGGAACAGATATCCCAGAGTTGCCAGCAGATAATCAACAAGTTCGATTCTGCGTCAACGACTAGTGTCGCTGAAGACCGGAATATGGCTGCAACGAACGAGAGACGAGACGCGCCTGTGAAAGCGACAACACAGGCGTTAGGTAGGGACACGGCGTTTGTGTACCAAAAGCTTGTGCAGAGCTTTACGAAAATGGCCGGTGACAACGTAGCCAGTGATGCCAATTCCACACCTCATAGTAGCCCACCGCTCATCGCTAAGGTCATGCATCATATCGGCAGTAGGCTGGTAGCGCTGATGCACGAGGTGTCGGAGAGTAACTCGACAGGTGGACATTCGCACAGCTCCGATAGGTGGAGGAGGTATCCTCATCATCGTACACCGTCGTCTGCATCAACTACCGAGGATGATGATTCGACGTCGGATTCGGCAAGTGCGCCCACGGTATGTCTGATTTTGGTTATTTAACAGTGCTACGCGATGTAGTATAATGAATTTTTGCAATATAATAGGTAATCGTTGTTTAACAGAGATCATCAATAATCTAGTGAGATCGATTCTTTTAATAAATTTGAATGTAGTATCGGTGTATCGTCGATTATCTATGTAAATATATGAATCTTTTTATTTATTTCGATAGAATATCATTGCGAGAGAATAAATCTTCTGAAGTGATTGAATGTTATATATTTCAATTTTAAGTAGGCACAATGCAATCACTTTTATCATTATCGGCTTAAATGGTTTTTTGTTAATTAGCAACGACAATTATTCAAATGAGATGTATTTGTTTATCCGCTTATTTATTTATCTATTCAAAATTAGTGTTTCGCGATAATTTTCTGAATATTTTAAACCTTACGATGATCAAACATCCTAAGTTTTTCTTCGTTTAAATGATACTTGTTATAATAAATCTAGTACGAAATTAAATGCAAATTTTATTCAAACAACTACTTTGAATAACAGTTACATCCCAACATAATCAACATAATACCATAGATAACTCAATACATAATGTCTTATTGTACGTTTATGTACTCTGAATATTTCTCTTCATTAATTATTAAACTTTATCGCGTCTCAATAACTATCACCCCGCGAATCCTTCACCCCTTCACAATCAACTCCTTTTGCTTACAGCATTTGCCACGCTCGAAATCACACGACCCTCTGCTACTGATCAACGGACACGCAGGCGGTGCGACAAGCATGCCACCAGCCGAATCTGAGGAACGCGAAGCAAGCGATTACGAACGCTTCTCTTGGCGTGGTAGCTTCGAATCTGCCCTCATGGCTGCAGATTCGCGTACTAAGCTCAGCTTACTCGCCTGTTCCACGGATGGAAGCGGCGCCACTGCCATGGCTGCCAAACGACGTAGCGCTGGGGACCTTCTGTTCAATCCGAAGAGCTTCTCCAGGGAACAGTTGGATAGGGTTAGGAGTTGCGGGAGTATCGGGGGTGCAGTTGGTACGGGCGCGACGAATGTTTGTTCTGGTTCTATAGAAGAGAAGATCTGGAGCAACAGGAGGCGATCGTCTGTCCCTGATGCGAACACGAGAGGAGAGTCCGGTGAGTGATTTTTAATTGGTTGGTTAGCTTGTAGGAAAAAGAAGTTCTAAAGAAAACCAAAACTATTAGTGAGCGTTGTAGACAAAATTTACTAGTTTGTTGAGAGATGTGGAAATCGTGGTCTTAAATGGGGATAGCATTCTCTCCAGAGAAGTGCACATGAAGCATTTAATAGGCTGTATTAAGTTTTAACAACTTTGCTATAAGTATTCGAGGATAGTTGTCATAAAACGTATTTTTAGTTATTTTTCCTGTTACAAAGTAATATTTCTCGCATTTTTAATAGTATTTTATACTATGTAGAATAATTATAATAAATCATAGGTATTTATTACTTTGTTATCCGTACATTTCACATTTAGTATAGAAAAAATGTTTTATTGCAACGTGTATAAGTCCAACTACGAAATCGTAAATATTAGATTTAAAATACGTGTATATTGAACTAGTTTATGTAAAATTCGTTCAATCATAATTGTCGTTTATTTTACAAAAATATCAAACAATGATCTACATGTCATTTAATTAGGAAAGGAATCAAATGACATTTCTGACACATATCATTGTCCTTTGTGCAACAACCTCGTACAATGAAATCAGATTTCATTAGGAATGTTATTCACAACTAAATGACTTGGTTTTCTACTAGTAAAGGACTAACAGTATTGTTCAAATTTTGTGTTAACAAGTGTTTATGTAATGGTTTTGGTGCACTTTCTTTTCATAATTAAAATATGTTAATAGACGAGCAGCCATTCATTTTGAAAATTAGATTTGAGAATCGGTAGTGAATGGTTGGGAAGATAAAAAGCCATTCATAAGGTTCTCGCGCATATAACGTGGAACTTTTATTTCGTAATCGGTTATTTACATAAATACTACGTGCACCGTGTTTGTATTACGTGAAAGAAAGTTGCCGAGTTGAAGTAACCGAGGATTTTGAATTTTAAATGATGCCTTTTTAAAAAGACGATCCATTTCATTGGAAATCTGAATTATCGTTTTTGCCTGTTCTTTTTACATAACAATGAAAAAAAAAGAGAAGATGCGCTCGTGAAATACTGAGTTTAATAAAAGTTACTCGAACGGATTATTGTGTGAAGTAAGAGTTCGAGCGAAATGAAGCTGTTAAAGCACGGTGAAAGTTTAATAAATATTTGTAAACTCGGCTCATATTAGGTATTGTTTGGTATTTACCTGCGAATCTTGTTAAATAGTTTAAATTTCTTGTCAGATTCCATGTTCTTAGACTACTTAAAAGTTGTTGATCGCATTATTGTCATTTATAAATTAATTATTTTATATTCTAAAGAACAACAAAAAACACTTTAAAAATATTACAAGATATTGATAGTAAAAACGATGTCGCTCTTCCATACAGTAAAGCAACTACTCCTACTCTAATAGATGATCTTTTAAATATCGTACCACAAAATGCATAATGTACCAAAATTCTTGAATTCTCTAACCCATCTCCCATCCATCTTCTCATAGGCGCGTCAGCAGGCGATGAGGACACGGAGGACGAGGAGGACGAGGACCTGGATTACCACCAGGGTGATCCACGTGCCACTACTTTACCCCGTGGCATGCAAGTCGCCAACAGCGCAGCCACCAGCACAACCAACTCCCTGCCACGTCAAGCCTCATCGTCGAGCATGCACAAAGCGCACAGTGTCTACCACTTCTTACCTCAACACAGCGCTGTTAAATCGGCGAGGTATAGACCACCTGGGTTCACGCGTAACAGCCCGCCCACGCAGCAGCAACAACAACAGCAGCAGCAACCGAAGAGGGCAATTAGTGCGCCAGGACTTCAGTTACAGTCGAGGTCTAGAAGGCAGCATAGTCAAGCTAATGCAACGAGCAGTGCTAATGTGTCTGCCAGTGCTTCTGGTTAGTATATTGTTTATTTTAGTGTTGAGGAAGAGATATGGAAGTGGATGGCGCGAGTTGGAGTTTCGATTGATTGTGGTAAAATTTTCATAAGTTTTTAGAAAGATTTTTTTGAAATTTTGATAAATATAACAAAATAGTTTTAAATAAAATATTCACGAGAGTCTTCGAAGTCTCCTATAAAAACTTAGAATAGAAGGTTCAAGAAAGTTCCTAAAAAGAGTGACAATAAAGAAATGTCGGTAACCGTAACGAACTGCGACTAAAATAAAGTATACATAAGAAACTCGACCAGATCACTCGAAAACTCTGCAATACAAGAACTTACCACACGCCGTTTCTGTCTCTATTTCACCTCCCACCACCTCTACACCCAATCAATCCCGCACCCATCGAATACACAAAAACAAAAAAATCATCTCAACGGAATTCACATTTTATTATCCACACACGCGCTATAATACACGCGCATAATATAATCCCCCTCGCGTTATAACCATGAGCCTCCCACGCGTCGTGGGCGTGAAAAGGAGCGCGATCCCGTGTCTTTCTCTCTCTCTCTCTCTCTCTCTCTCTCTCTCTCTTTCCTGCGTAACGCCATTGCGACAACGTATACATATATACAAACACGAGTATAAAATACACCGATCGTCCGAAAAATTAATTTCAATTCTACGACGTTTAATCGTAATTTAGAATGATACATAGCCTGCGGTAGGAAAAAAAAAACGAGACACGCGTAATTTAATCAGCTGAGAAGGGTATATTATAGTCTCAGGAGACTGGGTGCGTCCTATGTGTATCGATTTTTTTTTACAGAGCAAAGGGGCGAAAGAGTTTTTTTTTGTAATGTGAGGGGCCGTTGTGTGAAAACAAAATCGGATGCGACGATGACGCGTCCGAGTCTCTCCATTACCTTAATTGGACGGAAAACACGGGATATAATGGGCGCGTAGCGTGTGGCGGCTCGGTTTTTTTCTTTTCTTTTCTTTTTTTTTTAATTGCACGATGGATTGTTTGCTTTAGGTCGCTCCGTCTAAGCTTGATTAAAGAAATACGAAGTTTCAATGTACAGGCTTGATATTCTATATACTGGTGGCATTTTAACCGATCGCGTCGTGCGTTATTATTATTATCATCATTATGCACTCTTCTCTCGTAGAATAACCGACAGATCGACCGCAATATATACATATACATTCAGCAACCAGATCAATTAGACGAATTCCTTATATATAACATCCGAGTTATACACCTACAAAGCAACTAGTTATTTACAGCAACCCGTTAATCCATCAAAACATAACAACAGCAACGAGAACACGTGTGCCTTTCCATCATCTACAAATCCAATTATACACACACATATACGCGAAGCGAGCGAAAGCGACGCATAGTGAGATCCTTAAAATATTTCCGCGACGCCAGCTTGCCTACCTACCTGCCTTCCTCTCTCTCACGCGCGCTCATATATACGTTCACAATACCCGAGCGAGCGACACCTTCGTTGCGTGCCACTGATATTTCCGCTCGCTGCACGCAGCTAACTCGGTACAATTAAACGCGCGCAGCACACGGATTATTTCGTAACTTTGCAATCCCAGTGAAGAAATAAAACAGAGTTAAGCTGCTGCTGTTACTGTTGCTGTTACTGCTATACGACAAGGAGAGGAATGTGTCGCCAAGTACGCTCACATGTATGTACAGATTTGGTATATAGGATTATTGTAGCTTTTTCAAAGCCGACCAACAGCAGCTTTCTAAACCTGCTACGTGTATATATATACAGAGACAACGAAAGCGAACGACGCAAGCCGCCTAAACTTGTTTTACAACAGTAGTGGATTTTTTCAACTCCACGTGCGTGTGTATTATATATATATATATATATATATATATACACACACACACACACACACACATGACAATCGCGTGCACACACCTGTACGATTCTATACTGCCATGAGCTATAGCGGGTGATCTTTCGAATCGAGGTTGACAGCGCAGAGAGAAAACCCGATCGGTTGCGCTAGTGAGCGTCTCTAGCCAGGAATGCGAGCAAAAACTCTCCTCCTCCTCCTTCTTCTTCTTCTTCTCTTTTGCTTATACTTATATATACTTATATATACACTTCTCTTGATCTTCTCTGCGCGTTGCTCATTATTACCGATTTCCCGCGAGTGGAAAGGAGGAAGCATCGCGTAGAGATATGTGTATATATATATACTTTCCCGTGAACGTGCGCTCGCTCGTCCTTGATTAGAACGGCGCGCGCGGTTGACGCTCTTTTTTCTCGCGCTTGGTGCTCGACTTGAGTCTCTACAGTATATAGACTCGCGACTGTCTTTGGTCGCGTAAGTGAGGGAGAGAGAGAGAGAGAGGAGACGGTTAAGGAATCCGAGCCAGTAGTGCACGTTGTCGAACGATACCGTTTCGAAGAAGCGTGGAGACGTGTATAGTGTCAGAATATATATAGCGGTGGATTTTTCGGAGTATGCGTTTTCTTTCTTTTCATTGTGTGTACATAGCTCCAATTATACTTTATTCTATACTTTACTATATATGTAACGCTTAAGAAATATCTGTCAGATCTGTATATATATGTGATATATAGAAAACCAGGAGCGATATATTAAATCTCTTCCGTAGCATGTTAAAGGCGGTTTAAAACCTCATCAATTTCTCCGACACCCATCCCCAGATCCCACCTTAATGATTCTATTATATATCAAGCTCGACAAAAACAGACAATCTTGCACACTCTCACCTCGCACTCTATTATATTCTCCCACATGGTTCTTATAAAAAAGCATCATCATACACATACTTCGTCATTACAATTATACCTGCGAGCGCGTTAGCCCCTCTAATTAACGACGAGACGGCAACTAAACAAACCGAGATATATACATATATTCCTCGAAAAAAGGTGAGAGAATATAAGAAAGATTTAGACGCGTATAAACGCACGCGTGTGTCCCATTGGTCTTTCACCCGACTCTCACCTTGACATACATATTCTTATAGGCAGCAAACGCGAATGGTTGTGAGTTTGTACAGCCGGGCATGATAAACTTTACCTGAAGGTAGTGCGCATCGCGGAAAAGGAGTAACAGTTTATTATCGCGCGGATGAAATGTATCGTGATATATGTGACAGTCGCATGTTGGTTTGATTTTTAGAGTATGAAAAAGAAAGTTGAAAAGCTACGCTATGGTTGTATAGCCAAAATAGATGAATAATATTTTGTTGTCCGATAAAATTGCTGTTAAATTAATAATTATATATATATATATATATATATACACACACACACGTGCAGGTATACCAAGGTATACGCTTGATTTTATTAACCACGCGAGTATAATACCTTTTTTCTTTGTACATTGGTTGTATATATACATATAAAGGAGATTGAATCTATATAGGTATATACATCGCGGAAGAAAGAAAAAAAAATTCGTTCCCGTTACCAATCAGATCAAATTTACGTAGTTTCTTGATTGCCCCATTTAACAGCCGCTTAAAACCAACCTATTCTTTTCTTTCTCTTTCATTATTTAGTATTACAACGCCAAATCGCGCGGAGATATCGAATTTCACAATGTTATCTATATATATATATATATACACGATATAACGCCGTGCATAATTGACAACCACGGCAAATAATTTTTCTATCCACGCGTAATATTCGAGTTTGTTAATCTCGTCAAACCAGAATTGAATTACACATAGAGATATAATAGCAACGCGAATAATATCATACATACGCGCAATTCTAATATATTTACCATATCGCGGTTATATACGCGTGTTCGCAAGTTTCCAAATCTATCCGAAAGATAACTTCTTTTTTTCCCTTTCTGCATGTACCATATATATACTCAAGAGCCTCGCAACACTTACCTCACATATACACTTCTCTCCGCGCCCTTCTCTCTTTCCCCTGTATATAGCGACACTTACTCACGCCTCGACTATGCGTGCTCTTACTATACTCTTATACACGCACGCGCAATTAGACTACCTCTATGTGTAACCTGCGTAAGTCTCTACGTATATATCTGCATACGTCGAAAGGCACTAGGTATACGCATTCCAAGCGACCACGCCGCGTATATACGTATACGTATATATACGCAGTCGTTTCACCGACATACACACATACTTTTACCCAACCCTAGAAAGCGAAAAAAAGGCAGTAGCAGTATGCGCACACCAGCGGAACGATAATCGTTCGTTAGCTTGAAAATGCAGAATAGGATGTTCTCCTTCTCGCTCCCATTACTTCTGTCAGGTAGAGAGAGAGAGAGAGAGAGAGAGAGAGAGGGGCAAGTGGGTCAGAGAGCGCGAGCGAGTTAAGTTCTGCTGACGAATTTCGATCGGGTTTTCCGAAGTCAAGTAAGAGAGAGAAAGAGGTGGAACAATTGTCTGTGAGGAGGTTGTATTGCAGAGAGGCTTTTTCGTACGAGCGGAGGATGAATCGTGATAAAGATGATGAGTCAGCAGAGAAGATGCTGCTGCTGCTGTTGCCGGAATGTCGAATCGCGGAGGTATATAAGAAGGGAAGGTCAGAGATTTGCGATGTATATTCGTGTGCATTTGAACGCGAATTCGGGGATATAAAGTAATGTCTGGTTGTCGTGTAAAAAATAAGTAGGGGTAAGGGTAAGAACAAGAAATAAATAAAACTTTTGTTTTAGACACGATCGTTGTACTCGTGTAGAGTTAAAGTTATATGTAGAAAAGAATTTGAAGAAAGGAGTTCAATGTAAAATCGTTTAGAATCTCCTAAGACCATTTAGAGAAGGAATCTTTATTCTTCACATGGTATTGTGACTATCAACAAGGCATACCTTAATAGATTTTTTTACAAACAATTGTAACTACATTTTTCTTTTCGTTTAAAAACAATATTTTTTATTTAAATATCCTTTTACTTAAGATATACTAAATCGTCGTATGCACCGAGGAAAAATATTTTTTTTTAAAAGGTTCCAATACCCACGTAATACATACGAGAACGAACACAACTCTTTTTTTTATTACAGCAACAATGCAACGCACTAAAAAACAACAATACAGCTGTACGCACGATCAATCAAAAGAACGTTTCCTCACGATACATTCTACAACAACCCAACATTTTCTCTTTAAAAAAAAAAGAGAAGAACATCATTACTCGACACCATCGCACCTGCATGCCCGTCCGCTCATGCATACCCAACAGCAACAATCCAATACAGCCCAATCAATTCGACTTTCCATATCTTTTCTTTCTCTCTCACCTCACGCACTCTCCTCAATTTGCATCAACACGTCTTATTATTATTTCTTTGAGAGCGGCAACTTGTAACAACGACGAACCGATCGCGAACGACGAAGACTTTCACTATGCGCGCGCTTGCGCGTGGCTGGCACTTTCAGTGAAAAGTAACTGTCGTATATAGCAAAGTCGAATAATCGATGATCATAGTCGGTAAATGTGTGTAGGTATGTATAGCTTTTACGTCGTGCCTTTCCCACGCGCCATGAGCTTTCCGATTTTTGCGTGTATTATGTCTTTTTTTTGTATATGTATATATAGAGCGTCGGTGTAAGATGATGATGAGTCAATCTAGATTATCTGCGCGTGTCTGTTATACATTATTATTGGTGCTGTGTTATCTCGCGTGTGATTCATGCAACCCTATACTGTGTCATAGCGACGTGGGTTCAGTACTGTCATAAACATTCTACCATCCACAACATATATATAATATATGTACACGCGATACCAGATAATATATAACATTTTACGCATCAATTAGTTAATTGCTAATACGTGTTTTTAATTATGTTGGATTGTATAGACGAAGGTGGTAGCCTATCGGAAGCATGCAGTACGCCGATTATCGGTGGCAGTGGCTCACGCGCTGGATCAGCGAGTCATGCGAGCATCGACCTCGACGACATCGACCGCAGCATCCACGCGACTCGTGCTTCACTCTCCAGCCTCGGGGTAAGTGGTTTTCTGCAGCATTCCTTCTTCTCATTTTCCTTCTATAATGAAAAAGAGTTAAAAATAACGACGCGTTTAGTAGTGGCATCAAGGTGTTGAATATTTTTTCGTGATGAGATACGGGTATATATAGATGATATAGTTATAGTTGATGTGTATTATTACTGAGATTCTGGTGTGTATTAAATTTAAAGTTTTTAAGTTATTAGATTGATTTATTGAGTTACTTGATTATTTATGATGGAAAGTTTTTGACTTTGTAAAATATAAAGTCTCTATGTTCAGTTTTTCATATAATCGCGGTATTCCTTATAAAATCGTAAACACTGGTTATTTAAATATTTAGTATTTACGTTTGGATATTGTAAAATATATGTAGAAATTTATAATCGGTTCCGGGATTTCTATTTAAATTATTTTTAGCAATTTCATGTCATACTTTTTTATCTTCTTACATTTCTTATCTTTTTTATTGCTAGCCGAGGATGATTCAAGTAAATTGTTTAGTATACATATGTAGGTATAGTGAAGATGATATAATTTTAAAAAAATATACATTTATAAAGATTTTTCAATATATTTTGTCATTAATAGTAATTATCATTTTAAAAAATTAAAAATGTTCACATATTCATAATAAAATTATTTTCAAAATTCATCTTTTATATAATTTATCAAATCATGTAGTACTACTTATCAGTTACAAACTTCAACATATATTATAATTCACCGTGCACACTCGAATAATTTCAGGCCCGTTCAGACTCGATGGCTTCGGTGTACAGCGGCGCCGGCGAGGGTCGTTGGTGTGGCTCGGTCGCCGTCCGCGGCGAGGTCGAGTTTTCGCTTCAGTACGACTACAAACAGCTGACGTTCGAGGTTCATGTCACCCAATGTCGGGATCTCGCACCCGTCGATGTCAAACGCAACCGATCCGATCCGTAAGTATAATGAAATACATGTTTTTATAGCTACATAATAAACGTGGTTACGAGCTATAAGGATGTTAATGGTTGATGATGTTTCAGATACGTTAAGGTGTATCTGCTGCCCGACAAATCGAAGAGCGGAAAACGAAAAACGAAAGTGAAGAAGCACACGTTAAACCCTGTGTTCGATGAAACTCTCAAGGTGAGGATATCATCTACTATTTTTATTATTTATATTTCATGTGTGGTATAAGTATGTAACTAATGGAAAAAAATGTGTTTTCAGTTCCACACGAGCTTGCAAAGTCTCGAATCGCGAACGCTATGGCTGACGGTCTGGCACTCGGATATGTTCGGCCGCAATGACTTCCTTGGTGAAGTACGCATGCCCCTGGAGAACAAGATCTTCGATGACCCTCGACCTCAGTGGTATCCTCTCCAGGAAAGAGTAAGTTTTTTTTTCTAAGTATTTTTGGTTAAAGTACATTGTGATATAATGATAAAGGAATATTCAGAATGATTAAAATGCTTTGTTATCTATATGATTTCTATAATGTAGCATATACACTAATTATAGATCACCTAAACAATTTTATTCGTGAAAAAGTACTCAATTTTTTTTACTAGAAATAACTCATTTCCTTATATTCACGGTCTAACAAGTAAACTTTTTCTGCAGACTGAACCGTTCGACGACCCTGTGTCCAACAAGGGCGAGGTGATCGTCGGACTGAAATTCGTCCCGCCAGATCCGCGCCAGGACCGCGAGCGCGACGCTACGATGAGTAAGTTGAAGAAGAGCTGGAGCAAGGGTGCGCTCCATGTGCTCGTGAAGGAGGCGCGCAACCTGCAGACGCGCGCCAAGAACTCTGGTACCTGTGATCCATTCTGCAAGAGGTTCGTTGTTTTCTCACTCTTTTCGCAAGAGATTATTCGAAATCTCTCGGTTATGATAATCGAGGTGTAGAAGGATACGCGTTTATCGGGTTCGATACGGTGTAGCAGTTACGATGGCGTTGTTAATGCAGGAAGTGGATTATAATTGGTCGCATTAACATTAATTACCATTACTTCACGCTGTTGGTACGCCATTTATAAAGTTACGATGCGTAGATGTTTGTTTACACGGTAATTCCTGGAGAATTTTACGATGCTTGTGCGTAGAAAGAATTATTTACTAGATATTAATATGATTCGATTTACTTTTTCAACTTTTGTTATATTTGTAACCATTTATATCGTAAACAACGATAACTGTATGAGAATTCGAGTAAACGAAAACGAGCTTAAAAACAGTTGTATTCAATCCGCTAAACGATTTCTCTATTCTTCCTTTTTTATATACCAACGAAATTTAAGTAATCCATACTATTTACCATTTTTAACGCATTACATTTGACTACAGTTACCTGCTACCGGACAAGGGTCGATCCGGTAAGCAGAAGACGGGCGTTGTACGCCGCTCGACGGGCTCGCCCGTCTGGAATCACACGTTCGTCTACAAGGACGTAAGTCTGCAAGAGTTGGCCGAGCGCGGCCTCGAGCTCACTGTCTGGGATCACGACCGCATCGCCAGCAACGAGTTCCTCGGTGGCGTACGTTTTAACCTTGGCACTGGTTCGTACTATTTCTTATTTTTCTAATATTTTAATTATTTTCGAAATTCATAAATCTAAGATGTGATAATTAATGAATTATCTGAATATATATTTTTAATCTGGGTATTCAGTTATCAGCATAAAATTTTCTCAAAACCTTTGGAAACAAAGGTGCATTAACATGTATCTTGAATGTATTTTGAATACTTTTATTTAATCAGTTGTACAGTATTCTTATATAATTCGAATATTGTTTGGACGCATTATATGTAATCTTTTGTGCGTGTGTATACAATCTATGAATTGCTTCAAAATTTAGGCAACAATATATTTTTAGACATTCATGTATTCGTTGCTAGATATTATGTTTCCAATCCTTCGCAATTAATACTACAACTTATCTTAAGTTACTACATATCGATAAATACCAATGAAACCTACTATTTTCAAGAATTTGAGATAATTGCTAATTGTTCCAGTTGTCGCGCATGGATAAACTTGTTACGTCGACTACTGTACGTTTTCACTAAGTTACATGTTATTTTTCAGGTAAAAATTACGGCAAAACAGTAGATTGGATGGACGCGACTGGTCGGGAGATGTCGCTATGGCAGAGTATGCTGGAGCGGCCAAACTTCTGGGTGGAAGGAGTCGTCACATTGAGACCGAATCTGCATAATCACGGAAAACCTGGCACTTCGTAGATTAAATTTAGAAAAGAGAAAATAATGAAATCGGAAACGATTAGCGATGAAAAAAGTGCCTTTAGAATTTGTCGTTGCTCGGTGGAAAGTACAATCGTCGACGCTTTTCGACGGCTGTACGGTCTGTCGACGATGCGTGATGCGACGATGACTTTTAGAAATGTGATTTTTTCGACTTATATATCTATATATTACGTGCTCTCTTTCTGTCTCTGTCAACGCTCCTTTTTCTCAATAATCTGTTGAATTGTTTTTTTTTCTAGACGAAACTTTTGTTTTGAAGAATTTTTCTCCCTAGACTTGACCTAGCGTCACCAATAATAATACGAGAAAGTAGGTTTAAAAGAAAAGGAAATTTATGCACTCCACTGTTTTTTTTGTTCTGTTATTTATTTGAAAATTCTTCTATATACATTTGTATTTTATGCAAACGATCGCGTTGATTGTGCAATTAAAATTATGGGCTTTCAATATATACATATATTATATATTCTTATAAATATTTGATCTGATCAAAGAGAAGCCAAACGCCAAATAGATGCACTTTTTATATTCTAAATGTCGATGAAAAAACCACCTGTTTTCATTCGTAATTTATTCTTCGTGGCCAAAAGTACTTTGTAATGGACGATTGCTGTTTAAGCCGTAATCAATTCGTGAACAGTTTTCTCTCACGGCGAGAATAACATGCTTCCAATTTTGTGTGAAACCCGATGTAAAGTGGCGCCTTCGTTAGAAAACAATAATGATTTTATGAAGCGACTTTACATCAGCCAACGTTAGAGGAGATCGGTACGCTTAAGGAATTAAACGTATCAGATCTCGTAATTTGATAAACGTATATGTATATTTAGAAGATTATATGTTATATATAAATATACAAATTTATGTTAACGGAGGAATTATATAAGAACAAGGTATGGCTTAGCGATGATAAGCGGCGTTCGATCTTAGTATTAACGTGAAACAAAGTGGGTAATTTAGCGTTTCTTCGCGCGCGTTTTCCGAAGAAACCTGTAAAAGGCTGATGTACTTACGCGTGCATATAGTACTTATACGCTAACTTTGTTCTTTGATACTTTAGCGAGACTTATCAAATGATGCAAAAAACTTAACTCAGATAGGATTTTATGTAGAGTTTAAGGTTTATCGATTTAATTTTGACATAGTGCATAAGTTGAGAATAAAAAAAGAAATCATGTTAAACAGGGTGATCAGTTCGGGCCAATAATAAATGAAAATGAAAAACTGCCTCTGATGAATTTTTGCGTAGCCAAGTCGATGATAATGGCGACGACGATGATGATGATGAATGTGTGCATGTCAATTCGTACGCGGCCGCGATGCGCGCGCGTACGTGCAATATATATACATATATATACACTATTAATGGTTCGTTGCATTTGCGAGCTTGCGATATTCGCACGATGATGATACTTAATGAAAAAAAAGGACCAAATGCAATATATATATATATATAAATATATTTCCTCTATCCGTACGTATATGAGGCGAGCTCGAGTGCAATTGTCCTTGATTGGCGCGTGTGTGTTCCCATTTATTCCTAGAAGAGAATAATACACGAGCGAAATTAAAGAGATCTATTTATACTAAAATATTATTGATGTACATGAAAATAAATTCTTTTTTCTACCTTAAACATGCTGCTGTTTTTATTTCAGTTTTTGCCAGTGTGCACGACAAATATCCGCATTTAATTGCGTCAAGTATTCACAGGTCTTTGTTGCATATGAACCGGTTGCCCTCTGAATTTTTGCCCGAGTAACGATATCTGCATTTACCGTAAGCTCCTGCAATGAGAGTTGCGTTAATTAGTGGTTCAAGTTCGATTGCTTAATTGAATTACTTAATTAGAAAGCTGGTTTTGTTATCTTTACACGCAACATGATTCTTTATAATCTACTCATTTGTAACTAGTAAATGATGCTGTTATTATTCGCCATAGTTGCTTGAAATTACTATAAAATTGTATTAATTTAAACAATAATATATTAATATTATCATCCGATTATCGCAGAATTGTTCTGCGGAAAATTTCAAAATTTTGTTCTTGACCAATGGTAAACATTGAAATATTGCCAAGTTGTGTACTAAATTGAAAAGTAAGTCTTAAAAGAACAATTTCCTGATTAATTAAAATTATCTACAATAATTATTAACTCTCTACAAACGTCTTAAGAATTGCTAGTAACTAAATTTCTTTCCAGCCATCTTTGTTGTTACCAAACAAAAAAATAAAATTTTAAAATCTTTAACCATCACATGTATTACCCACACATACATACCTCTGTGATCCTGGGGACCGCGCTTCGTGCTTGGCAAAGGCGTGTAATTAACATGGAAATCTACCTCATCGAATTCATCGCTGTTTGGCGATTTTGCTAGTTCAAACGCTTTGCTTTCGTCCACCCTGACAGTCTTCAAGAATCGTCCACGACTCTTGGCCTGATAGCGTTCATGACGCGTAACAGCGCGCGAGTCAAGGAAGCGCAGGCTCTCAGGCAACAGGTGAACAGCATAGAGCCGGTAACGTTCATAGTCTGCTTCGTCCGTCGCACCAGGAGTCAGCTGATCTGGACAGCCAGGGTTTCCGAGGAGACTAACGTACGAGATAGAAGGACAGCAGTCGCGGATCCGTTCCAAGGCTGCGTCGATGTCGGTGATCTGTGATGGCGAAAGTGAGTGAGTTGATGTTTTTACCTTGTAAGGGATGGTTTTTATGGAGTTTCAAAAATTTCAAGTTTACAAAGTTTTTCCATTATTTGAAAATACGGTTAAATAAAGTTTTATTAGAAAATTCAATTCAACGTGTAAGATCGTCTTATTAAGTTTAAAATATTCGTAAAGTACAAAGAAGTTAATTAATATACATTTACATTTTTATACTAATTTATTATTAAAATTTCCTCACTTGATTGTAAATGTAAAAATTTACCGGTACGTAGCGCAGAACAATTAGCAATAAATACTTCCAAGCCTCTTCCCATCGATCGTGGCATGCGTAAAAATTATTACTCTCTCGCTAACGGTACACACAAACTCGCCTAATATGCCTCGGCTAAAATTATGGCTGTACCGAGGAAACCATACTTGCAGTTATATTTTATCTCGTTGTATATATCTAGTTACCGATGCGTTATTCTATATTATTTGTTCTCTTAAAATTATATTCTCCATTCGTTAAAAAGGAGGTTGCGATGTTTCCGTATTTCATAGCAAATATCAATATTTCAAACACATATAAGTACTTTTGCAGCTGTTTATTATTACTATAATTTTATTTTAAGGGAATTTTTCATGCAACTGCAAATATTGCTGATTTCTATATTCAATCTTACATTTTTTCAATTCATTTTTAAGACTTCGAAAATTTTCTAACAATATAATTATAATCTATAACAATATAACACAGTGTACATAAAAGTATATACTTAAATTTACTTTCAATTGGTTATATATACATATAATTATCAAATAAAAGTGGAATTATATACATAAAACTATGAAATTAACAAAAAAATAAATAAATTGTGTTAAATACATCCTAACACGCAAAACACCATTATTATACGATTCCAACATCATCATCATACCTTATTGTTATTCACGCTAAGCGTCGTGAGTGTCGGCATCTTGGGTAGCGTGCGTAGATCGTGGAGCTCGTTGTTGTCGAGTACAAGTTCCTGAAGGTGGCCGAACTCGCGTACCGCCATGACGGAGGTAAGCTCGTTGAAGGAGAGGTCAAGACTCGTACAACTTGAGCCAACCAGGCCCACTAATCCATTTGGTACTCGTTGCGCTCGCTGGCCCGTGTACCATACCTATATGTATACATATAGATCATGCATGTGCGCGTAATGAGTTTGATATTTATCGTAGTTTATGAGGTTTCGGTTTCTGAGTTTTAAGGTGGGAATATTATTATAGTGGTTTGCTGGTAACAAAAGTGTATATCATATTTATGAGAAAAATGTTGGTTTAGTAAGAAGCATATTAGTTTTAATTTCAATTAGTTATATTATGATGATTCGAATTAAAATATATATTTGATTTGAAAAAAAAACTAATATTGTATTGTACATTGGATAGGCGTATGAATATTGCATTCACATGATGTTAAGATTTTTTTTTAACAGACGGCGAGTTAGAATATATAAAATTATAGAATTAGAAATCGTGATCAAGGCTTGCTACTTCGTAACTGTTATCGGATTCAAATCTGATCAGCTGTAAAATTTTTACTTTAAATTGTTATTATTTATGAAACAGCTATTAAGGTCACATTGAACTATAGAATTTCTATAATTTAAAAGTATTATCGATATAATATTATAAAATATATATGTTTTAAATTATCATTAATAAAATTATATCACATAATTAAAACACTAAAATTACTTTCGTCATGCAATTCATCAATACCCTCAATAAACGTACATGATAATAATGTTTGATACAGCGCATCTTAAAACGTTCAATACTTTCTTTATTAACATCCGGGAGTACAATGTCACAATAAAGTAAAGACAAAGACAATAATATTATTGTTTTATCATTTTTTCTTTCTTATAATTAAAATTGATACAATATGGCAAACGAAGTACAACGATTGTTTAATCCAGAAATATCGTCACAGTATTTGAAAATTCATATTAGACATATCTGATTAAATATAATATAAAACATTTTTCTACATTTCCCCAAAGCAATAATTTTGACAAAATCTTATCAACCCGCTGTGATGATGATGAGCATAACGCGCGCTCGCTCGCACGGAGACACATCAAGTACTCGAACGCGGCATTTGAGGTCTCTTCGCGCGCGTCCTGATAAGATACAAAATATAAATATAACTGTGCTTGCGTTGATTTAAAACTCTATTGAGTAATGTTCGATTCCCTCGTGAAAAATACACTCGATTGAAAACTTTATTTTATCAAGGTCTGCGTTCGCTTTCGTTATACATATTATATATTATTTGCGTTACATTTGAATTGTTAAAAACAAAGTTTCGTATATAGCATGACTAAACATAGCGAACGCGTGGTATATATACGTATAATACGCATCATTCAAAATAATACACGCGGTTGGTGTAATTATATACGACTAATAAAATAACATTGCGAAACAGCTTCTCTTGTTCAATTCAACGTTATTCTTACCGATAAACCGCGAAAAGATACACTATTATACCTCTGTCGTATTGAATTATTCCAAATCCCACATCGCTATCTACGTACAACCGCGCACGTAAAAATCTCCTTGTACGAACTTTACGAAAAAGAAAAAAAAAACGGTAACCTCGGAAAATACATGATGTACTTGTGTGTATATATATGTATATATATATCCATACCCGGTCACAACAGACAGTAAGTCCGCTCCGGTTGAAGTCCTGCTCGTCGTAACCGGCCATCTTGTTTATGCCACACACGTTTTCTGAGATAATTGTCTCTCTCTCTCTCTCTTTCTCTCTCTCTCTCTCTCGGTCTATACTCTCCGCACTGTGCTGTGCTGTGCACGGTCTCTCGGTACTTACGTACATACGCGGTCTGTATATACGTATACGTTCGAATGGAGCGCGCGCGCGCGCGTGCATTGGAAGTGGGGTATGTACGTGTAACAGCGTGGGGCGAGTGATACAATAGTGTGAGTAAGCGTGCAACTGGAGTAGCGGGAGAACGATAGAGCTGAGAACTGTGGCTCGTTGGTCTAGGGGTATGATTCTCGCTTAGGGTGCGAGAGGTCCCGGGTTCAAATCCCGGACGAGCCCGCTGACTTTTTTTTTCTATAACATTTTTTTTCTTACAGAGTTTCCATTAATTTTACAGTGTGGGGGTTTTTTGGTTCGTTTATATATAAAGTTATGATGGAAGGGGGTTGCGTGGTGGTTATATACGTGCGAGTTGAGGTATGAGTGTATTATATTTATAATTTGCATCGCTGACTTTCGTAGATGGAATTTCATTAAGATGTGCTCATTTTAAACTTTTTAAATAAACATAATTTACTTTCACATTTACACAGACTATCGTCTTAGGAGAGTATATAGATGTTCTCCAGTTTTTACTTGCAAAATAGTGTCCGTGACTATAACGGTATCGTAGAGTATATTATTATAAAAATTTTAATATTGTAGTGTTTTATTAAGTAAGTAGTGGTATCAGTAAGTCATGAAATTCAGAGCGCCGTGAAACGATGAATGAGTACGAATTCCAAACGATTTTAAAATATATGATTATATTTGTTTGTTAAACTTAGTGATAAGGCATATATTACGTATACCCGCATGGTAGTAGGCTCATAATTGTGTTACGATGTATAAGTATACATGTTATTTCATTTTAGTGCCAATATATAGAGGACAAAACCCACATATATGTAAATACACGCCGAAGAATTGGATCATATAGTTTTGACTTGCCCAAATAGATAAAGCAACTGAAATTTTGATTTGGTAAATCATTTTTTGTATATCATGTACTATATATTAATAACGAATATCATAAATATGATGTGAAACTTCACTCTAAAACTATATAATGTGCTACTATTAAAGCATATTATTACTATCGCATACATCTAAATATAGGAAAACAATTTTTTCTAAAAAGCGCTTCTGTAAGATTCTAATTTCGCAACAATGAAAAGAAAAAATGAACCTCCAACGTAGGATTTCGTTGCAACCATACTTTAACACACACCTACTCTTAAAATGCCTATATTTTCTCATTCAAACTACGCATAGTTCTCAAAAAAAAAACTTGCAAGACGCAACAACAAAACACATATCTATTCACGCATAAGTTTTCCCATTCAACGATCAATTCTATTCACACTCCCGCAATATATAGACGCAACCACGCCCCAACATTGGTTTTAAAATAACTTTCGAATCCTCGCAATTCCCCTTCATTATCGTGTCGCTCTCTTCTCTCTCTCTTGCCTGCTTGCAACGCGGATGAAAGTGAAATATGTGTCATCGCGATTGACAGGTTCGCGCGCTTGGCGCGCGAAAATCCAATACCCACCCGCGCGTGTAGCTTTCGTGATATGTATATATTCCTCTTCTGGTATATATATACAGGAGAAGAATTTATTCCGCATATCTATGTATGTGCAACGTGTGCGAATTACTTCATTCGGTAGGAATTTCGTGATGCGGTGATGCGTGAAGTCATGAATCGATGCGCGTGCAAGTTTTCCTGTGTCGGCAACCACTACGCAAGCGCGGTGATAAATTCAAATTGTGTATTCGGAACGATGACGATATGTGGATATATATATATATATATACATATATATATATATGTATAAATATTCCATGTAATATAACGTAAATAATTACTGTTTACTACTTCGTGCGCGTCCCAACCGATGAATTATTGACCGGCCTTTTCTCCCCCTCTATTTCGCACAATTGCCGTCACCTGAGCGTTAATCGTGTAAAGACATTTTCAATAAAAGAACAATACACCATGCGCGCACGGCGGCTGTTACGAAGATGATAAAGCACATCGTGTGTATATAGGTAAGTGTATATATATATATATACATAGCACGCATCGCCTATATACGGCGCTCGGTCTCGCTTTTTTCCCGTTCGCTAAAAAGTTTAATGGCCTGGATATATACGATTTTGTTGTATATATATATATATATATAGATTCGTTCGCGCTATTGAGGCTAAGGTGGGATTTAAATTTTTTCTGTTATGTATAGAGAACTAAACTAAAGTCGTGGAGCAGTTTTTAATTTTGCACTTTTCAAATTGTTATTTTTACATCGTTTGTGAAAGAATATTTTACATTTCACACTTTTGCTATATCTTTCAGGAAAAGATGTCGTGTATATATAAACTTTGAAACTTGTACATGTCAAAGTATATACATGCAAACTTTTTCAAAACATTCGAAAAGTTCGTATTATATCAATTTTCGCATTCTTTTCAAGTACCTATACTTCGTTTCAAATATTGTATATTGTAGTCAATACGATTTCAAACATCTGTTCAAAATACAAATATATATATATATATATATATATATATCCCGTTTCATTTCGTATCCAATTTTATTGAACAATTTGAAACGTTTTATTACTGTTGTTTAACATGACCATATAACCATCGAAATCCAATACTTTATAAGTACATATTACACGCAAACTCACCCACATTTCGATTTCACACATAAATGTATGTAGGTATACGCAAACCGAAATCAGGAGCCCCCCTTTATTATATACAAGCCACGAACGCGTCCTTATTTACCATAATCGCTCTCGCGCAGTTCGCACACCAAATAAACCGACCGACCAACCAATCGCTCTCATTACCAAAAAAAGCCGCTCGCACGCGACTCGGACAGTCCATCGTTTATATACTTATGTGTGTGTATATATATATATATATACACACACACACACACACGTGTGGGTATAAACAGCCTATATACCTATACCTCTCCAAGCGCACGTCCGCTAGATAAAGCAAGCCTCCTTTTCTTTTGTGTGTCACGCTCGCGCGCGAAAACCATTATTTTTTCCTTGCTTATACATCGCGTATATATGTACATATATACACTATACATATACAGAGAGAGAGAGAGAGAGAGCGGGCCAGCGCCCGTTAGTCGGCACACATGCGCGCGAGTTCTGCGCTTGCGCGCCGCGGTAAGATGGCGTACACCACCACCGTCGTCGTCGTCGGCAAGAGTACCTAGTAGCGATCATCATCGTCACGCACGTCAGTGTGTGCGTGTGTGTGTGTGTGTGTTGCGCTCACCGCCGCTGCCGCTGTCAGACGGTCGGTGCCGTCGTCGTCGTCGGCTGCTCTCTTCCGCGGCGTTGTGGGTTACGCCTTCTCCCAGGATCGTTCGCCGGTGAATCGTGAAAAGAGTGATAGAGAGAAAGGAAGGAAGATAGATAAAGAGATATATAATAGAGAGAGAAAGAGAGAGGGAACGAGAGAGTTGGTCTGTGGAGAGAGCGAGGATGACCCAGCCAGCGCCGCGACCGCCCGGCTGACTAATCGTCCCCGCGCTCGAGAGCACCGAGAGAGAAACAGTACGGGAGAGAGAGAGAGAGAGAGAAGAGCGCAAAAGAGAGATAAAGAGCTGAGACGCCGAAACGCTGCGAAGCGGTGCTGGTAGTCCAGGTATGTTATATTGGCGACGCTAAGTGGCAGCAGCAGGTGATAAGAGAGCTTTCGCGATTGTACGGGGCCTGGGGTAGGGTTAGAGATTGCGTGAATGTGTGCCTGTGTATGTATGTATGTGATCAAAGAGTGAGTCATGACTGTACGTATGTGGAGAGGTGGTGCTGATAAGCTGGCCTCCGTAGATACTCTGCAAAAGTAATAAGTAATGTGCCTGATGTGCTGCTGTTGCAGGTGTAGGAAGAAGAGCACTGGGCTAAGAGAACAGCTACAACTCCTACAAGAGATGGAGGCACTGGTGGAATACAACTACGAAGCCCAGGAGCAGGACGAGCTCAGCATTAGGAAGGGTGATATCATCAAGGACGTCAAGGTACTGACTGGCGGCTGGTGGGAGGGCACACTGAGAGATAAACGGGGCATGTTCCCCGACAACTTTGTCAAGGTGAGATAAGGGCTGCATCTGTCTTTGTCCACCTGAAAAATAGCCGTGCTTACAAGTATATTTTGATTTACAGATGTTGGAGCCACCTGGAGCAGCGAAGAAGGAGCCTAAGTATGAGGAGGTCACACTGCGCAATGGCTCTGGCAGAAAGTACTGTAGAGTTCTTTATAGTTATGAACCGTGTAATGATGATGAATTGCAACTGACTCCAAATGATAATATTGAGTACATGGGAGAAGTGGAGGAGGGATGGTGGAGGGGACGTATCAAAGGGAGAACCGGAGTTTTTCCCTCAAATTTTGTCTCTTCCCCAGTTCCAGAAGAAGCAGATAGAAACAAGGAAAAGAAGGAATATTGCAGAGTATTGTATCCTTATGATGCTGCAAATGAGGACGAGCTCTCACTTGCTGAGGGTGATATTATTACAATGATTTCAAGAGATGCTCCGGATAAAGGTTGGTGGAAGGGTGAACTCAGAGGCAAGATTGGTCTCTTTCCTGATAATTTTGTTGAAATGATAACAATGAAAAATGAAACTGGTCAAATGAATGATGGCTCACTGACAAAGTCTTCATCAGCAAAAAACCCAATGGGCAAGAAAAAGGAGACGGCTAATGTAAGGAAAAGTTTGGATGTACGGAACATCAAAAGTGACTCATCTTCTTCAAGCATAAAGAAGATCACAAGCTCTGCTTCTGCCTCATCATTATCATTAAGTGGTGGAAAAGAAGAGAAAAAGTCATCAAGCAACATTATTTCTAGCTTGAAGCGTTTAGTGGGTGATAGCAGTAGTACCACCAGCAACAATGGAATTGGGTCTACTGAATCGGACCATGGAGTTAGTATTGCATTAGGTGAAGAGTTAGATGAAGTTGAAAGAATAGAAGGTGCTCCATTATCACATTTGACTGCATCAAGAGCAAGAGCTCCTCGACGAAGGTTACCTTCAACACAACACTTAAGGCACCATAATTTAACTACAAGTTCTTCAGTTAGTAGTGCAGAAATTGCAGAACCGGTAAATTTTAATCTTTTTTTTTCATTATATCTATTTCTTCATATAAAGTATCCTATGTTTGTAAAAGAAATAACGTGATAAGATAAATATCAAGTTTAATTATACTTGATACTGGAGCAAGTAAATCTCTGTTTTAAAATATTTTTTTTGTTAAACATTTTTATAGGATGATAATATGACAAATGGAAATATAGATGTTTTTGAACCTCCTATTAAAGAAGATGAAAATGATGGACTTGTTGCAAAAGCTAGGAAAAAAGCACCATGGGTAATTTATATTTTCCTAAATATAATTAGTCAACAATATTTTTTTAAATAGTTTATAAAACTTTCATACTTTACAAAATTGCTTTAATACATTGCTTTAATAGTTATAACCAATTTCGTTTTTAGGTGGAAGAACTCAAACTGAATCAAGCAGAAAGAAGAAAAATTGGCTCTGAAAGGATAGAAAAAGGAGAAGTAAAGAAAGATAGAGCATTTTCATGGTAAGATTTTAGCCTTAAAGTTTTTGGTAAACAAATTTTACGCATATTATATGAATAACGTAATTTTGAACAGGTTACCTCCATCTACAAATAACAGTGATGTGTCAGTTAAGCCTGATTCAGATAGATTACCTTCATCTATAAATAGCACTTATGGTTCAGTTAAGCCTGATCCAGAATGGTTACCACCATCTATAAACAACATTTATTCATCAGTTAAGCCTGATTTGGACTTTGATGATCATAAATTGAAAGAAAAAGAAAAACCGAATCGAGTTGAAGAAAGTCCACCTTCTGAACAACCTGCATCCTCTCCTCTAACAAGTCCGCCAGCTTTTGTACCGTATCATCTTTATAGTCAACTTCTAGATAGGGTAAATTACTTTTAGTCTTCATAATCCATTATTTTAAGTTAATTATACTAAATTTTACACAATGAAAAAATCACTTTTAGGTCGCGGTATTGGAAGAGAAACAGACGGTTCTTCAAAGAAAAGTGAACCAACTAACAGAGCAGTTAGCTCCGTACATAGCTAATGCGGCAAGTGATAAAAATTAACCTACAATGTGAAGACTTTCATGCATTTTTATCAATATTTTGAAACACCGAATGGTGTTCTAGGTTTTATTACCTTTTTAATTGTTTTGATTCGAACGCTCATCGTTTACAATCGTTTCCTGACAAGTATTTTAACAGACTGAGACATCACAACGACATCACATTTTACATTCCTCTAAACATTCGTAGGCCTACGCCGCAGACATAATAGAAAAGTGAGAAGGTACTCTTTCTAAGATCTCGACGTATACACATGGTTTGATGATTTATTTTTTAGTTTTAAATGCTCGTAAAACTAGTTTTCTTATGTACTTAAAAAACTAAGGCAACGTAGAATGGCCACGCGAAAATTCTATTTTACGATAACTTAGAAATTAAATTGACTCAATTGTGCCAATAATTTCTATCTTTCGTTTACTATCATTACATCACTATTAACGCAACCAGTGATTAGTTAAGGATATTATTTCTGTATAAAGATTTATAGTTGATTAGAGTATTGTTTCATAAATTTTAAAGCAAAACGCACCAAGTCTTGAGGATCGATTTTTTACACTAGTGATTTATAAATGTATAAGAGTAATTTTTAATCTTTTGATTAGAAAAGTATTATTGTTAATCATTCAAATATAGATTTTTTTAAATATTTGTCGGTTTGATAACATTTCTATTACGCGAAATAATTTTTAGCATTTAAAGGACGCTTTGTACTTTAATAGGCAATTGTGTACTTATAAAAAAATTACTGACGTTCTATTTAACATTACAAGCATATCTGTGCTTCGCTGTAGTTCGGGATCAGTGAGAATGGAAAAGAACGGAGTTGTAGGCATCGAAGTACCACTTCAACATGTGATTCAATTGTGACAAAAAAATCATAATTTAAAGCTAGTGATAAACACGAAATTGTTTAATAGTACAATACCTTTTTAATTATAGTTTATTTATAGAAAGGTTGTGAACTATCAATAATGTTCGACGATCCGACAACTCCGGTCTTTTCTACCGAATAAAAGTGATTTTGATCGGCGAAGAGAAGTGAAGAATGTTAGCTGCATTTCGCGGAACAAGATTTTAGCATTTAATCCGTATAAATTTTGTTTGCAAAAAGATAATCTGTAACAAATTTACCACAACGCGACAACAAATCGAGCACACCATTGCACACACACCGAAACACACATTCCAGTTCAAATGAAGAAAGAAAGAAATAGAGAGTCGAAACTTTCTCCGACCAAGCGTATACATCTCGTTCTGTAACGCGTCTTGAATTGATAATTTTGTACTTTTATATGTATATGACTCTGTATGATTAACCGCGAGTGCGCCGAAATAATTCATCATTAATGTTTTGTATCGACGACGAAACCAAGATCAAAAAGAGTTATGCGTTAGCGATGCATTTATTTCGAACTGAGAAAAAAAGAATAAGTAAGCGTATAGCTTTTTCATTGTCGCGTATAGAGAGGGAAGACAAGGAAGTATAAAAGAAAAACAATACGGACCGAAGATGCTCACTTCTCAATTTATTTTTGTATACCCGCTGTGAATCGTTCGCTCTTTTATTGGAGTAAACCCGTATGTGTATTTATATAAAATATATATTAGCCCTTCGCGATTGAGAAGTGAGTTCATCTTCGAGTCTTCCGCTACGCCAGAGCGAGAGAGAACTGTCTCTGATTTTGTTCCGTGAAAAGGGGGAAACGAGGATGACGAGAGTGGAATGATGTTTTTACGTGTGTAACCGACGAAGAGTCGATGCTTCCGAATAGTCGCTGTAAGATAATCGCATAATAACCGACAGTATTGACAAAACGATCGATTTATCGAGAGAAAAATAGAGAGAGAGAGAGAGAGAGAGAGAGAGAGAGAGAGAGAGAGAGCGAGAGAGAGCGCGAGTGAAGGAAAGAAAATATATACAAGGGGGTATGAAGGAATGTTCGTGTTCCATTTAACCACGTGATAGCCCATTGATTAAATAAGAAAGCAGCATCAGCAGCAGCAAAAGAAGTCCTATTAATGATTATTAACCGGATGCGGGAAGTGCGCAGCTTATTTAACGCAGGAACGCGTGTGCGTGTGTGTGCGTCTGTCTTTAATTCACAACTTTTCTCATCTGTCACCCACTCGTATACACAGTGCTGAGGAAACTTGTGCATTCCGGACGAGACGTTGTGACTTGAGAGAAAGAGAAAGAAAGAAGAGGCGTGAGAGGGAAGAATACGAAGGACGCATATAAGTGTATATGCTGTGTGTTTGTATGAGAGAGAGAGAGAGAGCGTGTGTATGTGTACATAATTTAGTTGGAAAAAAGAGGAAGATACGAGATATTATATTATATTTTCTCTTGCTTTTTCGTGACGATGTTGACACGAGGCCCAGAGAAGCGGCCGCCCGCATGTATAACTCGTATATTTGTACATATGACTAATCTCGTCGGAGTATACATATATATACATTTTTCTTTATGAACAACATTTCTTATTATTTATTCATTCCCTCCTTTCACCATGTTTATATTTATCCCTTCCGATGATGATAATGAGTTCTACCACGTTGACGTAGCGCTAATCTCAAGAAGAAATCGCGAAGGTCGATGACTGGATTCTGCGTACGTGGCATCTCGCAAATGTAAGGTAACTCGGTGCCGCAGGAGACAACGCGCCAGATGGGATCGGTTTTGCGGTCAGCCTGGAATAACTGGACGCAGCCCCGGCCGTGTGATGGTTCGCCTAAGTCCCAGGCACGGTAGGACGAGCAGAACAATGGTTCACCTAGAGAAAAATTCGTTTTGTTTTGTTGTCGTATTTCTTTTCTTTTCCAATAATTTTGATTCTAGGTTTTGTTTGCGTTAACTTGTAAAGTTTTCAGTGTATTCAGCAAACATTTAGTGTTTTAATAAAGTAAGGATGTTGGAAAATTTTATTTTTAAAATTTCTATCTCATAGCAAGATGTGTAATTGCAATGCGGAAATTAAAATGTTTTTAATCAAATTTTTATCTATAATTTATGTTTTTCCAAACATTTCATAAATTATCTTTCTTATATTATAATTTCCTTAATTCTTAATCATCTTAGAGGATAAATCTGTTTTTAAATACTTTTAATTGAAACCTATTATTATAATGGTTTAGAGATAATAATATGTACAATTATAGAATATCAAGAAATCGACTATTATACATCGGACTTTTTAAAAATAGTATAATACAGTCTAATAATAAAACTAAACAGTTTACAAGGTATAATTAGATAATTGATTTCTTACCTTCTGCTCTTTGCCTCGCATTATAATACACATAAAACAAAAAAATTCACTCTATGGTAACATTACCCTCCAAAGTAAATATATACACCCTGACAATTACCAAACTCATTCTTCCAGATCCTCTCACCGCCACCCTCGTTACTGAGGCCGATGTAGACGGCAAGTTTACCGATGAGCGCGGCGACACCACGATTACGTGCTTCGGTGCTCACGTCGGCGAGGCTGCCTCCGATCTTCCGGCAAGCTTCACGAGCGTTCGTGTAGTTGAGATGCTCGGTGAGTAGGGTGAACAAGCCGACGTTATCCGCACAGCTGAGGCTGTGGTTGCCTGCGGTGTATTGGCTGGTGTTTATCGAAGGGTTTGATTTAGGAGTTTTTAAATTTTTATGTGGATTCTTTGATTTCTAATTTATATCCTGAAAATACTAGATGTAACTGCTGATTCATACTTAATGTTTGCCGCTGTTACTAAATTTAACTTATGCGTTTTATTATCTCGAGATCTAAAATAAGGTGCTTCGTTCTGTTCTTCCGGTATATTCTCTAAATATTGTTTTAGCTCAAATAGTTACTTAAGTTTATAACTAAAAATTTATTGCTTATATTTACAAACTGAATAAATCTCGTTTTCGTACTCACTAAATAAAATCAGTTCTATATTTTCTTTTTAGATATCAAAACACTGTTATGAACCATTTAAAAATCAAAACTTCCAGGTCGACATCCCCGTATTCTATATATTATAACATAAATTTCATCCTTGTTACAAAAATTCAATTATCTATATAATAAAACTCTAATCAATATACTTCATAAACATTCTTAATTATAAAAATTATGCTAAAATCTGCATTAAACTTCATCATTTCAATCTATATATATATATATATATATATATATATATACACACACACACACACCGATCAATTTCATTTTCACCATTTAAAAAAAAATCACTTCCCTATACCCACAAGCACATATAAAACCTGACTCATCATCGTATATACCAGCAGTGACGTTAGCCGCGTAAGCGCTGTAATAATCCACACCGCTGACGTTGACCAGCTGCCGTAACGCGCTTTTCTCGGGACATCGTAGCAGAACGCAGTTGGCCTCTTCATCGTCGCTCGTTCTTCTTTCTGCTCTCCCGGGCAAATAAAAAATGTAATATACATCGTCGTAGATATCAAAAAGCTCTAGGTATAGACGGCATGCGACGGTGTATATAATATGCTGCTATGTATAGCGTGCCTTGGTTTTGACCTTACGATAGAATTTCATGCTGAGGGTTACGTAAAGTATGCGTTGGTGGTAGTGGTGCTGGTCACGAGTGGAAGATGAAAATAGACGATTTTGAGGTGTGGGTGAGATTTTGTACGGACGAGGTAAAGTTTGATATGAAAAAGAAGATGGGATTAAATGATTCATTTTAGTTGGAAGTAAGGTAATAGTGTAGTTGGATGACGTGGCCGGTGATGCGCTGTCTCACATATATATATATATATATATATATTCTTAATGAAAATTCATAATCTTGTAAAGAGGCTGCTTAGATATATCTTGGATGAATTAATCGGTTCTTGATAAAAAGTCAGCTACAATGGTGATAAAAGTAACTTTGATTCTCATTTATGTTTCTTGAAAGTTCTATCAAATAAAATGAATTTATTTCGATAAGAAAGATTATAGAAGAATCTTTCAGATATAATATATATATATGAAATTATCGTCGCGCTCAGAACTTGAAAAATAATTATTGATTAGACTGGAAAATAATGCTTTTTACACATCAGTATGCGTAAAACGGCTTATTACGATACAGTGTGTGAAAAATAAATATCCAATATCACTAAAACGCATTTTACGAACATTTATGTCAAAACATATCGTATGCAACTTGTGCGTACGATTTACCCACTTGTGATGTTCGCGTGTATAAAATCGCATTTTCCGCACATGTTGCATAATATATACTATTATATATTCTAAAAATGAAATATTAACGATTGTTTCTGAGAAATCATCCCATTAATAATCAATTAACACAAAACTTTCTCTTTTAATCAACCCCTTGATACACCAAATTCACTCCCGCTATTACGCCACTCCGAATCCGCGTACCTCCTATCATATTTTGACCACTAAAAATTTTAACCAATTACCATAATTAAAAGCGAGTGCGCCTTTATACTCAGCAAAATCCCGGCACTTGGCTACCACAGCAACGCGTCGTCTTGCAAGTACAGCCCCAGGTGACCTCGCGTCAGCCTTGATCAATCTATAAGCGATAGCACGACGCGCGTCCACAGCTCGGCAGCCATCAGTTCCAAGCAAGAAGCACAACGCGACGATAAGCAAATCTAAACGCAAGCCCATGGCAAACTGACTAAACTCGCGTAGTTGAGGAGGTATAGATTGACAATGATTAATGTACACAAATGCTTGATATAATCCATAACGTCCTTTATTCTCTCTCTCTCTCTCCCTCTTTTTTTTTATTGTACTCTTCACCTGCGACGTATATGCGTGCAATGCACAACAGCATCAACGTCAACAACAGGATATCTAGCAAACGTTGCGTGCGTATTATAAGCTTGTTTCATCTGTCGCAGGTTATATATATAACATTCTTATATACGTCCTACACCGCGTGTATATATACCGTAGACTCTTGTATTTTGTACTCGCATCTTTGTATAATGTATGTGTGTGTGCAATGTAACCAAGACAAAGTAAGTAAGAAAATATATATGTACACACTAGAGGTTCTCGTCGCACCGTGAGGAGGCCGAACGCGAGCGCGTATTATTATAAGCGTATTATTATTATTATATTGTAAAAACGTAGTGCCGAAGGTGTAAAGTTATTATAGTCCGCAAATGGCAGACCTATGAGGCATCGACGTGTAATTTTCTAAATAATATTTTGGTTGGTTGATCTTCTTCTCGTTCTTCTTTTTGTTCATTTTGGTTGTTTTTCTATTCTGCAGCGTATCATGCTTACGAGGAGAGCAGTTTGTCGATGCTCTGAGTGACCTGACCGAAGATGTCCTCCACTGCGCCCTCCGCGTTGATCTGTGGAATTTATGAAGCGTGAGAAGGTATTATTATAATAAGGTATCTTATCAAAGGAGAGAGAGAATATATTACGCTATTATGTTATCGCTGAGGTTTGTGCAATAGATACAAAGTGCAAAGATCCTTAATAATCAATTTAAAAATATCAATTTACATGAAATAAAAAATATAAAAAATTTATATAAGATTTTTTTAATTCAAAATAAAACGAACTATGATCGTTTACCTTGAGACACTTGGCCTTGTAGTGCTCGACGATCTTGCCGTTCTTCTCGTTGAAGATCTCGATGCGCTTCTTGATCGTCTCCTCGTTGTCATCGGCGCGTTTGACAGCTGCGGCGGCTGCACGACCAACCAGTCGGCTTATCAACGTCTCGTTCTTAACGTCGAAAAAGACGATGAGGTCCACTGGGCATACCTGTTGAATTGACATTTAATTTTATGGGACGTTAGTGTTGTCAATGGTGTATACGGAAAATATTATTTTTTTTTTCTTCTTTGGATTTGTTGGTACGTGCGATTGTTTTAAAAGTAGGTAGGTTTTCGTAAAGCTACAAGTGTACATAAAAAAAAATGATATACGTACTTAATACTTTATATAAAAAATTTTGTTAGAAATATAAGAAAATGTATTGTAAAATCTACTGTAAATCTATATGGTCATTTTTAGTTTTATAATTCGCGGAAGTTCTATACCAAACAGCATGGTAATTTTTACAGAAACTTTTTCCTAGTGTCAACAATGTTGAGTATATTATAATGATTTTCTTCGTAAAATTGGTGATAAAAGTAGTCTTTAACGTTTATTACAAGTGGATAGACAAATAATATACGTAGCTGAGGCAAAAAATACCAACAAATTTAAGTAAACAAAATAAATGTTCTAAAATTTGGAAATATCTAAAAAAGAAGTTAAAAAATAATTATCATGTATTCACTTAATTCAGTATCAAGTAAAACTTTCGATTTCGCAACATCGATTAATGTCATAATATATAATAATATTCTTAAATTTCGATTGATAATACGAAACAAAATTATTGCTTAAAAGTTTAAGAAAAAACCGTGTGGCAATAACACATTCACATAAAACTGTCACTCATCTCTCGCGTTGCTCAGTAAGGTAGCAACATACATGCACAAACGCATCATTTTTATCTCAGAACGCATCGTTCTATTGCACTTTTGCACAATTTCGTGCCGCTTACATAACGGCGAATTTACTCACTACGACCGGACGAATGGAAAAATTATTCACAAGTGTATTATACTACTCACATCCTTTTCGAATTGGATTCCCTGTTCGAGTTCACGAGGATATCCGTCAATGAGGACACCTTTGAGCTGGGGATTTGCCTTTTTCGCTTTTTCTATCCTCTCCTTGATCAAAGTGAGAACAACGTCCTGTAATATACAAAGATTTATATTATTATACATTTATTTACTATATAAGGTATCGTGATTTACATCCGCATAATTTCATTGTATAGTCGCGAAATTTTTTGTGTATATACACGAGCGCAGGCGTGCGAACATCACATTTGGCAGCTATCTCTGTTGTTTCGTAACATGTTTTTCTTATTTCCTAGACGCGCGGTGAAGGTAGACCGAATAAAAGAAGAGAACGATGGTTCCGCAAATAAATAGCAAGGGATTAAGGTTCTTTTTTATACACTTCTGATCTGTTATTTTAAAAAAATAGAGGGGATTAATTATATACAAGAATTAAGATTGTATAATCGATTCTGACTTTTGAGATAACTTTCAAAGAGTGGATGCCACTTAAGTTGACGGAAATAACTGTATTACATGATCGGCAACTGCCGAAATAGAATGCCATAATCACAGTGATCCAACGATTTTACGATCTTTTCACTGCGAGGCGAATATATAATTGAAATAAAATAATTGTCAATTGAAAAAATTTATGTAAATTTACAAGAAAAAAAATGAGTTCGTGTAGTTGTTACCACAGCACTTGGTAAAAATTATATAGTACGAAGTTTTATCGTCAATACCACATCGTTAGCATTGCTTTATAAAGTGTTTGTTATTGCAGCGAATCTTGGCTGTATATTTTCTAATCAATCCTATACCAAAACATTTATACTAATATTTATTTGCAGTATTTTCGTAACACATTATATCAATATCTATAGCATCATAAATTCGCGCTTAAAATCAACAATAATTATTTTACTTTCCTCTTACTTATATTTAAACAAATGTCACAAACAACTTACCGTAGGCACGAACAACCCTTTTGACATAAGTTCCTGAAGCTCTGCACCTCTGGGACTACCACTAGACACTTCCTCTCTCAGCAGATCACCACTGCTAAGATGCACAAATCCATATTTATCGATAATTTTCGCACACTGTGTGCCTTTACCACATCCTGGTCCACCAATAATCCAAATGGTCTTCATTATTTCCCTCTACGTGTGTACAATATAACCTATAAAGATAGAAAAAAATACTGAAAATTTTGCTAGTCTAATACACGTGAAGTGAGCTCTGTTCGAACTAATATAAAGACTACACGTCGTCTTTGGTACAGCCGACGGTCTGCTGTTATTTTCGAAAATTCGCGCGCGCGCTCTGTATCATCTGCTACTCTATCGATCGTAGCGCCGTATAGTATAAAGTCGCAGCTGCTGCTGTTTCTCTTGCACGCGCAGCAGCCCGGGCTTGCCTTGAACTACTTCTCGCTCGATATGTGTATATAGATATGTGTGGGTGTGGGTGGACGAGAAGTGTTGGCGATTTTCCGGGGTTGCTGTGGTAGTAAACGCGGAAGAGGCGATTTTTCACAGTTGGATTCAAGGGGAATAGTGACCTTGATGATGTGTATAACAGATTTATTTTTTTTTCTAAGAGGTAGGGTTAGATGAAAACGTTATCGGTGATTATCAACATCGATTGTGTATATCGATACAACAACGCGGTATTTTCTACCAGTTAGGTAATAACTTGTTTTGTAAATGTACTTATCTCCCGGGACTATTGGTAACGAAATGATAAATAAAAGTTTGTGTTAAATTGAAAAAGAAACTTGGGTCCCGACAGAATCACTGACGAAACTTTATCTTAAATGTACGTAACACTACCGCAAAAACACTGCTCTATAGCTCCATCACTCATGGAAAAAAAAATATTTCGCTTCAACCCATAATTACGTCACACCCGATATACTTCTCCTTTAATCCATGATAGAAAGAAACCCCTAATACTTTATATATTATAATACACAATTTAAAAACCTACAGTTAGGCTATACGTCTGGGAGGAAGCGATCAACTCTTCTCAAGCGATGCGTATGCGGGTACCGCGTGCGCGCGACTGTCGCAAAGGCTGGCGCACGTCCAGTCTGCTAGTAGCCCGCGCGCGCGCGTGCGCATCGATTTTTCGTATATAGAAAAGAGAGGATACATTGTTTCGCGGAAAGTCTATATAATAGTGCTGAGTGGGAGATTGTGTAATCAATTGGTTTGGGGGGAATTGACGAAATTCTTCCGCCTAATATATATATATAATATTTATAATAACAATGTCCGTGATTTTATTTTTGCGCGCTATTCATGCTAACACCGTTTGTTCATGAATAAACAATTAACTAGCCACGTACATAATACACACACATTGTTATAGTTAAGGAGGTAGCCGACGTGTATATGTACGACTTGTTGATGAATAAATAATAAGTAGCAATTGACAGCGGCACGTGTATATATACATAGCTTTCTCGGAGCGCGCAAGTCGATATATGCTACTATACTGAGGGAATCAATTTAGCATAGTGAGAGGGAGCTGCGGAGACCCATGGGCACGTGTAATGTAAAAGTATGTGTACATCATGTGTATGATAAGGTGTTATCGCTCGTGGAATTGCGGTGGTACTTGCCCGAACGACACAAAGAGGTCACTATAGTCGTACACTATATATGAGCGCGTTAGTTAGGATTCATATGATGGCGATTGGATTCTTTCTTTTTTGGATAATTGTAAAGTTACGTTGTCATATGAATTCATTTTTTTTGTCACAGAAAATTGGTTTTACATAATTCATTAAAATATTTGTGGGTATATATAATTTTCAATTTTTATTTTCACAAACATGTGTATTATAATTATACATTGAATTTAAAAATTTTGAATAAAAAACAATCCACTAATACTCGTTTAAATTATTCTATGCCGATGACAACGCTAAATATAATATACGGTATACATATAATGATTAATATACACTCATTCGAAATATTCCATACGACCTCTTCAATAAAATCACAGAGCGCAGCTTCTACACAAACCTAGTCCACCTTTTAAAAGAAAAATAACGAATCCACTAAGCTACATAAAATGCTACAGAGTAGATTTTAAATAATGCGTCGATACGACTGCCGTTGGAACAGGCAGAACACCTGGAGCCAATTGTGTACGCTTAAGAGTCCAAGAAGTATCTCATCGCGGCTGACGTGTAGACCTTCGAGGAACAGCCGCGCTAGGAACACCAGAAATTCGATCGCTATTATGCAGAGTTGCATCAGGAGCCAGGGCGCGTGTAGCATCGGGTAGTTCTTTAAATTTATAATTATTTATTAGATTTGAAAATGGTATTTAGTTTGGTTTGTACGAAAATATTACTAATTAAGTTGGTTTTAGATCAAGAAAACTTGCACTATATATATATATATATAAAACAAAAATATACCAGGGTCCGTTAAATTCCTGCCAAAATACGTTTTCAACCTTACAACTCTGATACAAATAATTAATTTAACGTCTCGCCACGTCTGTTTTCCTATATACGCGTTGAATTATTACGCTTTTCCACCCAATGCCGCGATAAAAACAATGCGCCTTGCACGTGAAAGAGCAACTTTTGGCAGGTATCTTTATTTTATCTCATAAGTCTACAAAAAAAAAATATATCCTGAATATACGCAACAACTTATAAAAGAAAAAAGAGAGAGGAAACGTTTAATCTCCCCATGGGTAGAGTGCATATATAAACGTGGTAGTAAACAATAATTACAACATATAACGTACTGTTATTGCCCCGAGCATGATGAGCGTGTAGTGTTCTATACCGAGGATCGAGGTCATCAACTTTAGATCCCTCTCCACTTCTACCGGCACTGCGACGTGCATGCGTGCATATACGTGCATGAAAACAAAGCAGAATGGTTTTGTTTGAGCTGAGATCAATTTGACGATTGGTCATTTAAAAAAGTAACGGAAATTATTGGATATAAGAGATAAAAATATAAGTTGTTATATGGTTGACGAAAATATACGTCTATTACCAAATTTATAAATATGCTGTTATAATTACATCAACCTGCCACTAATCTCACGTAAGATATTACAACGCCAAACTGAATGACATTGGATTCACATACGTAACAGCCCAATTTTTGGCTCAACATCATTTTTTTAATTCTTTCAGTCCCACTACTCTTCCCTGTTATATTTTTATCAAGAGCTCTCGGTTCCGCCCCATATATTTCGACCGTTACAATGTAAGCCGACTTACCAACACCACGTCGTTGACATTTCTCCGGGCACTCGGTACTCATAGGTTTGCATCTAATGATACGAATCACATCGAGAGCCGTGATTACCTATAGAGACAAAAACAGAGAACATTCGTTTTTTAGCGCTAATTAACGAGCAGTCGGTGAACTTGAACGTTACTGCCAAGTTGTCACGTCGACGAATAGAATGTAGAAATATTTACGTTATTCACTCGCGTGTGTGTGAGTCAATGTCGAAATTTTAATGAACCACGCGCAAGTAGGGCTATTTTAGAGGATATGTAGTGCTGTCAGGTGGGATGATTTCTTGTGTCGCGTTGTCAATGCCAAAGCTGTGTGTATATGTAAGTAAGTGGTTGAGAGATATATGGGATTTGGTATAAGTAGAGGGGCTGTATAGGTTTCGTATAATTGCCGGCGGTGCTATGTAATGGGTATTTTGTTGGAGGCTTATAGTTTAATTTATTATAGACGTATATAGGGTGAATTTACTGAGAAAATTATTAACAAGTTATTAAAGTACTTTTTATAGATTATAGAAATATATGTAATTAATGTAAAAAAAATGATCAACCGTAATAGACTCTTTAGCTATAAAACAATCAACGAGTATTGTAACCTCCCCATTCCTAATACGATACGACATACTCACCGTCCCGATGATACCGACGACGGTGACATAAATCGAGCTGCCCATCACGCTATAATCACAAACGGAGCATGCGAGCCTCGTTCCGACGCGCTGAAAGTACAGAAAAATAAAGAGTCGCTTCTGTATAGATTATATAACGTGTAAATAGGTTAATCTCCGTTGAACTTATCCCTGACAAGGTAACCACCACTGCTGCCGCCGACACCAAAATGTTTTCTACGGAACCGTCCCAGCATCTTGTCGATTAGTCGTCGGGGTCTCGATGGATTAAGATATAATATAGGTTTGGTTTTTGCTGCGATGCCGTGCTGAGGAGAACATGATGGTTATTGAGTTTAAGAAGCAAAGAGAAGTTGGTAGCGATTGGATATGATGATACATATAGGGCTGAAATTAGTCGACGATTGTGATAAATACTAATATATGTTGTTACAGTGGCGCACCGTACGGTTGGTACGGCGGAGGGTAACTCAGCCGGTATCGCGTCTAAGGCCATCCCCTGGACCACCTGATACCGGTCTTCGACCTCGCTGTCCTATTTTTCAATGACGACCGATATGGAGGCTGTTATCCGCTCTATCTCCTCTCGACGCAGGGCTTCAGCCCTATCACCGGCTGTTGTAACTAGCTGTTCCGCCAGTTGGTCCACTTCCGGGCTGAGCTGCAAATTAATTATTTCCGCTACGACCCGGTTCAATTCCTCAAGCTCGATGTTAAAAACAAAAGGGGAAAGGAAAGGAAATTAGTTCAAGGAAGTCCAGGGCGCGTTCCTCGTCGTGTACGTCGTGGCGATAAATCTACAGTATCAGGAATACTCATATGATTTCGCGACCCCTTCGGCCTCCCTCTCGGTCGTTTTCTCCCCGCAATTTGGCGCGCGACAAACGGCGACTCTCTCTCGTCGTTCCCCGATCTCTTTAGTCCCTTCATCGCCCGTGCTATAGAGTCAAGTGCCACGATTTTGGATAAACCGCGTATGCGACGTCTAGGAGGGGGGGTGTAACGGTGGCGTTTTACACACCGTGTAAAGCCACGGTATAAAGAGAAAATAACAACTTTTCTGAGATATGGTCAAATTAACATTACCAATCGATAGAACGTCCAAAAATACGCTTATATATGAATTTTGAGTCGATTCCGGCAAAAAAAGGTTTTTTGGATGTTTCGTCCCTCCAACACTGAAAATCTCTCTTTATCAACCTTCCAACAGACCCAATCGGACTATTTTTTCCCGCTCTATCGAACGAAAGTCGTTTAAGAGCTGTAGGTATAACAGAAAAAGATCCAACAAAAAAAGGTTTTTTCGATGTTTCGTCCCTACAACCCCGAAAATCCTTATTTATGAACATTCCAACAGACCAAACTGAATTTTTCATGAGCCTGAAGTTTACATCGTTGGAGTGCAACGAAATAATTTTTAAAATCAATTAAAATTATTAAACAATGGAAAC
>JAYJLV010000001.1:1621064-1644139 GCA_036873485.1 Torymus texanus | reverse complement strand
GAACATGGTGGTGCACTTCGTTTGCGGATGGGATTTTTGGCATAAAACCAGTACTTTTGAATCTCTATTGACTGGCCCAATATATAAGCGAGCTTCGTCGCGAAGAAAGTCGCGACGATCGACGACGACGACGACGACGTAGACACAGGCTATTAGGTGATGATCGTCTGGTTGTGATTGCGGTCGTGAGTATGATTGGATGATGCAAAATTGGAGTGTGATCGTGGAGAGAGATGAGCAGGGTTTTGGTTGGGTTGTTTGAGTAAGGATATATTATGAGTGGATATAAGACCCTGTTGAAAATGAGATTGTGATTTTTTGAATTATTGTTTGAACAGAGATTAGTTGATTTATTTCAAAGTTATAATCTTTACGTTCTTAATTAATTATTTACGTGCGATTTAATTTATCTTAAATTCAAAAACCTGTTTCTTTTCAATATAAATGATGAAATAAGAAAATAGTTAACAAATATTAGAAACTTTACTGCGTTCGTGTGCAAAAAAGAATAGTACGCAGTGTTTTAAGAAGTTTATAGATCGTTAATTATTCTAAATAATTATTTATCCTAGTTGTCAAAAACTAGCTTTTGGCACGGATTGTTTGGCCAGAATATTGTTAAATTGTAGCGATAGTTGATTGGGAATTGTATTAACGTTATTTTTAAAAATAAATATATATTCTCTTTGATATTATAAAAAATTTAGTAACAAAATCAATTGAAAAATAGAATGAAGCAATAAATAAGAAAAGGATAATTTATCTGAGATCATTCAGTATTTCATATACTCGAAGTGCATTACAGATCAAAATATACTTGAAAAGATAATACTATGCTTTAAGAGTAATATATCATCGTTAAAGAAAGTTTTAAGAGCGGCAGCTACTTTATTATTATTAGATATTACACACTGAAAAGAAAAAATAATTCCTATTCTTATGATTAAATATATTATCTCAATTATATTATGTTTGCGTTAGTAATATTATTAAACTCTAAAATACAATTATACGCTCTACATAAAACAAAAAGAGAAATGGTGTAGCTACATTCTGACAACTAATATAAACCATATCGTCGTTGCGTAATATATAAGTAATATACACATTTTTGTTTATTCGACACGTAAACCATTAACACACATTTACTATATAACCACTGTACCTTCGTTAACCTTTAGACTGCCGGAAAGTCTATATATAGACGCACCCTCTGACATGAACTTTGTAGAGAGTTGATACATGATACGAGACACTAATTTGGACACTTTTAAAGGGCGGTTTGTAGGTTCAAATCCCGGCAGTCTAAAGGTTAATACCCTTACCTTCCTAAAACTCTAATTTCTCTCAACCCGTGCACACCATCTATCAATTCTCCTAACCTCTGGCCAAACCAAGACAAACGGCAAATAAAGCCGCTGACCTGAACCACGACGGCAGTGGTGGCTTCCCAAAGTAAAATATTTGTCGAAAGGAATAATTAATCGCTAACTTCTCTCTCTCTCTCTCTCTCTCTCTTTCTCCTCTCTCTACAGGTTTCCACGAGAGCAGCAGACTCTGCCGAATCACTTTTACTTCACGGACTACGAGCGCCACAACGCCGAGATCGCTGCGTTCCACTTGGACAGGTGAGCAGAGCAGCAACAGCACTACTACTACTACTACTACGACGACGACGACTACGACTATTCCCCTTTTTGTCGCGCACATTCCGCGAGCGCTTTTTCGCTGGTTGAGAGGCGAGATAGGAAAGCCAAACGACGCGAAATCGTCCGGCGAGCGAGTTTATTGCGCGACGCGGGGAGACTTTTGCATTGCGGTTGTAATAATAATGGGGATAATTGCAAGGAGAGATTTTTTTTTTAGGGGAATTAAGGGAGTGGGAGAAATTTTTAATAAAGAGATGGGAGTGTTTTTTTTTTCTTCCATTGTAATGTTGGCGATGAAGCAGTTGTCCGCGACTCTATAATTAATCATGGTGTGTTCGAGATGGAGAGTTACCGAGGCTTTTATGATATATAAATTGTACGGTTGATGGATTAGAAAAGACATCGGTAAAGTGTTTTTAACTGCGCGTAAAACGTCCCGACGTAGAGGCGTATAAACGATTTATTGGAAATAAATAATAGTAAAGTCTTGAAAATTCTATCTTTAACGTAAATCCAGAAGCGCCTTACCTGAGTTTTATGAAATTTCGTTATTTCTTATGTAAGTCGTTTTTACTGAAGTTATAAAGGAACAATGGGAAATTATCGTGAAATTGAAAATTCACTTCTGTGTGTGTGTGTGTGTGTGTATATATATATATGTTGTTTTGTCGCGAAAATTAAATATATAATAATGTTGGAAGAGTTTGTGCTAAGTTCGTATTTTGCATTGGCACTGTACGCAGTTCTTGCAGATAAATTGTTAAACGAGGAAAGCTAAGTGCTCTTTGTATTCTAAGCAATAGTACGTGTATATGTATATCTTTTCGTGATTTTAAAGCATGCAAATGTTTCATAGACCGTGTATGAGCATTTTTTATTTTTGAAAGGTTTCTACAATGATTATACGCCGTACGCGAGTTATTTTATTTAATTATTTTCAACAATATATGAGAGAAATTCCAGACGCAAAAATACCGGATTCCACTGTCAAATTAGCGAACTCGTATAATATGTATATACCAAAAACATGAAATTCATTTCTAGCACAACTCGAAAATACACGCTAATTTTCGTAATTTCGTATACTTACAGTATATAACCGCGTGTGAACCTCTGCGAGACAATCCACATTAATTCGTACTCTGTCTTTCTTAATCTTTTTTATTGTCAGAAAATTAAGTATATTCTTTTCCACAATACTGAAATTGAAAGGCTCGCGGTGGTTAATCATACGTAAGTAATGCCGAAAGCGTCCGACAAATATTTTGAAATTATTAAAGTATATAACAGTGCATGACCCAAAAAAATAGCTCGGGTCAACCCTTTGGTTGGCACACTGACGTTCAAGTAACGCTTAGATCTAAAGAGTTTAAAGTGTTCGAGTTAAAGTGAATGATTTCCGTTCCATATTTTTGACTTTGTGACATATTAATGGCAAGATAGTGTGCTTATTTATATGAAACGTATATTGCGGACTGTAAAAGCTACATATAAAACAAGAAAATACTGTAAAGAATTTTCCTTGCTGATTGAAAAATCCATAAAGATGTAAAGATAGAATAAACCGTAGCCATAAACATTTATATAACGGGAGGAAACAATATAATAGACAAGCATTACTACGCAATCGCGTAAATATTTCCAGGAAAGCAAATAAATATCCGACATAAATATTCGCTATATCTTCTAAGACAATTCCAACATTTCATCTCCGTTATAACAAAAGTAAAAGTAAGCTAGGTATACATTACTAACCGAGAAATAAAAAAAAAACTCTTTTCTCAGACTCTTGGACTTCCGGCGATGTATGCCAGTAACCGGTCGCCTTTTAAACATGACGACGGAGATCTACCAAGTGACAGACGGCGACATCCTCAAGACCTTCTTCGTCAGTCCAGCTGGTAACCTTTGCTTCCATGGCAAGTGTACGTACTATTGTGACACGAGCCACGCGATTTGTGGCGCTCCGGATATGCTTGAGGGAAGCTTTGCTGCTTTTCTGCCCGACAAGAGCGTCGTGCCAAGGAAAGTCTGGCGTCATCCCTGGCGGCGTAGTTATCACAAACGGCTGAAGGCGCAATGGGAGACTGGTGAGTTATCTGTATATGTATGTATGTATGTGTAAAGTTGATTTTTTTTGTTTCAAAAGGGGAGGAGAAGTGGCAACGGGATGGGGAATTAGAGAAGGTGGCGGTTATATCGGTAACGGGGTTTTTTTTTCGCTGCTGCTGTCGAGGTGTGGATGTATTGATGAAAGTAGTCGTGGGGTTTTCACAATTTTATTATAGTTTGATGGTCGATGACGTTTTTCCTTTGATGGTTATATATTTCACGAAAATAACGGGTGTCGTTGGCGGATACGAAGCAATAAAGCGCCGAAGAAAATAGTTTGTTATTGGGAATTGTTCAATGAGTTCACGGTTGATTGAAACTTAATATGTGGTATTGAAGAACAATTAAACTGTTGATTTGTCTATATAGATTCTGAAACACTATTTATATACACGTCTTTAATTGGAATATTATATAGATAGTTACTTTTGTGATATTGATCGTAGTTATATTTGACCCACTTTCAGTAGGAAATTCTCTGATAATAAAGACAATAAAACTTATTCGACTGAAAGAGTATTATTATAAGATTTTTTTAAAGTAGCACAGAAAATATCAATTGCTGATTTTTGTAACCCTATATATAGCAAATAATTAATGTTTACTTTGTTCCGGTATATAAGTGATATACAATATACTGAATATAATAAAGCTTATATAAAATATGTAAAATCAACATAAATTTAAATCAATTTTATGCATGACATTTATCGACGAGCTATAATGACAATAAAAATTAATAATTCATCAGTGACAATTTAATAATAATACCCAGATTATAACAGTTTAATGGTCAGCTTATCTCGGCACTTCGTAAAATACAATTACAACCCTCCCATAAAACAAAAAAAAAACATCTATTCTAAACATTTTTTTCCGAATTCTCTCAACACAGACTCAGACTACTGCAACATTGTGCGTGAGCTACCGCCGTATAACGAGGGCCGTAGGCTTCTCGACCTGATGGATATGTCGGTATTCGACTTCCTTACGGGTAACATGGACCGTCATCATTACGAGACCTTCCGGCTTTTCGGCAACGATACGTTCACCCTTCATCTGGACAACGGTAGGGGTTTCGGCAAACCCTTCCATGACGAGATCAGCTGTCTATCGCCTTTGTTGCAATGCTGCATGATCAGGCAAAGCACGCTTGCCACATTGTTGAGGTGAGTTTCAATTGTCGGGGGTATTATAGAGAGTTGTTGTGGGTTAATGACGAAGTAGTAGATGCCATAAGGGGAATATTGTGGAGGATGGGTATAATCAATGTGGTGAAGCGTATATGAAATGGATGTTTTAAGTAGCAAATGATAATAATAATATATACCAGTTTATGTTTAATAATTATTATATATTAGAAATACTGATTTTATCGAATAAACTGAAAAAAAAAATTTGATTGACTAAATTAAAGCCGGATTCGAATGCGCATAATTCAATCATTTTATTGAAATAAAATTAGTACATTAATTAATTTAATGAAATGTGCATTCCATTCAATCTGATATTTTGGTTTCAATAAAATGATCGAATCGTCCGTAATTAAATCATGGTTTAATCAAATTTCTTTTTCTCAGTGAATAATAATATAAATTTAGAATTTTCATAAAAAATTCCAAAAAACATTAATGAAAACACAAATTATTATCTGCAGTCGCATTACCTTGGAAAGCACATCAATTGAAATAAAAAAAAAATAATCAAAATTTGAATTTAATAATCAATATTTTTTAACAAAAAAAAAATATAATTGGTTATTTGTGTACAATGCTCTGAAACGTGCACTCTTACTGTTGCAAAAATGAAACTAGTATAATTGTTTACATTGAAATTGGCCCTTAAAAGATCTACGTTTTTTCTATACTTCAAAACAATGTAATTATTCGAATTTAGTAATATGAATAAATTTGTCTAATTTACAAATAAAATAAAATTATGCTATTTGCGATTATATCGCTTTGTTAATTACAAAAAATGGCAACAAAAACTAATAATTTAGGAGACCGATGCCTTATCCATTAGGCCACAGGGGCTCGTAATGCGCGAATATAATTATATATCAGTAACGAAGCTGCCGCGTTATTTTACACAAACGAGTATATATAAATATAAAACTTTTTAATTCGAGGTAGGAATTTAATGAGAAAAATTCTTCTGATAAAATTTAATTCTTTTGTAAAGAGAAACAGGCAGAAGCTATTAAAGTTTCTTGATAAAACGTTATCAATGAGTTAAAGGGGAAGTCATCTTTATACTTACTATCTTTTTCCTCATCCAAACTCGCCAGCGTTTGGCCGTTCATAAACTCAACGAAATATCTCCTAATAATTTTTAATTGCGCAACGCAAAACAATTAAAAATAAAGGTCTCTGTAAAAAAAAAGAAATAACGACGCGAATACTTAAAAAAATAACATTCTCAAACGTAGAATCGCCTTAATTAGCGTTTCAACCATAAAAAACAAAACAAGTGTATATACATACCTGCGCATATGCATACTCGCAAAAACTTTACACCAAACGAACTACCTAACCATCCACTTTTGCAACTCCATCGATTCACGACAAAAGTACATACAGACATATACAGACGCGCGCGAACTCGCGAGAGACACATCACGAGAGGAGGAGGACCTGAGTCAAGTGAAACTGGATTCGCGCTCTCTCGCGTGCGTCGTCTATTTTTAGCGGGGGAGCAAAAGAGATAGGCTCTCTCTCTCTCTCTAGCGCGCGCGACCTTTGGTAACGAGCGGGAAAGTCGAGGTGAATCCGGTTAAAGTTCGCTTCTCCGCGTGCGCGCGCGCGGCAGCTGCTGCTAATATGCATGCAAATGGATGCATTCCACGACGAGAAGAGAGATAGCATCTCGTGTACATGGGTTGCATCCGCTCTCGGCAACTTTGATCGAGTTTTCCTTTCACTTGTTGTGCGTGTGTATGTGTGTGTAGGTGTTGGAAAAGGGGGTGTAAGAGATCGATCGAGAGAAGTTTTCAAGGGTATGAAATATGTATGTTTATGGGAGGCTGCAAGAAGAAGTGGGTTGATCAGGGATGTAAAGCCTTAAAGGTAGAAGTTCGAAGGATGAAGTAGTTGGATATTAATTTTTATGATTTTAAATTTATTAATCATGGTGAACTCGCATTCATGATGAAAGAATGGTTGATTTTTTTGTTCTTCAAGTTAAAAATTAACAAAAAAAAGGAATTTATCGCACCTTACACATTTTATCAATGGGCTTTTAACACACGTCTCCGGATTTCGCTCAATCCCGCTTATTAACCAATTAAAGCCCTGCGCTCTCCCCGCTTTCCTTATACTTTAAACTCGATTCACGCGCGCGCCGCACACACACACGCAGCATTTCATTCAATTACCCGGTTAACTCAATCGCCGCGCGCAGCCATTCATCAGAGCCCCTTAAAATTCGCATTTCTCCGGCAATTATTACACATCCGCCGCCATTGCCTTATCCTCCTCCTTCTCCTCCTCTTCATATACCGTTTCTCACAATATTCTCCGACCCACTCACCCGAGACGGAGAGATGACGGCGTCTTGCATGCTAATGCGCGCGCACGCGGGTAACGAGGTAAATACTCATATGCACGTCGTGTGTCCTTCCGGCGGGCATATATATATGTATATGTATATAAAGTGTATACATACGTATATATATATATATATACGCGCGTTGCAAAATATACTACGGAGGTCACGTACGACACGCGCGTATGCGTGGTCATAACTGTTATAAACGTACAATAAAAATAACAAAACAAAAAAAAAATATATAAAAACAGAGTGATGGAAAGAAACGGTTTTGTGGTTTTGTTTGCACGCGTTCGCGCGGGATGTTGTATAGGTATATACAACCGATGCCGATTGATTTTGAGTTGCGCAACGCGAAAGTGAAGGGGGATGCGTCAAGGGGCTTTGTCGTTCGTTGCGCAATGCATCGTGTATGTATGTATGTACGTATGTATATATATGTATACATGGTTGCAAGGGAAATTAGCGGACGGTTCGACAGGTCCGCGAGTAAAAGTAAAACTGCAATGCACACGCGCGTGCGCGCGTGAACGCCGAATGACAGGAATTAGGGGGTACGCATATTATATTGTTAGAAAAGTGACTGTTTGGAGTGTATATAGCGTTGCTCAATAATGTACATAGAAAGTAGGCGCGCACGTCGTCGTGAGAATTTAAATTGGAAGGTATATAGGTATATATATGTGAACTAGTTGCACGCACGCGCGCGCGCGCGAGTTGTGTGTTATCACATTGATGTAAGAAGAAAAAAGTTGACCTAACTGATTAAAAATATAAACGATGATTTGCCGAGATGTTATATAAGACTAATCTCGCATTTAAATAGTGGAACTGGACTTTTGGTCTTTTACAATCTTTTTATATAATTTTTCTCTACTTTCGAGTACTTATAATATATAAGTTACGAGTCTCGAAAGGTGGACGATTTGCTTACAAATTATGATCGCACGAATTTCAAACAATTTTGTTACTGTAAATGTAATATTTTTATTTAAATATTATTTGACTTGATGATTATAAAAAAAAAAATAAGAATTTAATGTTTTTCAGAAATTTGAATATTATCTAAATTTGCATAACTAGGTTTAACAAGCTCAAGTACTTATTAGGTATTTCAAGTGACACGCATGTTTTCTTGAAAAATAACATGCTGCTTACAATTATAGTAATTAAAATCGGCCAATATAATCCAATAACCCGTTTCTTCCTCCTAAGGCCATATAACCAGAAAAGATTGAATTTATGAGCTTTTTCATGTTGTTAAGTAATAACATATTTATTAACGTAATAACATGCTCGTTAACGTAAACAACGTTACTTGAATTAATGATTTCTTTTTGTTAGTTTGAAAAGTTATTTTCAAAAAAGTAGTTTTCAAGTGGTTTCAAACCGTACGCTTTACTCGGGAAAATTCAAATTTTTACAAATTTCAACTTTTGTAACTTTAATTAAAAAGTACATAAAAGTGCATTATACGCATTTCAAGATTTTCTTATAAATTCTAAGAAACATTTTCCTCCTTCGCATAACTAAACTTCTCTTTTCTTTTCTCTCATTCGCAGGTACCACAACGGTCCAATCCGGCTGAGTGTAGCGATGCGTGAAAGTATGTCTCGCGACCCTGTAGCCCCAATCCTGTGGGAGCCTCACCTTGCCGCCCTGGACCGTCGCATCCCTATAATCCTGCAAGCGGTACGAGACTGCGTAACACGCAGTGCTCACTGGAGTCGCGTGGTACACGACGAACGCAGCGAAGCTGAGACGTCCGACTGATAATATACTTACGCGCACGCATCGCGCAGTAGCGTGTAATATTTTAAAACGATAGACGAGGATGCAAGCAAGCAAGCAAAATGAGATGGACTTTATTTTGCATAATTTTTTACCGAAGTAAACCAAAGCCGCTTTGCGAGAGAGAAAGAGTACGAAAGAGAGAAGACGGACCGTCATGATGATGTTGTTCTATGTGTAAATTATTGTGTAAATTGTTGCGCGAAAGAGTGAGCTGAGTGTATATTGTAAGTCAGTTTTTAAGTGTACAAGCGAAAAAAAAAGAACCGATGACGCTTTGTAAGTGTCCGTATATAATATTGTTGTATATAAGATAAAGAAAAGAAACAGATAATGATGATGTGTATAAAGGTATATATAGATATATGTCCCTTGTGAATTTAAGAGCGTCGATGTTTTTTATTTTACTTTTTTTTGTGTTTCTCACCTGTTTTCCCGCGACATGTGTGTAATAAATATATACCTCTCGATTCGCGAGAGTTATTTCCGAGCGTGGAGATATGCCAGAAAAGTGTATGCGCCGAGATGCAGCGGAAAGTGAGAGAAAAAATTATTATGTACACGCGGAATCTAGCATATTTTGGCTTTATTTCAAGTGTATGTTTCTGTCATACGAGCATATTCGCAATGGGAAGACCAATAAAGTTATTTTTATTGTCGAACGTATATAAACGAACTGTGTACGTGTTTATTTCTGCATAATATCTGCTATAACAGAGAAAGAAAACCAATACATTACGTTCCCTCCTAACTATTTTCCTTTTAATTATAAATTCTCATCTTTATTACCAATTACATAAAAAAAGCAAGCGTATAATAAATCAACAATTTCTAATCAACCTTCCCGCGCTAATCATCTGCTTCCCACCGCAAATTACACCTAGTCCAGCGCGAAAACAAAAGCCAAGCCGTGAATAATTAGCCGTTATGCGACACCGACACTATATAGTTCTCGCGTATACTCGCGTTTCCTCGCAGTGCGTATACTATATAGCCTTCACATATATATCCACACACATACAGCTGATCGCTCGCGCAGACGACAACAGTGTTAACAATGGCGAAGACCGGCGGTTCCAAGTCCAAGCCCTTCGATATGGCCTATCACGGGCAGGTCACACCTTTAAAGGCTCTCCTCGCGCAGAACGACAAGTTGAAGACTCAGACCGATGAGGTAAATAAAAAAAAGACAATGGAAAAAGGGTTGTTGAAGGTGAGACAGGAGTTTTGGTAAGACCTAACCTATACGCGGTTACAGAACGACCGTATGCTGATACACTGGGCGGCACTGGGCGGACACGACGAGCTTGTAATTCATCTGCTGTCTCTTGGAGTTCCTGTCGACCCCACCGATGACGTAAGCTTCCGAAGATCATTTGTCTTTCTTATATTCTTCCGCCCTCTTGCTTTTAATGTTATCGAGTCGCTAGCGTATGAGAGTGGAGTCGAATACGTTGTATCCATGACGCAGCATCTCGCATGGGGAGTGCGAGTCACGTGATCGATGTTATCTTTCCCTCTCTCTCTATACCCTCCTAGATTCGTGTTCACTCTGTCTCTGTTTCGCGAGACTACGACTGAGATAGATATACTTACTTCTCGTGTGTGTTCTTTTGTTTGGCGACATGATGCTCCGAAATGATGATATAGAGCAGCCCGGGGTTGGAGCCTTGGAGCTTTATGAGTTACTTGTTTTGATCAAAGATCAACGGTTTGAGTAGATTTCTTATTTTGATAATTTCTAAGTATTTAATTTTTTTGTTTATCTGGACAAAGAAGTAATATTATTTACTTATAAATGCACTATTTTTTGCATAATCTATTGTAACAAGCTCTCCAAAACGTATGACGGATTACTTCAATAAGAATATTTCTTATTTTTAAATCAAAATTTAATCAGACTTCCTGCTTTAACATAAATATAATAACCAATTTAATCTTTTTTATTAAAAAAAAAAAAAAAAAAAAAAAAAAAACAACAATTTTATGGTAAGGTTTTTTCTCCTTTCACTAATCTCTTTTTTTTAGCAGACCTTTTGAAATAATTCATTTTGTCCTGAAAAAATTAAAATAAAATTAGAATGATCAGGGTTTAAAAACATTTTTAATTTTGCATAAAATTCTATCATCTGAATGCTATATCAAATCCTACCAAAACATGCTTAAAATCAATCCAAACTCTTTTATCAACCACAGATGGGGATGACACCGTTGATCCTGGCCGCCTCGGCAGGCCGCGACAAAGTCGTCAACATTCTCGTTAAGGAGGGTGCGAACGTGAACGCACGTACAAGCGAGGGCCACTCGGCTCTCCAATACGCTGCCTCCAAGAATTGGAAAAACATTTGTGTGACGCTGCTTGAAAAGGAGGCAGATATTAACATCGTTGACAAACGAGGCGCTACGCCGCTCCATAGAGCTGCGTCAAAAGGCAACATCGAGATTTTGAAGCTGTTGATTACTCTTGGCGACAATTTAAATATTGGTAAGTGATTTATTTGTGTATGCTGGTAATTTTTAAAAGTGATGGATGAAAATTTTCAATTCGCATTTGAATTGCACACAAAAATTTGTTAGCCCCAAGGAAGGCTCAAGTTGGAACAGGTTCAGTGCTACACGTGTGTACCATTTCGAAAAATTATACAGAAGTATGACAAAACTTTGTAATAAGCGTAGATTTTTTTGACAGATATATTATTTATTTTCATATACAGTTGAAAAACAGAGATATATTGTTCAAACTATAGTAAAATATAAAAAATATAGCAACAATCAAAATGATCAATAAAATTTTTACATCATTTAAAATTTAGTCTTAGCACTAAACCTGTCGAACATTAATTTTCACTTTTCTGACATTAAATTGTACAATAATAAAAGCTTTCGGTTCTTCTTTTAAAACGAATTCCTAGCATAAATTTTCAAGTTTACACCAACTTATCTGAAGTTCTGCAATTCAAATTTGTTTCGTTTATGCACAGATCAAAAAGATGTTTATGGAAATACGGCGCTTCATTTGGCATGCGAGGAAGACCGTCAGGACGAAGCCACGCTGCTGGTGCAAAATGGCGCCAACTTGGAAATTGAAAATAAAGAGAAAAAAACTCCGCTTGATTTGTGCAACTGCGGATTGGCCAAGAAGCTGGTAGAGATCGCCGAAAAGCAGTAGAGAAAAAGATTTACGCATTTCTTTTTGTAAATAATACATTAAAAACTGTTCACATTTTGTGATAAATATGGAACCCATATTTACATAAAGTATATATTTATAAGACTACGAATTTTCGTAAGATAATGAAGAAATAAACGCAACACTTCTGTAAACTAAATGTTTCTGTACTTTATTATTATATCTCCTCTTGTATATGCAAGATCCAATCAACTGTATAATCTGCGCGCGCGTGCAATCGCGTGTGTGTTCGATCGATATAAAAGGTATCAAAACTCACTCACTTTTATCTTCCGAATGCATTTCGACATTTCGTATTTCCCAAGCTTGTGTCGTATCTTTCCTCAAAACGTCGTTAAATTCCCTCCTCTCGCAGTGCCTCACTTCGCTCCTTTCTCTCATTCTGCAAATCTATCTCACGCCGCCAGAGTACGTAATGCGTAAAAGAAAACAAATATATAAATCAAATTTGCGATTTGGCAATTAAAAATGGCGCTAAAAAGCTACAAATGAGCTCGTGTGTATGTGTATATAATAAGTGTATACTGGCGTAACGGGCGACACGCGCGTGCATGTACAGCGAAGTGAGCGCACCCATCTTTGTCTCCTCAAAAAAATTCACTCGTATATACAAAATTTGTAACGATAGTCGAGAGGCTCCTTCTGTTTCATTGAATCTGACGGTTCTGCAACGGTGCGCACAATTCCATGTGTTAATTGTTATAAGGCCCTAGTTACATTAGATAATAGGTTACTGTTATCATACTGCGCACTGTACGTATGAATACACTCACCGACGTATCGCATTAGTTTTTTTTTTTCATCAAAAAATATACTAGTCTTTCGAGTTAATTAGTCTATTCGTTCGTATTTGTGTTTTTTCCGTTTAAATATGATGTATAAATATCGTAAATGCTTTTAAATACAAAGAATTTCGTAAAATGCTTGTATAAAATCGAACGTGCGAGAATTGACGCTTCGAGAATCTTTTCATCGGCAGTTAACGCACATCGTTTTATTCATGCGATTGTTATATATGTATAAGATACTTATGTATGCCATTTGATATTTGTCAGTACTCAGTATTTAATTTCGACAAAGATAGTATATAAAATTTTTCGTATTTTTTTTTTTTTTTCATTTATGTATGTGCTCCTCTCGCCGTATAAAAAAGACAAATATAACACGCGTTCCATTTTAAAGGTACAACGCGTGAGCAACCAAACTATAAAAGCTTAAGTACAACGCGAGAGTAGTGGCGTTAAGTAACTTTAGTTGCTCGACTACAATATGCAAAGGCGAAATTAATTTTACGCAAGCGAAAAGCAAAATAAAATGCGATTTTCTTTTCTTTCTTTTAACATTTGATCAAGCGAAAAAAAAGACGTAAGCACCAAAATGCCAAAAAGTCACATTGCAAACCCTTTAAAATGAAAGCGGTCTCATTATAAACGCAGTTTTACTACATTGTCTTCTGCTCTCTTCCATATGTTTCTTTCGTATGTTAGTTAAATCGTTGAAATAATTTCATCATTTTCGTAATGTAATATGTATACGAATGACGCTGATTGTAATGGTAGTTATAAAATAATAACGTAATAGTAATTATAATAATACAATAATAATAATAATTATAATAATAATAATGAATGTCTTAATACTACCTACGAGTGTTACAGGTTTTATAAACTTTTTTATTACTCGTAGCAAGAACCTCCTTTCGTTTTTTAGCTTCGCGCGCGCATCATAACCGCGTATTCTCATACATCATAAACCGTTCTACGGTCTCTTTCTCTCTCAATCTTTCTTCGTTCAGTGTGGTTGTAAATTTATGTACATGATCATTAAAACTTTCATCTCATTCCCTCTCTCGCTCTCTTAGCGAACCTCCGCTCGTCCAATCCGTTCACAATTTTATTTTTTTTTCGTTCGTGCGATGGCATCTCAGGAAACTAGTTTATATGCATAACCCTTATTATGTACTTCTAATAGGGGAAAAAAGAATAACAAAGACAGTATAAAGCAGCGTCGATTAATTACTTCCCTAAACGCGTATGCACGTGTATGTGTGTGTTATTCTTTCACCTCTCTCTCAAACTCGAGATATTTTCGCGAGGGGGAGAACCGCGCGTTTCTCATTATTAACTTATCGCATTCGCTTGTCTTTTTCTTGTTACCCTGGAAGCCTATGTGTTTTTTTTTATTCCAGACGCTGGACGATATATGTATATATATATTTTTTTTGTTTTTATATTATGCGTTGTCGCGCATCGTCCTCGCCGATTCCTCGAGATTGTCTCGCACTCTTCAGTTTGCGTTCTCCTCGCCGTCTATGCTCTCGTCTTGCGTGGTCGAGTCGTCGCCCGAGCCGCCGGTCTGCATCGAGGTACGTTTCAGTCTTGCTGAGCCCAGTCCGCTGATTGGCTGTCCACCACGCCTGTAATTATATAAATGTTAAATATTTTCGTTTTCCCATTTTTCGAATAATAAAAAAATTTTTTTAAAATGAAATAAAACAACAAAATAAAAATATAAATATCCAAACTTATACTATATTAATTTGGCTGAAGGAACCTTGAAGTTTTTTTCTTCAATTTCTTCGAGTTATATTGAGTAAAACATTTATTTGCCAATAATTTTTGTAAGAGAAAATTTAAAACTGTATTAAGGTAAATTTTAAAGCCAGGCCTGTGTTAATTCATTCTTATGACTGATGAGGTTAGTACAAAGTTATAAATTTTTTCGAGCTTATCATGCTCCATGCTCTATGCGTAATCAAGGTTGTTCGGGTTCTCACAATCGCTTTGCACAACACAAGTACATATTAAATTAAAAGTGAATCTTTCGTTTTCAACGAGGTTGCATTCATTATTTCCTCCTTCTCGTCTATAATACCTACACGTTCAACGAATTAATAATCTCATCCTTCCAACGACCACGATAAGTGCCCAGTGGCCTGCTAGTGTGTGTCTTTGTATCTACCTCACTGTAGAAACAGTCGGTGAAAATGAAAATAAAATGTTGAGAAATAGAGTAGAAACTTGCTTTTCATGGTAGGGCCTCTTTCAATAATTGTTCGAATGGTTTAAAACATCTTTTCATAAACTTTTCATTAAAGTGACTAAATAAGAGTTTATAATTTTACTATAATAACAACTTTTGAAGAAATAAGTAAGCTTCAGATAGATATTGCGGATAAGCGAAAAATGTTTTTCATGAATTTTCTTTCTGTACAAAATGATCGAAGCTATAAAAATAGGCAAACCGTAAGCCAAAATTTTTTCGTTTACCTTAGTTTGTTTTTCAGATTGGCTACTTCTCTCGTGAGCACCTCCTGCGACTCCATCATGTCTTCCATTTCCCTCTGTTGCTTTCGCTTGGAAGCCTTGTGCCTGCTGATCTCCTCCTCAGCTTCATCCAGCTGTCTCTTCAGACTCTTCATCCTTCCGTTGATCTTTTCTACCTGTTCCTTGTACTGCTCGGCGTTTCTTCGCTCATCTTCAACCTGCAGCAGGAGCTCTTTCACCTTCTTGTCGAGCTTCCTGTTGATCTTCTGTTGGGCAAACCTTTCCTTGGTTTCCGTATCGACTTGCTCCTCAAGGTTGTTGATCTTGCTCTCGAGAGTTTGTATGGTTGCCTTGGACTTGGCGCGCTGGGCAGTTTCGAGCTCGGCCAACTTGGCTTTGAGCTCCTTGTTCTGTCGTTCCAGAAGGGATCGGTGTGACTCGAGTTTCTGGGAGGTTGAACGCTCAGTCTGTAAATCCGCAGTGAGCTGCTCGATGGCCAACTGTGCCTTTCTTGAACGATCCATGAAAACCTACAGCATTGAAATATATAAATTTTAATACTGGTATCACATATAACATTTAATATATCTAAAATCATTGCATTAAATTCTACACTACAAACCTCATTTGACGACTGTTCCTCCTCGAGCTCTTCCTCCAGTGTGGCAATTCTGGCATCAAGTCGACGTTTCTCGTCAAGCAAAATCGTGCCCTTGTTTGCATTATTGTTTAGCTCTTCCTGAAGCTCATCGCGCTCTGTCTCGGCAACCCGTCTGGCACGCTCGCTGCTAGTCAGATCCTCGGTCATCTGCATCACGTCCGCTTCCAATCCCTTCACTTTGCGTTCGATCTCCTTTGAAGTGGCGGCCAATTCGTCTCTGGCCGCGCGTGCCTCCTCGGCCTCGCGTGTGCAATCCTTAATCTGTGTCTGTAGCTTCTTCAGCTGTTTGAGAGCATCTTCCTTGACTTTATTATGCATCTCAAGCTGCTGTTCCATATCCTTGTAATCGGCCTCTATCTTCTTGCGCTGAGTTATCGCTGCTGATCTCTGTTTCCTTTCATCCTCTGATAATATCGAAAGAAATTATATATAAATTTTTTAATTGTTAAAATTATCAATAGAATTGCTATCACAATGCAATAAAAAGAGCTTGAAATTTAAAAGAAACAAAAAGGCAGGATTAGTAATTACATAACTATAATTCTAATGCCTGTTTTATAATTAATTACAATTATTCGTTTTAAATTCGCAAATGAAAGAATTTATTATTATGTTTATTGATATATGACTTATGTATTGTTATTTATTCCGATTATATGATTTCTTCGTCATATGCATATCAAATTTATTCCTAATAATATTGGAATGATAAAACTTATTCTTTGAATGTTAAAAAAACATTTGAAATAGACATACAACACAATTTTAATCACTACAATACCTAATTCAGCTTCCAGATCTCTGAGTTGTTTGATCAGCCCGCGTCTCTTCTCCTCAGCCTGCTCTTCCTTGGCCTGTAGTTCACGCTCAAATTGCGCCCTCATGGCCTGCATGTTGACCTCAAGTCTCAGTTTTGCATCCTCAGTGCACTGCAGCTCGTCTTCGAGTTCCTCGACCTGCGCCTGTTGTTCGGCGATCTTGGACTCGAGCAAACGTTTAGCCTTCTCAAGCTCGTGGACGTTCTTGTCGGCGGTGCCTTGATTGTTGACAAGCTCGTCGAGCTCGGCCTGCAAGCCCTTGCGTCCACGCTCGAGCTCTTCGACCTTGTCGTTGAGCTCGTCGAGCTCACGTGTCAGCGACAGCACCTTCGTCTCCTTCTCACGAGCTTCGCGCTCAGCGGCGTCGCGCAGCTCGGCGTATTGTGTGGAGATGGCCTTCTCCTCCTGCAGGACTTTATCGAAGTTCTTCTGCTTCTTTTCGAGCTCGATAACTTTAGCGCGTTGAAGGTCAAGTTCGATTGTGCTGTCCTCAAGTTCAGCCTGGATTTTCTTCTTGGACTTGTCAAGTTTCTCGTTGGCAGCTTGCAACTCCTCGATCTGGCGCTGAAGAGCCTCGAGGTCCTTGACGAGACGCTTGCGCGCCTCCTCGAGGGCGGCAGCGGCTTCACTTTCCTCGTCGGCGCGTTTCTTTGCCTCGGTGTACTACAAAATCACGCAAATGTATATGAAATAATTGAATATTCCAATCTATAACTATACCTAATTATTAAGGTTATTACAAAAATTACTCTGCCTCGTTTTATTACGGCCTCTATCTTTTGTTTGTTTGTGTGACAAAAAACAGTTAACTTCTAACAACTAATCATCTTTAAACATAGTAGTAATATTTACAAAAGTAATATGGTATATAGCAACTGTTACCTGCTACTTTTCTTTATTGATTTATAACAACTTACAGTAGCTTTTACGACATCTTAGAAGGTACAACTAACAGCAGCGCTCACCCTACCAGTTATAAAATAAAAATCAATGTTTACCTGTGTATTTAGAGCAAGCACTTGCTTCTCCAGCGAACGTTTAGCTTCCTCTTCCTCATCTAACTGATCTCGCAGTGTCTCCTTCTCGCTCTCCAACTGTCTCAGTTTGGAGCTGAGCCCGAGCTTCTGCTTGGTCTCCTCCTCGAGCTGTTGTTGGAGTTCGGTGAACTGTGATTCGCAGGTAGTCGATGCCTTCATGGCTGCAGAGGCCTTGAGCTCAGCAGCCTCCAGTTGTTGTGAGACATTCTCAGCTTCAGCTTGGAGTTTGATAACCTTCTCGGCGAGCTCTTGCTTGACGCCCTCGATCTCCATAAGCTTGGCGTTGACCTCGGCCAGTTGTTGTTCGGCCTGTTTACGCCTGCGATCCGACTCTTGGCGGCTGGCGCTCACCGAACGCAATTCTGTGGTGAGTTCCGAATTCTCCGCCTCGAGCGCGCCCTTGGCCTTCTCGAGAGCAGCCTTTGTCTTCTTCAGTGCGTCCATCTGTTCATTTAGCGTGGCGAGTTCCTGGGTGTGCTTATGGCGAATGTCCTGGAGAGTCCCCTCATGTAAGGAGGTTTCCTCTTCGAGATTCTTCTTAAGGGTGGCGAGTTCTTGTTCACGTTTACTACGTAGCTCCTGTTGGGCGGCTGTGGAGTCCAGGGAATCGAGGAGTTCATTTTTTAGAGCTTCCAATTCCTCGTTCAGGTCGCGCTTGAGCTTTTCGGCCTTGCTCCTGGCTGATTTTTCAGCCTCAAGGTCCTCCTGCAGCTCGACCAGTTGTGATTCCAGCTCTCGAAGAGCTTTCTGGGATTGAGCTTTGGTGGCACTTTCCTCGTCGATCTTTGTCAACGCCTGAGTGAGCTCCTCCTCACGTTTTCCCAACAACAACTGCATTTCTTCCAATTGTCCCTTCTTTTCAGTTAACTGTTCCTTCAAGTCTGAAACTTCGGTCTCGATTTTCCTCTTTGATCTGTCGACTTCTTGACGCTGCTGGTGATCCTTTAACAGTCTCTCCTCCAGATCAGCAATCGTGGCTTCGTGTTTGGTTTTGAGCTTCGCCAAATGTTTTGCTTTTTCCTCCTCTTCAGCCAGAGCCTGAGACAGATCATTAGCTCTTTCCTCTAGAAGCTTCTTTTCTTTTACCAGTTTTTGATTTGTGTCATCGGACAAGGCCAAGTCCTCTTCCAACTTTTTGATTTTAGCATCGCACTGAACTTTCTCGAGTTGCAACTTCTGTCGCGTTGCTTCTTCTTCTTCCAGCTGTTCTTCCAAATCGCTTATATTCAATTGCAATTTCTTTTTCTCCTGCATCAAAGCTGAAGTTCGCTCTTCTTCCTCCTCAATCCTAGCTTCCAGATCATGTAGAATTTCCTCCAGTTCCTGCTTTCTTGCAGCCAATCTAGCGCGCATCTCTTCAGCTTCAGCGCACAATTCTACCTCAGCTTGCAATTGCTCAGCGAGCATAGTTTTCTCCTCGATGGCTTGTTGATATTTACGCTCGTATTCCTGTGCTGAGTGTAATTGCATTTCGAGTTTGTCGCGCACTTGTTTCAATTCATCTTCCTTTTGAGTAAGTTTCTCCTCTTGCTTCGTCACTTCCAGGAGAGGCTTGACCTTGGTGTACAAACGCCACCACTGCCAGTTGCGAAGCTTCAAATAGGCTGCACAGTTTCTCTGAATTATACGAATGGCATTGAGCTGCTGTAAGCGCTTCTGATAGTTGCGTCTGGCTAGGAAACCACGGCAGAAGGCCTGGAAGTTAACGATCAGATCTGTTATCTTGTAATCCCTCTCCTCTTCCAAGTGGGCGAGTACTCCAGCCCTAAAGAATATCTTGGACTGTCCCACTCTGTATAGGTTTGGATCTAATTCCAGCGACTGAATCTGTAATACAAATTGTAATTTTCAATATACAGTTAATGCAATAATAACAAAACTGATTAACTTATAATCATATACGTACCATATTTTCACAAGCTTTCTTTCCATCCATGAACCCTTTGGGAATGACATTAGGCGTGAGCAGCTCGTAGCGCTGTCTGAACTCCTGGAAGGGAATCCTGTTGGGGAAACCTTGTCTGCAGATCCTAATACCCTCGAGCACGCCATTGCAACGCAACTGATCGAGTACCAGAGGTGCATCGATCTTACCAGCCCTCTTTTCGTGATTGGGGATAATACATCTGACAAAGTTGGGATTTGTGTTGCGCAGCGTGACCATAAGCTTGGCCAATTGTTCTTTGTACAGTTGTGACACGGTACGGAACATACCTTTACGTGTGCGCGCGCCAAATTGCGTGTCGGTCAAAGCCTGCTGAGCCATACCCACGATCTCTGCGTCCTTCCAAATGTGACAGACGAAGGCGTCCTGCGAGGCTTGGAGCAAACTGACGATGTTCTCATTGAGCGGGTCCATGTTCTTCATCAGCCACTTGTCGGCGGAGTAGTCGACCTTGCCGGCGTAATGGATGATGGCGAAGTCGGCCACGCCGCGGAAGTCGGTCTTGACAAATTTGGGGTGCACATGGTGAGCACCCACGAGTTTCTCCACGAACGTTTTGTCTGTGGCCTTGGGGAACCAACACTCCTCGTCCAACAGAGCCATGATACCCATTGGTTTGTCGATCAAATCAATAGTTGGCTGGAGATCCAAACCAAAATCAATAAACTTCCACTCGATGCCCTCGCGTTGATACTCTTCCTGCTCGAGGATGAACATAGTGTGATTAAACAGCTGTTGCAGTTTCTCGTTCGTGTAATTGATGCAGAGCTGCTCGAAGGAGTTTAGCTCGAAGATTTCGAAACCAGCCATATCGAGGATGCCGATGAAGCTGGCGCCCTGACGCTTGGTCCTGTCCAGCGACCGATTGATACGATTCACTAGCCAACGGAACATACGCTCGTAGCAGGCCTTAGAGATGGCCTCCACTGCGAATTCCACCTGCTCTTTCGTCTGAGCCTTGGTCACAAAATCACGGCCGACCTTGATCCTCGGCTTCAGGAAGGCTTTTGTCATCTCGGTTACGTTTAATCCCAACAGATGTGATATCTTCTGGGCAACAGTGTTGTCGGGAAGTGTCGCCTGATCGGAGTTTCTCTCCTGGCGGAACTGCATCGAGCCGAACAGCATCACAGCCGAGACGATGCGGAAGATCGAGGAGAAGTCTTCATGTGTCATGCCCATAATCTGCATAGCCTTGGTCGTCGACTGGAATTCAGCGGCGTCGTCAACGCCAGGCACGGGTAGAGCGCCGCAGGTGAGGAACGGATAGTTCTTCGGGTCCTCCAGAATGTATTCCTCTGAAAAATTGACTCATATTTAATATATTTTACAACAGTTAGTTCAATGTATTTATCTGTGTTTTCAATATTTTAAACACTTGAATTTTTATTGCAATTTTTTAATTGAATATTACATTATTATTTTGGATAGTGTTTTTAAATTTTAAAAAGAACGTTAATGTCTATGGAAGTTTTACTGGTAGTTAGCAAAAATTTTTGTGGGGAATTTCCATGAGTCATATATGGCTAACGCAGCACACGGTATAAAGCATTCGTGAGGCCTGTATAAGCAACATATAAGCACAATAAATCTTTCAATTTTAATTTCATAAGGAAAATTATCTCCTTTTCCGTACAAAAATATTTTCATGGGTTCTGAAAGAATTCATTCAATTGTATTAGAAATTTGTATAGTAAATTGAAAAATGTTTGATTATTGTGCTAAAATAAAGTAAATAAAACCGTTTTCTTCAAATACTCAATAGCATTTCTAATATTTTTTTTGAGTGTTTTTCTTATGTTTTAGAGTGACACCTATTGAGAAAAAAAACATTTCACTGAACAAAAACTGTTTCTGTTATCAATTAGACTCTTCTTCTACAAGATTTAAAAATAAAAATATGCAAATTCCCTCACTTCTTTGTTCGGGTGAGGCGCCGGCGAGCAATTGGTAGAAAATGTGGAAAGTTCTCTCGTCTTTCGCTTGACGAATGGCTCGAGACTTTTCCAAAAGGTACGTTTCGATGTTCGCTCCGGCAATGTAGCCGGATGCGTCGAAATTGATTCTGATGAATTTACCCTAAATTGTAAAATACAAAATTTTTTTAAATAATGTACTTATCGTGCTACAATGATACTAATTAGAGAAAGTACGACGTGATCTTACGAAACGTGACGAATTGTCATTTTTAACAGTCTTTGCGTTTCCAAAGGCCTCGAGGATCGGATTCGCCTGCAGCAGCTGCTGCTCCAGTTCACCCTATATCATAATATAATGATCAGTAAAATAATAATAGAAGAGTAATCGTATGTGTTATAAAAAAAAAATGGAATAAAATGACAAATGAGTGGGGAATGAGTCGCAAAGAGTCGTTGGGTGAGTAGCATTATGTTTTAGCAAAGCGTTATAGGACATATCTTTTGAAGAAGTTTGCCTAGCCGTCAACGACTCTTAGCTTGAATAATTTTTGAAGGAAAAATACTATGTTTCTCAGTATAAGACATAAAAATACTACTATATACTTTAACGCTTACGCATGCGCAAATAAAATCATAGAAATATAATATTTTTCCTCGGCTGTTATCGATAACGTGAGAGGTGGCAACGCAAGGTAGTTAATTATGGCAAGAAAATATCATCCCGACGTTTTTAAAGCAGTCAATTAGGTGGCATACGCTGAGCGATATTTTCCCTTTTTATGAGTTACGTCGTAAATGAAGACTGGGCGAAATGAATTTGGCATTCCAAGGACATGTGAAAGCGCGCGACTTATACGCTCGATGCATTTCATGATTATATATATACTCGCACAGAGGAAAGCTTGGTTGATACATTATTCAACGTTAATTTTGAGAAAGATTTCAAGCGTACTTCGCATATCCTTAACAGAGGCGAAATAAGAGAGGAGGAAAAAAAACACAAATACTGAGGTTAGAACATACGGGGATGGTCGGGTTAAACAATGTGTATATATAAGTATTAAACACACACACACACACACACACACACACACACACACACACACACACACACACACACACACACACACACACACAC
>JAYJLV010000001.1:1587216-1620964 GCA_036873485.1 Torymus texanus | reverse complement strand
TTATTAATTAATTAAAACTGCACATGAGATTTCAATTACGATCTCATATGAGATCTCATATAATATTTTCACGCGGGATATATTATATATAATTATAACATTTACAAGTAATCACCGTACGAAGACAGAGGCCGACTCTGAGGCCCAGTCCAACCGCTCGAGGTCCCGGGTATAGGAGCGACTTCTGGTTCCTGAATCGGCATGACCCTGGATGACATTCTCGATGCCGGCAGCTGCATTGCCATCAACGTATGTGCCGCATGCTCAGCCGTTATCACCGCGGGTGATTCAGGTGGTGGTACTACTGGCGCCGGATGTATAAGTCCATTCGGTGGTACAAGCACCGGAGGTGACGCTAGATCGGCACGACGCATGAAGATGCTGCCGAACGTTTGGAAGAAGTTTGGTAGCATTATAGTGTATGTATAGTAGTCGTATCAAAATCGCACGTTCGATGTACCAGCGGGGATTTATTTTGGCGCATATATGTATATATAGTTGCTGTTGTGAGGGAGACCGAATGTGATGTACGTAATATTAAATATGGTAAGGTAAATATAAACATATGGTGAGTTATTGAAATTCAGGTGGAAATTTAAATGTTGCTGGTATAATTTTTAATAAATATAGGTGTAATCGTGGGTTGAGTGATACCCAGGTAATAAATAATTTAGTCTATATATATATATATATATATACTGAGCAATTAATTCATTGAAAAAGTTCTTATGACTTACATGGTAAGTAAGAACTTGGTCAGTCTCATTTCAATCGAGATAAACAATCAAAATCGACACTGTCATTAAATTTGATGAGATTTTTGCGAAATTACTTAGATATACGTATACATTTTATTCGTTAATTATTTATATACACACTTTAAACTGACGCATACAGAAATTATAAGCAAGGGCTTACCTTGTAACGAAAAATGCGCTGAGTACCTTCAACAACCGTTCTCGCACTAATTATTGTCAACTACAGACGAGTGATTAGCCCCCAAGTTGTACATCAACAGGCATCCCGTGATTGGCCGATTCACGTAAAATCGGCAGCACGAAATTTCTACTGGCTCTCCAGTTTTTTTTTTAATTACATTGAATCGTAGATGAACACTGATAATTCTTTAATTTAAGTGTATCAGGAGGGTTGGTTCATCCTAGGCAGCTGAGGAATCAAACACATCGCTACCAAGAATAATAGGAATGAAGCATTTCTGTCCTTGCAACATGTTTCTGTTAAAGTATCAATCTCGGTTAAAAGTATCTATATACAGTTTCTATATGAAAATCAATGTTAAGTCATTGTAAAATCTCTATATCGATTTATATATATTCGATATCGATTTTCATTCAAATCTTACTATATGAACATTTTAGAAATATAATTCATATGAATTTCCATACGAAAACCCATCTTTTTACTACATATAAAATTTCTAATATAGGTTCCAAATGGGTTTTCACGTACATTCCCGCGTGAAGCACGCTCCATGTGGATTATTTAGCCATATGTGTAAGTTATCGCGAACTTTTTTTAAAAATACATTTTAAAAATGTGCATAGGAAATTTCATAGAAATCCTTATTATTAAAACAGATACAAATTTTTCAAAAGAATTCTATACAGATTCTGTATATCCATTGATTTCTATATGAAACATGTATGGATATTTTAAATAATTATAGTAACATTTTTGTATCCTTGTTATTTTGTCTCGTTTAGACTTTGATTTTTATTAATCGTTTTAGAGTTTTTCGCATACATAATTATTTATATTAATTTACAATATAATCATTGTCACGAAACCTTGATACGATTTCACAGAAGTTTCGATAGTCTACATATTTCTGTTTCTGAATGCTTAAATAGTTTATTTTTATATGGTACTACATCTTATTAAAAACAACTTTGAAAAACTTTTACTTTTAACAACATTTCATAAAACCCTCAAACTTTGCATCTAAAAAAAAATAACAATTTCATTACTCTCTACACAACTAATAACATCCACGTCTTGCCAAAGAAAAAAGCTCGCTCAACAGGTGATTTAAAAATTTAAAGAGCCCCGTAAAGCTCTCGCTGTTTCCCCTCCGCCTCTTCCACCCCCCTTTTCTAATCAACGCAGCAGAAGACACGCACGCGGAGTAGGGCTAGCAGAAGCTGAGAAACACGAAAGCAACAATGGCGGCCGCTCGGCGGTTACGCTGTCCCGCCGGATTGTTAAAAATTGTGGCAATAAATGTCCTTATCTCGGGCATCGCTGACTTTATTTAACCTGCCACATATATTACTCGTGTCGCCATAATCTCTAATAAGTCTTTCTGCGCACGTGATTCGCACAAAATGTTCGGTACTTTGAAGGGTTGTTGTACTTAGAGCCTGGTAGCTGTAAGTCAAGTGTTTGGAATTGTTGTTTCGTATACTAGCAGTTTTGTTGAATTTCAAACATGAAGAAAAACGTAAGAAGAGTTTATTCAGGTGAGACGAATTTTTTAATGCTTTAGTTAGTAATTGTTTATCACTGTTAAGTTAAAACTTTCCATTCTTTTAAGGTTAGAACCTATAAATAAAAACGTTATTGATTAAAATGTCAAACCTATTGGACTAATTTTATATCGATATTATTTATGTACTAATGATTATGAATGTTTTTTTAATTTCAGTAAACAAAATCTCTTACAGAGACTATTGTATGTTTACTTACATGATTGTTGTTTCTATATTTTCTATAATACTTTTTCTATATGGGTTTTTCCCAATCAATTACAATAATAGTGATATAGCTACTAGAAAAGACATTCCAAAATTCATTGATCGTTCAAGGTATGTATTTGAACATTTTTCTCCTATTTCTGTTAATGAACAATTTTTTTATAAATTAATTTTAATTTTCAGAATCAAGCTAGATGAAGTTTATAAGCCAGTAGTTAAGAAAGTTGTTATAATGGTTATTGATGCACTGAGATGGGATTTTGTATCAGGAAAAGATACTAGTTACACTATGCCTATTACAGATAGTTTGTTGAAAAATGCAGGAGGGTGTAAATATAAAACAAAAGTTAATCCACCCACTGTCACAATGCCAAGAATAAAAGTAATTAAAAAAAATGAAAAATTTTATAGAAGTACAATACTATATGTTAGTTATTAAATAATTTTTTTTTCCAGGCAATGACAACAGGATCAGTGCCGAACTTTATAGATGTAGTTTTAAATTTAGGAGCACATCAAATATCAGGTGATAGTGTCTTACTGCAAGCCAGAAATTTTGGGCACAAAACAATTTTTTATGGTGATGATACATGGCTAAAGCTCTTCCCAGATATATTTTATCGATATGAAGGCACAACATCATTTTATGTAACTGATTATACAGAGGTAAGTTTATATAAGTAATTTTTTTTTAACTTCAAAACATTATTCTAATAAAAAATAAAGTATAAAATAAAAGTAATAATAAAACTTTTAGGTAGATGTTAATGTGACTAGAAATGTAGCTATGGAACTTGATAAAAAAGACTGGTCAGTAATGATATTGCATTATTTAGGTCTTGATCATATTGGTCATATAGCTGGTCCATTTAGTCATTTAATTAAACCAAAACTTAAAGAAATGGATGATATCATTGGTACCATTGCATCTTTTGTATTTGAATGGGTAACATCAAATTATATTCTTATTTTTTGTTTCACCTACACATCTACAAAATAAAACTTTTTACTAACTTTTTAAAATTGTAACTTACAAACTTAAAAGAAACATTTTGAATCTATAAAATTTAATAAAACAAATATTTTAACATGAAAATTTAATGATTTCAGAATAAAAATAACGAACCAACTTTATTCTTAGTATGTGGTGACCATGGAATGAAAGATTCTGGAGGTCACGGTGGAGCAACTTTAGAAGAGACTCTTGTGCCTTTATTAGTATTTGGTAAATCTTGTAATTCAGAGAGGAAAAATTCTAATCGAGAAATAGCACAAATAGACATTGCACCAACTTTATCAGTTCTCTTGGGAACTCCAATACCTTCCATGAATTTAGGAAGTGTAATTTTAGATATGATGAGTGATTTGACCCCATCGCAAAAACTTTTTGCGTTCTACTATAATGCAGAACATTTGTTTCTTCGTTATAAAAAAATTAGTGGTCATGAACATACACGTATGTAAAAATAATTTTACTTATTTCTAAGTAACACTACACTACTAAAATATTTCTTGTTTTTATAGAGGCCTATAAGAATTACATTAATGCTGTAAAGCTTCATGCTGCCTGGTTAGAAACACATAGTGATGTAGGTAATGTAGCCCATGATATTCTTCTATTGTATGAATCTGCCATGCAAGAGATGAAACATACACTAACAAGTAGTTTATTAGAATATGATGTTTCTGCAATGACCTTAGCTACAATATTTATGGGTCATGTTAGTACATTTAAAATTAAAACAATTTTTGTAAAGTTGAAAAGATATTATCAATATTTTCAAAAATTTTTAATTTTATTGTTTTACAGATTTTATACATATGTAAATCTGTAGAAACGTCAGTAACCAGGTCATACAAACAATTTCTACCTATTTTTGTTGCAAGTTATATTATTTGGTTATTGTTAAATCAAATATTTGTAGCTGAATCTATAACTATCTTATTTTCACAAAGACTGGATGTACATTTTATTCTTGTTACTATTCCTTTATATGGAGTATTATTGATAAATTGTTATTTCTGTGCAACTCGAAGTCCATCAATAGATAAGGTACAATAATTTTATTTTCATATTCTTTATTTATTTATTGAAATCAGACAGAATGTTCTCTTGCAAGTAAATATAAGCATTAAAAAGAATAGATATTCTAATTATATTTATTTATCTTATTATAGTTTGAAAAAGAAAGTTTTACGTATTTGCAAATTCTTCTACCTATTGCCACTATTGCTCATGCATTGAGCTTTTGTAGTAGTAGTTTTGTTGAAGAAGAACATCAAACCTGGTACTTCTATTGGATTACATTGATTATATATTTTTCATATGATGTTTTGAGAAAACATGATAAACAAAAATCTTCAAAATTACTAATATCATTATTAGTATTAACGGTCAGTCACCGCATATTAAGAAAACTTAATAGTACTGGAGATAAATTTGCTCATTTACCTGATATATCAGGCTGGCTTCAAGATGATGAATCCAATTTTGGAATGACATTTATTCTTTTTTTGGGTAATTGTTTTATTCTATTTTCTTCTTTTTACAATATATAACAGATCTGTAAAAATCAAAGAAATTCATTTTGCAGGCCTTGTTCTATTAATGTGGCTAGATTATTATTATGAAGAACAAGAATATAAAGCAATCATACTTTTACTAGATGGAATTTTAGCAACTTTAATTTATATAAGACATGCTGTTACTGATGCAGTATTGAAACCTAGTTTTTATTTCAATTCAAGGTAAACTTTTGAAATTTCAAAAATACATGTTGACTAAACAAATAACAATTTTTATTTATTTAGAGGAATCATTGAGATGCACTACTTTTGGGCCTTCATCTTAATTTATTTCATTCATAGTATTTATAAACTAACAACTACTATGCGACACAATAAGCGAAAAGTTTTACCTGTTCTATTATTTATAATTTTGAAAAAGTGGGTAATAGCTTCTTGTGTTTTGCATCGCCCATACAATATCATTTTACTACCAATTCAATTAATGGCTGGGGCAATAATTTCTGAGTTAACTAAGATCCCAGAGCATTCCAGTATTAAAATATATCTTTATCTTTGGTCAGGCAATGTTTTTTATTTTTATCAGGTACCAAACTATGCATTTTATATTTTTCTAAAATATAAAAATAGTTTTAATAAGGCTTCTTGATGAATTAAATTTTAGGGCAACTCAAACAGCTTAGCTACCATTGATGTAGCAGCTGGATATGTTGGTTTGGAATCATATCAGCCACTGATTACTGTGATTTTCTTATCCATTAATACATACTCAGCTCCTATTCTAGCTTTATTAATGTACCTTTACGATCATGCACTTCAAAATCCATTATCGTAAGTTTATTATAGAAAATATAAATTTCTCAAAACATAAAAAACTTTAGTTTTAGTACCATATGGAAAATATTAATTTTTTATTACGTTTTTTCAGACCGTCTAAGGCTATGCTATCATTGTGTAAAGAATATATTTTTTGGAGATTAATACCCATGACCTTATACACAATGATAACAAATTTTCAAAGATATCATCTCTTTGTATGGACAGTATTTTCTCCAAAGTTACTTTATGAGGCTGTGCATTGCACAGTATTGTTTTCTGTGATGTTCGTATTACAATTGCATTTAATAGTTTACGATTGGATAAAAGCGCGAAAAAGATATTTCTAGATAACCAAAAAATAGTTCTTGTTAAAAATAATTTTTAGACTTAGTATTTATTGTATTAGAATTCTTGTATATATCAAATCTTTCATATTTTTATATTTAGATAAAAAGGCCTTTGTTAGTAATCGCGTAAATTATAAGATTGATCAAATTTTAGATCACTTATATATCAATATAGTCCACACAAGATTTATTGTTATAAATTTCTTATATCATATACAAGTTTATGGATCGCTTTTAAATACATTTAAAAAAAAGTTCAAATAAAAAATCTTGTTATAAAATAATTCCAATGGTAATTTACTAAATAATCTATTTAAATAAAAATAAATATATACACATCTATGCTTCTACTCATAATTATAAAGGATATGCATTAAAAAGTAAATACACGAGATCATAATAATCAATTTGTTTACAAAAAACTATATTGACATTATTCTAAAATATACATACAGTAGTTTTTAACAAAGTGAAATGTCCTATCACGTTATATCTTTACACTTCATAAAACTAAAAGCTTTCTCTTGCCTTTAAAAACGTTGAGAAACATTTTAATCGCATTGTTGTTAATTGAGAACAAAAATTATTTAACACTTATTTTTTAATTTTACTTCAAAAATCTGTCTTCAGTGCATTCACTTGACAAAAATTCTACATGTACATACTTTACACAGTTTTGGCACATTAATGTGTGATCTTTTCATTGTGGAAATTGAAACATTTACAGTGTCGTTGAGATATTGATTGATTACAAAGTATGCAGATTTTGTGATGTTCTTTTTACATTAACAAAATACTCACATTTATATTATATATATATATATATATATATATATATATATATATAAAATTTAATTAATATATTGGTACAAAATTAAATTTGATCCTCCATACAAATTTTCTGACATAAATTTATTCATGTGAATCTTAAATTATTAAAGCAGTCATTTCTTGTCTTATGTTCTCTGAATATCAAAGATAAAGTTTCTTTTAGCGAAAGTAGCATAAAATTTAACTGCTTCAAAAAAATCATCATTTAATATTAAATAGCTTTCTTCTGTAATACTTAATTAAGTTGCATGTGTTATTCTTCGTTGTAAAACTATTTTCATTATCATTTTCATTTCAGTAAAATATTTTGTACCTTTTTCAATCAACTGTTAAAAATAAAAAGTCTTTAAAAAGTACTCTACACTCTTCTTTCACATTTCTTTCTTGCAACTACTAAACTATAAGAATGCACCTTACGAAGATAAATCAATACTTTTGTGTTAAAAATGAAAAAATAACATTTTTATTCTTTGTAAAATAAATTTAAGGGCACATGGTAGAATCATGAAATGTATTTTATACAAAATTTTCATTAATTTTATTAAGTCTAAGAAAATATTAATATATTTACTTTTATGATCCATTTTACACGAACGTTCAAATAGTCTTCAAACGGTTCAATAGTTTAAAGAACAATATTTTATATAAATTTTTCCTAAATAGTAGTTAAAAAATGATTGTTCTGATTTGCATGTTTTCAGTTATTCTTTCTCATAGTTTTAAATGATCCTACTATGAACCCTCAATTACATCAGTTATTAAGTCAATTATGAAATATCTTGGATTAAAAAAAAATAAATAAAATCTATGAAATCTTAACAAATAAGTCATTGTGCGTATTGTTAGTCTTCCATTAATGCTCGAGATAAATTAATTGCTCGAACATTCAATAATAAGTTGAAGGAGGAAACTTTTTTAACGTACGTACCGCTAGATCATGATTGTTTTTAAAATAAGTTGAATCAATCGAATTACGTTTTGACGCTCAGAAAATCGTACATTAAAATCTCCTTGTAGTAAAAAAAGTTGAAATACTACGTTGTATTATGCATTATAGAGTTTGAATCTTTTAAAAAGAAGAACGCTCTTACGTTTCCTCTTAATGAGCGTATCGGAGCTTACCCTGAGTATACATATACATGTTTTTCTCCGATAGGAAAAATAGAGAATCTATTGTTAAATAAACCAAACTCAACAAAGTCGGCGCGTGTAATACGTTACAGTCAATTGACGATATTTGGCATTAAATTGCATGACACTCGACTTCGGGTTTCGGTTTACGCCTTCTCCACTCAGAGAAGCCTTAAAACGGTGAATTCATCCCGAGCTTTGTCGTAAATTCCAATCGAGCTCGTTTTTGGTATCTAACATTAACTCTGAAAATAAGAAAAAAAATCAATAACAACCGTGTCCCATTAATAAAATGAACAAAAATTACCAAACAAAAACTTACTTAATCTCCTGCCACTTTATAAATTCGTTGATAAGAAACACTATCGGTAAGGAAACGAAAAAATATAGCGGCAGGTTTAAGGGAAAGTTTTCCAATTCTCGGATCTCGCCCCTCCAGTAGTCATAGAAGACGCTTCCCGAAAAAACAACTTGCACACATATCCTAGAAAGCGCAAAATAATCAAACATCATCATCTGCTCAACCATGATTATCATTCTTAAAAGAAAATCCAATACTTACACTATAAACGCAGATAAAAACCAAATCCAATTGTTAAAAGGCAGCTTCCGCCAAATAGAATACTCTCGATGGACGAAACTTACTGATATAGTCACTGAAAGCCGAATCATCATTAATGACATATACAACACAGTATTGAGCATTATACACAAAGTGAACGTACCGAAATGTAAAACTATTATCACGATGGCGACATTCTGGATGACGAGGAGGAGATCGGGCTTGTTGCTCCAGCCGCCCCAGTTCGGCTCGCCGGTCGCATTTACGCTCGGATAGACATAGAAGCATTGGCCACCCGGCTCGACGTATATAGTGCAGAGCGTATACAGGGACGCGCACTGCCAGACCAGCACCGTCACAATCGTCGGCAGGAACTTGCTACCGTAACACCAGAGCACGAACACTGCCACCTGTTGTTCATACCAATCCAAAAGTTAACTCAATATGTTATGCATTTGTTCTTCAAGAATGGTAGAACATTGATCTAAGCGAACCTGTCGGGTAAAGGTGCACTGGTTCTTGCCGGTGGCACGGTGCATGATCGTTGGATCGGTGGGCGTACCGACGAGCGATACGGCGAGCATGGGCACGATGAGACTGCCTAACCAGAGTAGCTGGCCGTTGCTCAAGAGAGGCGGCAGCAGGAGATACATCGACTGCGCCTGGACCAGCGACAGAGTTACCAGGCAACACAGCCAGAATTGAACACAGTTCCATAGGCACTTCATGTAGTGACGGGCCTGTAGTTATTAATTTATATTTTGTTAGAATGTAACAGGTTCTCATTTTTTCCAAGTATTTTAAAGGTCGGGGAATTTAATAACGTTCAGAAGGTTTGGTATAATAAAAATCCGATTCTAAGTTAGCATAGAATAGAATGTAATCTAACACGTAATATGAAAATGGAGTTGAGTTTTTCAGAGTCTTAGTACTTTTTGCACTATGTATACGAAAAAACTTATTCAAGTGCAGAAAAATGCTACAAGCAGGAGAAAAAAATTTTATAGTAAAAATTACTATTATTACTGATAGTAACTGTGGAAGACTCATGGTTTCATAAAAATTACTAGAATATATAATCAACAGGCTTTTGTGATAATTTTATACAGAAATGAGTCTGTTCAACGTTTACTGCCAAACATAGAAAATTTTTGCAACAAAATTTACCTGCGTGCAGAAAATCATACGGCAAAGGTATCGCTATAAAAATTACCCCTTTGTAAAAGTAAGCCAAACTCGAATTATTAGAAAAAATTGTCTTGAATTTCTAGTAGTTTTTACGATATATAAAAAAAATTAGCATAAATTATGGCAATTCTTTTGAAAATTCAAATCTGTTTCACATTTACAATCAGACATGGTAATTTTTACTATAATATTTTTCTCGACGATACTCGGTGACATTTCTGGTTAATGGTAATACAAACAAAAAATATATGTTTCTCTTTGACTTGGAAACAATAATAATGACCTCCATAACGAGATGGTAAATGGCGATGGGGTCCTCGCGGCGAACGCTCAGAGAGCAGGAGACCGAGTTGAGCGCACGGCTAAGCTCGATCGGCGAGGGTCCCTCGTCCGGTTTCGTCGTCGAGAGGACAGGCACTCTTTGGCACACTTGGGGATACAGCGGCTCCACCGCGACCCTGCAACAGTTAAACGTTGTTATTGGTAGCCTTTTTCTTGATAATTCTGTTCTTGCTTATATGATACATGTTTTTGTAAATTATTAATTCTCTCTTGTACTCCCATGTACGAAATGATTTTTATTTAGTCATAGAAGAAAGATGAATGTGAGTGACTTCCACTATATACTTGCTTGTAAGAGATGATTTTAATATTATATAATATGGGTACCCAATAAAATACAATTTCAAAATGATGATAACAATAATAGAATTAAATAATTTATTAAATAAACAATTTAGTAATAACCATGATTTTCTACAAAAGCAATTATTAACATTATAAATGTAACTGTTATTTTAAAATATTTTCGGCTTACGGTGTTCTTTTGACTTCATGCAAATTATTCGGTTATTACCTATAGCTAAAAATAGTAAAAATAAACCGCGTATCTCAACAATATATCACCCTACCACGGCAACTTCACACCTCGCCGTCGTTTATCCATTGTCTTTCGTTGCCTCTCCCTACTACCCTAACCATAACCCATTGCAACCACAACCGGAGCACCCTCACCAACCATCATGTCGGGTGACGCGTCTACACCAACAACAACACCCTCAGTCCCTCGAAAACTCTCGACAACGTTGAGGGCACAACCACCGCCACCACCACCGCCGTTGCTACATCGCACGACACGACCGCGTAGCAACTTGACTTGCTGTGCTTCAAAATCATCGCGACGCCGACGCTCAACAGCCGATTTCGAAACGGTCTACCAAGCCTCTTATTGCAAGCGCTCGGCAGCGGTACCTGGTATCAAGGAAGGCTCGTTAAGACGCGTCACCAGTCAATTTCGTCGGCTCAAGATAGAGCTGTAATTTATTGTTGTTGTTGCATGGGAAATCATCGCGTGGTAAAATTTACAGGTGCATATACGTTGTGAGGGAGAATTTCAAGATGCGGAGACAGTCGTGTGTTGTCGTGTAACACTCGTCATGATTATATTTTGTTATAAAGTTTTTTTGTCTTTTACGATGATAATGGTTCTTTAATAAAAAATTGTCTTGGCCGGAGTTGAAGTGACTTTTTTGTTGACCTTTGTATAATCTCCTTCTAAGATGATTCGGACTATTTTTTCTAATTGGTATGAAAGTTGCTATAAATATTTTTTACTTCAACTATACATTCTAGAAAGAAAATTGTCACATGGTTATATAAAATATAAATATTTCACTCTCATGTCCTAATAGAAATCATCATAAAAATTAAAAGGAGTAAACAATCTACATTTTTCTACCCAAAATAAAGAATCAGATAATAACAATGACAACTATAAAAAAAAATACAATCCGTCAAACTCAATAAAAGAAAAATAAAACATAATCAAACTTACGCGGCATCGGCTTGCATGAAGATCGGCATATTCTCGGCGTTCGCCGAGGACCCGAGCACACAGACGACCTCGCCATAATCCTGCATTATGTGAAGCATCTCACGTGTCACTGCAGTGTTGCAGTCGGTGAAGAGGCTGACGAGCAGTGGCACATTGTCGATTAGCTCGATGTGCGGTCGAATCTTATCGATACCTCGTGGTAGCTTCGCCTGTGTACATGCGAGGATATACAATGTAATTATGTAGAAATTAATTGGAAAAAGAAATGTGAGAAAAGTCAGTAAATACGAGAGTTCGGGTAAATCTGTAAGTTTCACCAATGGTTTTCCACAAAAAGAAAACAAAAATTGAATAAAGGAAAAAAAATGCGAACCCTGTTAGACAAGTCGAAGTTGACGGGTGCGCTTTGCTCTGTGCTATCGGTAAGACAACTAAGGGAACGCCAGGCCTCCTGTCCGGAACCGAGGTCGATACTCTGCACCAAGACGCTGTCCTCACTGCGCACCGTCTCCTGTTCCCTGATAGCCGATAAAATAAACATCCGTTAAACATATCTTGGTGATCGTATATATGAAAGATTACTACAGGGTAAACGTAGGCTTTGAGTGATTAGTGCGAGAAATCTATAGCTAATTTATTCGTCGTAGCTCTACGCTAATTATTTTTTTATTTTTTTTTTTATTTAGTAATCGTGATATTTATATATATTGTACGTTGGTTTTGGTTGCAGTTTGAGAATTACATGTATATACTTACTACCCAACTACATAGTCTTTCTGTCACTTCTTACAAGACTAATTTTTCTAGCTCCAGTATATTTAATTTACGATGTGCAACGTACTGATAATTTCTGTGCTCGTTTGTGTCCTCATTTATTTTATACTATTAAAGATAATTATATGAAGCTTCTAGAAATATTAATTAGAAATGTATAATTGATAAATTTTTGATTTACAGAGATACTGCTGAGCCTTTGATGTGTTCCTGGCGCGGATAGCAACTCGTGCTGGTATACACGACGACCGTTGTTAATATATACATTTAAAAAAAATAATAAACTTGAGTCTTGTCATAATTTATGTTAAAATCTAGCAAGTTTTTAAAGAAATATCATCTGCTTATGTCTGTTACCGTTGATAAATAATATTATGTTTAATTTTTTGTGCGTAGAATTAAAATCATATTTTACGCACGAAACCCTTATATATATACGTATACGTATAGTGCATAAAATTGAACTTCAACACCATTGAACGATCAAGCCACATTCTTGCATGAAACTCAATTACATGCGCCTAACACCAGAGAAAATCTTTTTTTGCAATAACTGATCAAGATAATATATTTCAAATAACGTGACACACAGACACAGTCCAATAACAAAACAGCATGTCACACTCGACATTTTATCATACGCGCTTTTCGCAACAAAAGAAGCATTATTTTTTTTTTCATTACCTGTGACTCATAGCACTTTTGGGCGGTCCCTTGTCACCGTTGCCGTTCCACTCGGTCGTCTCATTCTCGAACTTGACAGTCGAAAGCTCAGTGTTGATGGCGCTCGGTGCGGACATGCTCATCGCCCGGCTGTTATCGAGGTTCGAGCTGCGTATTATTTCACGCGTGTTTTTGTTATTCATTATTTTTTTATCGTGTGCAGAACTGGTGTCTACATATATATATATAAAGGAGATCATGATCGTCGTGCTCGATATTTCTAGTGATGTAGGAGACGACGGTCATGATCGGTATATGTATAATTGTATAAATGTCTAAGGGAAATGCGCAACGTTTTCTCATTGTCTTTTTCTCATCTCATGCAAACACTAATAGAACTTTCTCAACAACAAACACGTGAAACTTAAAGAGCAGTCGCAAAGATTTTTCATCATTCAACAGTATATACCTTGCTTTAATTTCAAAAATCATCTATCAACTGACAAGCACTAGAAGTATCATATGACACACTTGTTTAGTAATGGTTCAGTTTTGTTTATTTCTTTTTTCTTTTTCAACAAATTATTTATATCATTATACAACATCGCGAAAAAATTCTAAAAAAATTAAGCTGCGATTTTAGTAGTTTTGTAAAGGTACAATTAACAATTTTTTATAAGTAGATTTAAGAAATTCTAAACATGGATAGCACATTTATTTTTTGATAAACAAATTGACCGTGATTGAAGCAACACCATATCTCATACGTAGCAGTTAGTTTTAAAGTTTTTATTTTAAAACAATTTATTAATTTATATTTATGCATTGGTTATTTTTATGCTTTGGTTTTATACATAACGTGTGTTATATATTGTTTTAATGAACTTAAACACTAAAATAATAAAACAAGAAAGATACAGTTTTCTAGTAAAGACAAAATTCTTAAAAAAGAAAATCTAATTCAGATCCACATCAATCTCAAGAGACTTGAAATTTTGCACATTGAAAAGATTCGCAAACTTTGAATCATCTGTTAGAAAAATAGGTTTCAAGAGCTGTTAGTCACGTTCGCATGCAGTCATGTTCTGAATAATCTATCATGTCAATGAAATGTTAGCACGATTAAGTCATTCATATTGATATGTTAGAGTCCACTTAAATTGATATATTTATGAAAAATAAGTAAATAAATAAAGACTGTTGAAATTACGATAATGATAGAGATGATGGTTATTTGAAATGAAATACTTAAGAATTCCATCGAACTTTTCCATTCTGAATTAAATAACAATTTGCTTTAAATTATTTATATCTGAAAATAATAAAGGTAAAAATATAAAAATGTTGTTATTGTCACTTCAATTCTCCATTATGATACCATTCTAGATCACATTAGCATGTCTGACCAATACAGAGCTATACTACTAACATCCTTTCATAGCATTAAAATCGTTTAAAATTGTTATAATTGAGATTGTTTTGAAAATAATGAAAAAAATTATTCATTCAGAAGAAAAAAAAAGAATATATTTCTATAAAATCTGAAAAATATAAGTCAATCCAAAGTTCTAGAAATCTAAAATAAATTATCAAATAAATCACTTTATATAGAGAAACTAATGAAACCACAAAAATATGCTCGACCTCTTGCTATTATTCTCAATCATCAGAGACAAATTCATTCACTTAACCGAAAAGCTATCTAGACGAGATGGGGAATCAAATGAAAAAAGAATTTAAGAAAATGTGGAATGACCGAAAGAAAGAGGGATAGAGAGAGAGATAGAAACGTACCGAGGAGAGACGCGGTCAAGCAGCTCACCGGCCTCGTCCGTGCAGGAGGCGTATTCGCGCCGCGCTCGTTGCTGCTGCTGCGAGCGTGTCGAGGGCGTGGGCGAGGACATAGCCGCCGCCTGGCTCACCCACCAGCCCACTGGGCTCTCGGACCTGTCAGAGTTAGTAGCTTCGCTCACACACAAACGCACGCGACCGCATATATTTTTCATTTATAAATATACAAAGCGGCACGTGTGCCTGTGCGCTTGTGGATGACGCGTGTCGCTTCTTTTTGTGATAATGATAGAAGATTGGTGAAAGAGAGAGTACAGACGATGTATGTACATGTGAAAAAGATTACCAGGTATACAATAGCATTTGCATGCACTATAGAATAGTAGTGACAGTTGTAAATAAGCGAGAACAGAAGAGGAAAAAATCATGGTGAGGAATCTAAGAAGAACAAAAAAAAGCAAGTAGTGAACAAGCGAGCGTATAAGAGCGAAAGAGAAAAAACGTAAATATAGGTATAGACAGACATATACGATGAGGACATGTGTGGAAATCTCTCGAGCCACTGTTGCCTCCTGTAACGGTACACATGCGCAGAGTTTAGTTTCCGGTGTTGGTTGTACAAGTGTGTAAGGGAGAGAAAGAGAAACAGAGAGACAGTAGAATAAAAAAAAAAGAAACAGAAAGCCAGTCGACAGACAAGATAATTATACACTTCACAGATATAACAAAAGCGTATTAACAGACTAATAGAAATGTTCTTCGTGTGAGACTGTAAGATTGCTTACAGATAAGTATGGAAATTAAAAAGAAAATTAGTGACACAAAAGTACAGTACAATTTGTTCAACGAACATTACTCTCCACATAGATTCTAAAGTACTAACGGTTGCCGAATGAATAACAACAATATATTTATGAAAGAAAAAGTTTGTTCAGTCGGCGACCGTAACAACAAACGTATACATAAATATCCACGGACAAAGCAAAATTGATAATATGTATATATATATAGTTGTATATATACTCTGGCGTTCAGCTCCCTTCGCAATTAATTTCCAGTCCCATCTACTCTTGTGCTTACCTCGCGCGTTCGCTGAGTAGGGAAATATGACAGTTCCAACCACTCTCAAGGCCCATCTTTTCGGAGAAGACGCGCGAGCGCAACTCGTTCTCCTTGCTGAAATGAACGAAACGGACGCACGCGCGTTCCAGCTGCTCTATCAGTTGAACCTGTATTTCAGGAAACCAGAAAAAATGATTATAATCAATGAGAAAAAAGAGATTACCTTTATTTTTTAATGAAAAGAAGTTGATCGTACCATGTCGGTCTGAGCCTGATATTGCATCGTCACCATACCGATGAAGATCTGATTGCACTGAAGCTCGAAGCAGCTGTCTATCGTATTTACTTCGCCCTCCTTCGTTTCATTGCATAGCAAGGAATCTAGAAATTTTAAACAATTTCAACGAAAATTACATTTTTTTAGAATACAGCAGATGAAGAATATTACCAAACACTTATACTCTCTAAAAACGAAAAAACAAGAAGTAACCAAGTAACTCTTCTCTTACTCATATTTAGAGCGCATTAGTTACTTCTTGTATTAATTTAAGTGAATCTACTATGCAAACATTTCTCACAAGAAAATCCTACATACCAGTCGAGTGAAACTGTCCAAGTAGACCCTTAATCCTCGGATCCAGCACGTTCCTGAAGTCCCAGGGCAGTGGCGTAGGGCTGCGATGCGGTGCGTACAGATGTTTACTCTCGGAGGGCAGCTCGAGGTAGATGTTGGACAGCTTGTTACCCACGCCACGCGTCAGCGGCCGGTACGCAAACGCCGAACAATAAGACGTCAGGCTCGTGCGGTTATAAAAGTCCTGCACCTTTTTCCTGCGTGGTTTATAATTTTTGTTTACAGTGAGAATCAAGAATGAAAAAATACAAAATTGCAGAAAATATTCTAGAAATTACTTGTCGGGCTCGGAGAGGGGACAGAGATCGTGACCATCCCAGAACTCGATGCACGAATCGAGGATGATATCCGCGGTGCCCTGCGACAATAGCTGCAGCCCACCGCCATTCTTTTCGCGCACAACTACAGCGACCATGTGGGGGAACGGAAACTTGAGCTTCGTTGAAATGCTCAACGAGCGGGCGAACTTTATATCGCGCTTCGCTGTCTCCGGTTGCTAAAGGATCAGAATTTTTAGATTCAATAATTATCGTTTAAGAGCTTAATTTTAACAAATATAATAGTATTACGAAGGAAAACTCACCACATGTCTGAACGTCGAAAGCTGCTGCTCCAGTTGGAAAATCTCCTTCGCTTGGTCCTTGAAGCCGATCTGCTTGGCCAACTCGCACAGGCACCTGCATAAGTCAATACAAAGTTAGAGTGTACATTGATGGAACAGGATTATTCTATATATGTAGAGTGAGAGACACAGATATACATATATAAACAAATAGTCCAGAAAAAGCATATATAGCAAGCATTGGCACACCCGGCATGAAGAGAAAGAGAAAGGAAGATATATGCAGGAGCAGTAGTAGCAAGACTCTGCCCCGTCAAGACCAACCACCGATGCAGATAGATGACGGCTCGATATTATACCTCCTGTCGAATCGCATTTACGTTTCGCAGATTGTAGTTAACATTGGTAATTTGTGCTGCACAATAAACTACATATTTGTATTTTCAAGCATTCACAGCGAACGAAATACCGATTTGCTCAAGTTTCCAATTATAGTTGGGTTCCGTGGAACTGGTTTATCGGTGATTATCTGTTTTAGAATAGAAAAATTATTCGTTCACAGTAAACGTTTGAAATTTGAAATACCTCGTAAACTATTGTGGATTATTCGACTGAGTTGGAATCTAGCACGCTCAATATTTAAAATAATGTTGTTATTATTATTCAAGTGCGAAAAATTAGACATGCTTTCTTAATAGTTGTAAAGTGCTTCTCTTTACCGCAAAGTTCTAAGAATTAATCCAATCTAATTACTAAAATATTTAACAACAATATTAAAGGATCCAGAACTGTTAAAAATTTTTAAATAAAACCATCAAAATATCTACAGATAATCCATGCATTTTTTACACAATATATTTACGAACAGTTTATTCGAATTTCATTCATGATCTAAATTTAAATAACGACATTACTCGATATCCTACAAGTAAATTGAATCCGTATTCAAAAAAATAAAAATGTTTACAACACAAATGCGATTTTACAGGAAGTATTCTGAAACAGACAGATCGTAGGATTCATCACACGAATAACAAGTAGTAAAGAAACACAATATACAATATAGTACATAAGGTGTATAATATATAAACGTTGTTTAAATTGATAATAGCGACTGACCACATTTGTCCGAGGCATCCTGACTCGTCCACTAAATACATCTGCCTCGAGCTTTGCACGGTATCTTTTGCTTCATACCCACTTTTATCCTCACCGCCTGCCTGGCCGCTGGTAGTACAATTTTCGGACGCGTCGCGTCCACTGTTAGTTGAAGGTGTATGCAAACATGTTTCTGATTGTTTTTTTTTAGTGTGTTTTGTTTTGAATTGCAAAAGATTGCTTTGTGTCCTACTTCGTTTTTTTTTCTTAGCTGTGTTTAGTTTGCGTATCATTACTATTGCGTGTTACAAACGATTCTAAAGTTCTCTGTCTCGGAAAAATTTTAATTATTTTTGAAAAAATGAAAATTAATTAGAGATAAGATGGACTAATCATTTAAAATTTTTTTGTTTTTTAAAGTACGAAAACTTGGTAACTAATGAAAATTATTTCAGAGACTCGAGAAATTCATATTCTTGGGTTGTGTTACATTGGCAAAACTAAAAAAAAATAGAAAAGTTAAATAATGACTCATTCACTTTAACACAAAAAAATAAGCTATTGCAATCACAAATGCCAAACACTTGACACTAAACGCGTTACTCTGTATCCGGTATGGGCAAAGATGGCCTAACTTTTCAATCAATATTATAAATACAATTATTAGATTAACCTTTAGACTGCCGGGATTTGAACCTTCAAACCGCCCTTTAAAAGTGGCCAAATTAGTGTCTCGGATCATGTATCAACTATATACAAAGTTCATGTCAGAGGGTGCGTCTATATATAGACTTTCCGGCAGTCTAAAGGTTAAGAGAGTTGAAAGTCAAATCGACAGGGACCATCTTTGACCGTTAAAAAAAAGCTGAAGTCGAGCGCTGTCAACCAGCAAAGAAATACCGTCTGTTGGTGACAGGCACCAGGTTCTCATTGTGAAGGGCTTCACAGGTAACGTGGCTACAGAACTGCGTATAGTGTTCCTGTGTCTCCATGTTGCAGGTGTTAAGAAGAATGGCCAGCCCGAGGGGTTTGAGAGAGTTGAGGTGCTGGCGCCATGAGTGGTCATCGAACTGAAGTTTGAACGGTAATGCACGGTCGTGCGTCAGATCGAGCACCTCCGCCATAGTATGCGACATGTCTACGGATTTTTAAAGAACGATGTGGATGGATCGTTGTTTTGTTTATAAGTATTCTAATTTGAGTGGAGATAGGTACCGTGGTGCACGTATGAGGTCCTATTGGAATCTGGTTTTGTACTCTCACTGGGATGACTGGGATCGCCTGATTTGCTTAAACTAGCCGTGCTGAAACGGACGAAGAATTTCTTTCAATAAGGGTTTTCCGATTATCGGTGGCTGATGAAAGTGAAGAATTACCTCGATGTACGCGATACTGTATTAGTGTTAGGATTCGTACTGGTATTCGCATTACGAAGGAAAAAGACTTTCTCTGCCGTCGGATTTGGCCACGATAAAATTCCTTTTTTATCCACACAGCATAATGCCTGCAAAACATAACAATTATTTTATATTTATGGAATAATGTCAATTAAAAGTGAGAGATAACGTAGGATGTTATAATGATACCGTCACAGAACCCAGAACGTGTAATATATTTGCGGACCTCGACATCATATGTTCCTTTCCAAACATAATATCCCAAAAATATTCCGACAATTCGGTCCAATTGTAAACCACCTCTGGATGATTTGGATCTGAACTTTCTTCAAATGGATCTAGAAACTAAAGATTCGCATTTTTAATTGCAGGTACTCCCATCGAAGGTTCCTCCAGTAAACGCACCTGGGTCTTCTTGGAAGATTGATACAGTTTGAATAAAGCCTTGAACCTGGCCATGCCAAAACAGTTAAGCACAATCCACCAGACAGGAAAGGAGATGGGTAAGAGAGGCAGCGTCACGGCCACTGGCTGCAGCAGAAACAGCTCCGTCCAGTGACCTATGCCCACGATCTCGTACAAGTACAGATAGCGCATGAGATTGAACATGAGCACAATGATAAGAAGAATAGGATAGAGAAGCTGCTCGATGCAACAGATCATGACCAAATGACGTTCGCGATTGTGACAGGTGACGGGTCGATCGAGAGCCATATCTAGAGCCATACGCACGTTTGACAAGTACGGCGTCTCTTGTAGTTTATACACTTTGTTGCGGAGGGGCACACGCGCCTGAGGCGCGGAGAACACGCCACTGCCACTGTGCACTGGTGGACTGTAGACCTCACGAGCATGCAACACCGGTGCGTCGGAATCCTAAGAAAATCGTGTTATTATTTCCATTACTTTGAACTAATATTTTTAGATTAGAAAACTTACGTCATAAGGGATACAGTAGCCAGGCGCTTGCTGCCCTGGCTTTATTACAATTATGTCACCAGCAACCAACAGTGCCCATGGTAAGTTGATCATATGACCATCTCGATATGCCCATTGCAAAGTAATGCATGGAGAAAGAGGGCTGCACAAATGTGGATAGTTTTCTGGTTTCCAGAGACACTTTGATTTGGCAGCTTAAACCAACAAATGATAGAAATATATTATAGATTATGATACATTATAGAATGATATTTTTTTTAAATTCGAAATTTATGGTCACCTTCTATTTGTTTCACGAGATTTTTTACCCTATGAAGTACTTCAAGATGACGAAATCTGTTGTCAGAAATTACTAAAATACAATTAAATATGACTAGAATAATTATAACAACTCCCTCAAAAGGCCAATAGGAATATCTAAAAGAAAGTTTATTTTAGAAAAAATGTTCTATCATATTTTATTAACGTTGAAAGACTACAGACTTACTCAGAATCATTTCCATTAAAATATGCGGCAATTAACATAGCTGCACTTATGAGAAGAGCTACTGCTGATGTCCAGCAAAATGTTGTATACTGACTTCTGTGATGTAAAGCATCTTTTAACCATCCCTTGTATTTCCTACACATGATACATTAATGAATAACAATAATCTGTTATATCATTTTCAAGAGATACTGCTGATATACTCACTTATTCTTTTTGTACTCTTTCTCGTACTCTTCTATCACTCTGTTGATATCTCTCTGTAAAATTTCTAATGTCTCCGATGTTGATAATCCTAAATTCTCATATTTTGGCTTTTCCTCTTGTTCCTTCTTCTTCCCAGCACCTTCACCCTTTCCTTCTTCCATCCTACAATAAAAATATTTGAATTAATTGTAGCAAACATTAAATTAAATCTATCCTCTAATAAAAAATAAACATACTTTATTTTAGATGGTAAATGCTTCATCCATAAAAATGCAATTTTCAACACAACTTGGTCTCAGCAGTTCTGAGATACATATTTAAGGCAATAAATACATTTTGGTATCTGAAAATAAACATAAATATCTTATTGTTTGTTAAATATTTATCATCTTATAAAAAGTAACAATACCTAACTGCATCCCTATCACGCATAAATAAGCAAATGTAATAAACAAAAATCACTTATTAGTGCTTATAAAATATTAATTAATTTCTAGAAAATTGCCAGCAGAAAATCATATCACCCTTCATTATCCATCTTAAAAATCACTAAATATTTGTTCACTTATAAAAATAAAAGAGTAACTGAAGTAATAATTTGAGTAATGCAAGTAATAATAGATTTAAATTGTTAATAAAAACTAATAACAGACTTATTCAATCCAAATGCTAAGAGCAATAGCCCGATCAAAAGCATGTCCATAATCCAGGAAAGTGAAAAAAAAGCTCAACAGGTACAGAAATAAAACGACTTAAAAATAGAAACCACCAATTCGTCAAAAGGAACGCTCTTTTTCCACGCACGTATTCGCGCTATACCAAGGCTCAACTATCTCTCGCTTCTCACTCCAAACTCTTCGCACATCATTATACTTTGTTCTCAAAATAAACTGTCGAAGGTGAAAAAACAGCCCTTCCCGACCACTTAACACCAGAAAAAAGCCCCGAAAATCGTACAAGCATAACACTTAGAAGAGGGAAAGAAGCCTCGCCTGGTCTCCCCTCTCTCTCCCTCTTCCTCGCATATACTCACGGTTCAGCATCGTCGCACCAGTGCTGCGGACGGGGGAACTCCATCATCTCCTAGGAAGCCCCGCGTAGCTGCCACTACCACTGCTCTCATCCCCCGAGAGGACAACAAAGCCGATAAGCAAGAGCTACACTCTGCTGCTTTCCGAGATACACGCACAGGCATATATATATATATAAGTATATACACATACACAGGCGCACTGGTTATCGGAGAGTGGCTAGCGATGAGGAGGGGAAAGAAAAGTGGGGTTATGTCAGCGGCCAGCGCCACAGTGCCCACAGTATATAGTCAAACACAGCGCGCGGGCGTTATAAATATACATTATACAAAAACGCAGATTTGGAAAATCTTATGTAACGAAGGCGTACAGGGTAGGTATATACAGATATGAGAGTACTTATGCGCATGGAGGATATATATTAGGGCAATCGTATACTCGGTGCAATATACTCGCGCAAATGCGGTGTAGTACGCGCACTGATCGAGAGCGTATCAGCGTACAGAACGGAGCGAAATCAGCTGCGCGAGTGCGAGGGCGGGTGTATATGATTTACTTACTTTGGCCCTTTTTTCGGGGGTAAAGTGTGTGTGTGTGTGTGTGTGACAATGTATATATCTATACACGGCGATTCTGACGTCACGATGCGCGAGTTGTGCGACCGCTTTTTGGGAGCAACTTTTCAGTGTTCCTGAAAACGGAGGTGACGGAAAGTCTCCTCGGTGCGGAGAATTCGAGCTAGAAAATAGTCTTATTATACTTGATAGTGAAAAATAGTAGTGAAAACTTATAAAAACTTTATGTTTTTGATTAATTTAATAAAGTAAAGAATCTGTTGTAATAACTATACGTTTGCGAAAGAAATAGAAATAGTTTAATAAATTTAAAAATAGACAGCCAAGTATGATTGTGAAAGATTCTCGATCACAGGAAACAGATGTTATAATTTCATGTTTCGCATATATATAGTATATCATAATTTATTGTCCAACATATATATGTACATACCTAACTCAACAATTATATACGCAATAAAAGCTAGCTTATATATAGCTAGCGAAATTCGAATTCCCCGCATTTTTTTATTTTTGGACCTCGATCGATACACCTATATATAGTTGTAGCGGGTTCGATCGATAAAGTAATAGGCGCCAGTAACGTCGAAGTTTCAAGATAAAAAGTTTTGTGTGTGTATGTGATAGTCGATTCGATAATAAGATATAAGGTTATCCTCGTTGAAAAAAGCCACAACGTGCCGGACAGTCACGATCTTACATTAGTACCTATAGCGAAATATATAAATAAGCCAGAATAGACATACGGAGCCAGTAAAAGAGAAGTATTTACCTAACGATATTTCAAGGCGCGAGGAGCGACAAGTGTTTTTTTTCCTTATCCCTCTATAGTCTCTCATCTCTCATTCGCACGGATTTTATATATTATAGGCATACAGCTAAGTATATTATAGGATTCGCTCGCGACGACGCGCAATAACTTCCTCTCTTGCACCAGGCAGCACAAGATAATTTTTCACCTTGGATATTCCTTAGACCAGCAAGAGTTCAACTAGTACACATTGTGCGGGAATGGTGTACTAACGGTGACAGGTGTCCATTCTCCAGCTCTTCAACACTGGGGCCCATAAACTGTGTATGTATCTATTTGTAGCTTTTGGATTTTCGGAGTGTGTGTTTGTTTGAAAGATATAAAAGACAAGCTTGCTCGTGCGAAGAACGATCATAAGCTCGCAGTATCGGTGAGGCTTTTTTCCTTAGCATGTATATATAGCCTTTGCGCGCACGCTGCTAAGTTCGAGTGTATTTAAAGCTTATCAAGGCATCGGAGTTTGGTTAGGAAAAGTGGTTTTCCCTGCTTATCAATCCTGAGATTGATACTCCGCGTGTATTTATAGCTAAATCGCTCGTTTAGAGAGACTAAATTCATTTCCTGTAGTAATTCAGATTCGTGCCTATTCTCAATGACACTTTGCTGGCTTCTGTGATCACACTCACAATGTCATCGTCCGAAGAACTCAATCAAAAGCTGCAGAAAGTCTTAGAACTTTTCCTGCAGAAGGATTACACCATCGTTACACCTACTTACTTGGATTTGTTGCATACCCATATCGTGGATGAGATAAAGAAGGGTGAGTTTTTTCACTTTAATAACTGCACTACTGTTGTAAAGCTTTTCAGTAAACAAACTGCTATTTTGCTGTCTAATTTAGTGTACAAATTGAATTGTAGTAGTAACTAGATTAAACTTAAATTAAATTAATTTTTATCTATTTCAAGGTAATCAAGAAATCTTTAAACGGATACAGAATTGGTTAATCCAAGCGCTGAATACATGGGATGACAAGTTTAAGCCTTGTCAAAATGTATCAACTTTTGCTATTAAATTACTCGGCTCTTTATCAATCAAGGAGCAAGCTTTTGCTCATTTCAACCAAAATAATATCTATAATAAAGCCTGCCAAATATTTGAATTAGAAAAAAAAGATTTACCTGCATCTGTGAAAATGGCCTTTACACTGATGTTTGTTAATTTTCTTGAACATCAAAGTGGAAGAACATGGGTAACTACAACAGGTGTGTACATTTAAATACTAAAAATACAATTTAAATATGTATCAAATTTTTGCAAATATATTTTAACATTACATAGGTTCATGGAAGGTTTTATTAAAGTTTGCCCAGTTAAATCATACTATGTATGTAACTAAAGAGAGTCAGAAGTTCTTAGCTACATTGCTACTTAGAGAGTGTTACAATCGAAGTCTCTGTGAAAAGATTATTGTTGCTGTTACAAAACCTTTAGTAGATGCAACACTTGATCCTGAGACTTATAGTCAACAACCTCCTTCACATATTCTAGGTTAGTATTTTTTATATTTAACCTATCACAATAACTTTAAAAGGAACTTTTTTGGTCTTTAAAAGGAAATAAACAAATATATTAATTTATACATTAGACAAACATGTTCTATTCGACAAGGATGATCAATTATTGATGACATTGGAGCTTCTCTTAGTAATCATGGATACCGCCGCCTTTCATGATCTTACCAATCCCATCCCTTCTATGTTTGAGGAATTGATATCCTTGACAAGTCGTGTGAATGTTGTATTTGAAGTAAGCATCAGTACACCATTAATGAAAACTGTACATAAATTATCCAAGCTTCTTGTATTCACAAAACTAAGAGAATCTATGCAAATCCGTGATGTGTTAGATGAAAAATCCTTTGATGAATTCTACTTAGGACTATGTTATACCTCCACATTATTACTATCAAAAAAATATATACTAGATCTAGTAATATCAAAGAAATTAGGTATAATTTACTGGAAAAAGCTAAATAAACTAAAAAATATAGATGTACCTAAGCCATTTAAATTTGAAGATCAGGGAATTACTTTGATGGTAAGTAGTCCAAAATATTTTTATTTATAAAATTTTCAAATTTAAATACATAAGAAACATTAGTTCAAAAATCTTTACAAGAGTACATGTATATTGTCAGAGATTACTTTTACTCATCATCACTCATCATTATCTCTCTTTGCCACTAAAATTTTGTTAAAAATATTAAATATATCAGAAAAAATAGATTAATGATTATCAATTTCAGTAATCTTAAATTTCAAATTATAATATTTTAAAACAATGTAAAGTGTAAGAACTTATTAAAATTAATTATTTTCTTTTCATTACAATCTGATGCAATTACCATTTAAAATCATGCGAAAGTATTCGAGCCTTTTTTATTTTAATGAAATTCTTCTCAGATTCTTCCGTTCTGTGTAACTCTCAATCCGTCTTACATGCAAGATCATTACCTCTTCGAAGAATTTATCAATAAACTCTTCGCCGTTACGTGCACACCTGTTCAAAGGTTGGGCTACAGCACACGGGACGTTATCTGGAAGAACGATCTTCCCATGGAACCTATATGCAAGTCTACCGTTGACCACTTACTGGAAATAATTGACATTCTCGATCGAGTGCGTATCCTACAATATCTAGAAACATAAAAATTAAATACAAAATAAAAAAAAAATAATCAAAGGTTTCGTTTGTTATCATAATATCAGGAATCAGCCGTGATAGTATTCCAGTGCTTCTGCCACTCGTTGAAGAACTTCGTCGTAGAGAGTTGTTACAAGGGCAAGAAGAGAGAGCAGCAAGCTGAGAATATGGATTCGAGTGAGCCCTCGGCTGCTGCCGCCCCCACCGTTAAAAAGAGACCGACAACTTACAGGTATCTACTCGACGGCGATCCGATCAATGACAAACCAATGCTACTAGCCGCATTACTCCATGGTATGAACGTATTTACGGAGAAATTCAAGCTCAAGTGGCAGGAATGCGTCGAAACCATTTGCGTGCTCGCTATTGCCCAGGATATACTTAATCATCCGGGCGTCAATAGCAAGGTAACTGTTTGCGATAAATTTTAGTAATAAATAATCAGAGCATAAAGAATTTGGAAGCATTAGCAGTAACTACGGATTTTTTTTTGTCTAATTTCAGATCTGCATGTTGGCTTTGAAATCTTGCAAACTGGCGATTCAAAACTTCATGCCACCGAATCTCGCGCTGCTCGTGGACTTTGATGACCACACGAGACAAATTGGTCCTACGCTCTACAAGAGAATCCACGATCCAAACTGGGAAGTGCAAGACAGCGTGCTCGAAATTCTCGACACTATCGCATGTCTTTCGCTAAACAGTTAAGTTTTGCATTAAAATACTTTCGTATCAATTTTCCTCATGAAAACAAGTTTCACGTGTGAATTTTCGTATTTATACAGAGTATCCACCTTATCAGTGCCTTATACTAGAGAATGAATTTTTGAACGTTGCCGTTGACATTGTTATGAGCGAGACTGAAAGTTATGTGCGTGCCTCTGCCTTGGTATTCATCTCTACGGCCGTTCGAATAAACACGCTATGGGAGAAATCGTTAAACCAGATGAATCTGCCGGTATGGTGTTTGTTATCATCGTTTATTTGAATTTGATTTGTGAAATATACTAATACTTGTCAATTTTAGGAGTTAGCCATGAGACTAGTTTACCAAGAGACTGAGGCTATCGTCAGGAGAGAAGCCGTAGCTCTGATAAGAGAACTTTATGTACATAGAACAACGCAGTAAGTTTTTCATTTTGATGTTAAATGAAAACTATTTATTCATAAAATAATTATTTCTCTCATATTATTCCAAAACATTGTTTCTTATAATAATGAGATTCTAAGCATTTCTCACTCAAATAATTGAGTCACTGGTCTCGTAACATTTCACAGGAAGCTGATGATAGCTAAAATGACCCAAGCAATGACTGCGGCGGCAGTTTTAGATCTTCACTGGGAAGTGAAGATAAATGCTTTGGAATTCTGGAGAAATTTCATAGAATCCCATCTTAGCGATCAAGGCATGCTCGACGGTTACTTTCCGAACGTGACTTTCTCCAAAGAGCACCGAAAAATTGTCTCTCTAAATGAGAACGAGATCAAGCAGAGGCTCAATAAAGCACTCGACGAACTGGCGAGGCAAAATTGTCTAGGGGTAAGAATTACTTCTATCAACTAATTAATACAGAGTTTCTCAGCACCAAAAAAGAAAACATTAAACATTTATTTAAAAATATTCGATGATTTATAAAATAAAATATTTCATTTTTCTTAAAAAAACATTGAGACTGTAGAACTTCAAAGATATTAGATGAAAATTTGTGTTTTTTTAAAGATGTATAGGCGTTAACTTTTACAAAGATTAAACTTAACAAATTGTTATCAGGTCCTCTTGGTGGCACTTAAAGACGAGAGTGATTTTGAAGTATCAAAGAAATCGGCGGACATAATTGTCAATTTGCGACGCACACTACTCGATTATAAGCTGCATGAACCGATGCCTGAGCCGTTATTACCCAAGGACAGCGCTACTATCGACACGAATTACGTTAAGCAACCAGATGTAAATAAGGTCAACAACAACAGGGCTAAAGCGAACGTCGTCATCGACGAGATCATCGATTCGACCGACTCCATTCTTCTGTCCTCAATCTACCGCGAAAGTATGAGAATGGACGGTGATGATACCCAGATTCCGCGCAACGATACCTTTGATTACATAACCAGGGTCACGCGGCAGGAGTTTCTCGGGAACATCTTCAACTTTGACTTCGACGCTTACATTAAAGAGCGCGAAGAGTGGCTCAAAAACTACACCACCAGTTTCGACTCGATCCTCGATGACATTGTGGGAGTCAGTGAGAGAAAAGACGTTAATGTCATGGATTGCTATTAGAGTATAGGATTTTTCTTCCATCTTTGTTGATTTTTTAACTTAGGATCGTTAAGAATTGCGAATCGAAACCGAACGTTCAAATCGAGTTTCGTATAGTTTGAAATTCACAGAGTGAACAAATTATGCGTCACTTGAAATTTACTTTTCTATTTATTTTCTCATTTATAATTTTTTTTTAGAAATGCAAATATCAATGAAGAGATAAATACCCATCTGCTCACAGTAAAGTAAATGATCAAAAGCACCTTTTTGCATCTGGATTATAAATCTCTAACAATGCAAGAAAATCTATATTTAAATTATATGTTTGTTATTTTTGTTATACCAAATATAATACACGTATGAATTTTTTTTTTCATAAATATTAAATAATTATCTCTAGTCTCAAAAATAAAAGGTTAGCTGCCAGAATACTATGATCAAATATCTAGATTCAAAAAAGATACAATTGTGTTTGAAAGTGTTTCAGAATGTTAAGGTAGTTTGTATATTTTCTTATATTATAAAAATGTATTTTTTTAATCAAAATAAGCTCCTTATATTTTAATGTGTATCAAATTACTTGTGGGAATATTTTCTTATCATTTGTACATTAACAGAATGATTAGGCTGTAATGGACGCTAGAAACGGGTTGTATCTTTTACTACCTGCATTGTAAATTCAAAGTTGTCATTTTTAGTTATCTCAGTACATAATTTGAACTTGCTAAGAAAAAACTAAAGTTTAACATGTGATACTCTTTGTTATATAATAATATTACATTCCAATATTTTTAATTTTTTGTTTTTCTAAAAACATTAATCATAGAAAAACTTCCAATTGTAAAAAAGACTCAATTCATATTTACAATATTTTCGCAGCATAATCGGAAATTAAAAAGGACTCTGTCAAAAAATAAAATACTAAAATCACGTATTTTTATAAAACTATATTGGTAAAAAGTCAAATCTACAAAGCTTTATAAATTATCTGAAAAGTGCCTTAAAATTTATCTCAGTTTCTTTTAAATAACTTTGTACTTACACCTTTATTGTTATTTGTTGATTATTCTGTATCTTTTATATACATTGTATTTCTTATATTTTGTATAAACATCACACTTTTGTAAAGAAAACATTATCAAAGCAAAATAATTAAAGCACATTAATCGGTAAATGTTTATATTTTTAAGAATTTTGTAAAAATTTTTGAGATTATTTAAGTTTGTTAAACATTTTTAGACCTAATTAGATGTAAGACAAAAAAGCCATTAGTGATAATGTAGTCAGAATCGCATATGTGAACAATATTTAGTTAAAACTTTTGTAAAGAGTGAATAAAAAAGCATTTGTAAAAAAATTTGCATTTACTTATTTTTTAAAGTTACATTATTTTATAAGGTATTCTTATAACTAACATAAAGTAAATTTGCAATTATCAAATATAATTTATAAAACAGAAATAAAAACCAGTTTCACCGTGATTAGAAATCATAATATAATGCACAAATTAATGCACAAATAAATTTATAAAAAAATACTGATAATATTTTATAAAAACCATTTTAAATTAAGTAATTTCATTTCTTAGTAAATGTATCAATAAAATTGATACAATTTTTGAAGAATCAATAAATTATTCCTTTTTCTTTTTAAATAAAATTCATAAAAAAAACGTAACATATTGGAAGATTTAAAATGCATTCTTCCTTTTCACTATTTTCTTCAGTGCACAGAACCTTTTATAATCTTCGAGTTCACTGCACAGTTCATTTGCACCTTTAACAAACTCCTCCATACTGATTTCCTTCATCCAGTTTAGTTCCTTCTCCCACTTTTCATACACACTCATATCTTCTTGTTTCACTGTAGTGCTATCCACAGAAAATTTTTCTTCAAATTTCTGAGAATTTTCAATGTCTCTCTCCACTTTTGTCACAGGTAAACTGCAGTCAATGGGAGCCTCTATATTTCCTTTTTGGTTATCCTTAACCCTCAAAATACTACTTGATAGATAATAAAATTCTGAAGGCTTCTTTGAGAAACTGTTCCAAATAGAACGTTGTGTATTTTCTTTACCCTGTGACGCTTGTGGACCAACAATTTTCACTAATCCTTTCCAGCCTATCACGGATAAAGAAAGCTCTTCTGTAGAATGTTGGTATGTTTGGTGCCAATGTAGCTCGCTCAAAGATACCTTATTTGTCTGACAAACTACACACTGATACTTAGTTTCTTGAGTTTTCAATTTCTTCAATGGACTTATATCGGCTGCATTTTTCTGAAAATCAAAACAATAAGCCTATATTAATATAGCTGAATAATATGGTAGTTCAACTTATTCAGTTAAACATGTTATAATAAAATTAATTTGAAATGATGTAACTTTCCACAAAAGTTTCAGGCACATAATGTATCCATGTTTTTGAATTTTATTATGTTCGAAACATCCTCATTACCAATTTAGAAATAACTAAGTACTTCTTGGTTTCGGTTAACTTCAAAATGAAATATTTAACAAGAAATAATGGAATGAAACAAATTTCCACAAGTGTTACATCAGCTCTGGGGAGAATATCAACCCAACCATACTCCTATAAACTAACTTATACTAACCAAAGTAATCAGAACAAACAATAATAAACAAATTACAAAAAAAAACGTTCGATTTTCAATGATTTCCGAGCAACCCAGCACCTACTTACTTGCGAAGTGTACATATATATATCTACTCGTATATCGGTCAGAATCGCAGCGTGCTCCAAAATATCTCACCAGCTAAACTCGCTCAACACATAAACTTCGTCGTTCATGCAATAGGAGAGGGACACACGAGTAGGACAAAAGAGAGACAAAACACAGAGCAGAAAGACGAGCCACTACAATCCGCCTCCTCGCTTGCAATCGATATTGCCTTTACTCGCTCGTATATAAGTAAAACGTGCGCACAGCATCACGCAGACTCGCTCTCTCGCACCATCCGAAAATTACATCTGTCGCTGTCGCCGTGGGGGCAAAAGGAGGAGAATATACGCGACGATCTCCTCACCCCCTCGGACATACATTACATATATATATATATATATATATATATATGCTACGTGTATGTGTACAAACACGAACCAACGTCGACGGCGACGGCATATCATATCTCGTCCCCCGCGTCAGCCATTTCTCCTACCTTGCAGTATACATATATATATATACGTACGTTTATCGTCTTGAGATTGAGCACGCGCTCGGCGCCGGTACCGCCGTTCTCGAGCATCCTCGCTGTTTTTGCGCCTGCTGCTAAGTCTTCAACATCCGCATCAAGTGCCTCGCACTGCGATGCGCGAGATGCGAGGTTATGTTGCCGCGTGACGCATTCAAATAATCCGCGCGCGCGCGTTCGTTGGGTGTCAGTGGGAGGGGGTGTACAATATATGAAAGGTGTATATATTATATATATATATATATATATATATAATGCGAGGTTGAGTTAGGCTGTGTGAATGAACAATGAAGGCGTATCGCGTAAAATGAAGTTTTTAATTGGATAGTGATTAGAAATTTGAGTTCAAAGTCTAAGTTTATCGGTATCTATTGTAAAAAATGAATGTGGTTAAGATAATATACCGGGATTTTCCAAGAGTGAACTATAAAATGAAAATCTAGAAAAATTCTGAAAAAAAAAAATTTTTTTTTAAATAAGAAATAAAAGGCGAAGTTATTATAAGTATATCACAGAGTGCATGCAAGAGATTTTTGAAAAATAAAAGTAAATTAATGAAAACTGATGAGTGTAATATAGAAAATGATTTCAATTTTTTAGATAGAAAAAACACGATAAAAATTAATCGAATACATATAATAATCTCATATATGAAAAATAATCTACTTTGAATTTTAATTAAAATAGAGTTTTAACACTGTTGATATATTATGAAAAGTTATATGATAGCTAATCAACTTTAATTATAAGTACTAATCACCCATTTTTATGGGTATCAGAAAATACTACTGGCGACAAGTGGTTCAACAGAAGTCCAGCCAATAGTTATGGCAGTAGTTGAGCCAATAGTTTAGCCAGTAGTTTAAACTGCAGTTTTTTTGTAAGGGCAGATCTGGATCACGGATTACGGTCAAACTTTGAGGCATTTTTTTAAATACTACAAAAGACATCGCCATTTCCCTGCATCATTTTTATACATTATAACAATAATATAGAACGATTATTACGTCATTTCCGAGAACTATATGCATATATATACTGCTCATCGTGGAATATACGCACTACGTCACAACATTACAGACGTCGAATGACACTTTTAAGGCCGGTTCGCAAGCTTTTATCGTCCAGTGTGCAGTCGCTAAACACTGGGTACAGCTTTATTCTGGGATTTTCAAGGCTGGGTGGGTAGTGGGTATAAAGACGCCGGCAGGCGCACACCCGCACCACAATTCTCGCTTGGACCCTCGTACATCCACGTCGGTCTGGACACACTATACAAGTGTCTGGCAGAACATCGAATAATCGCTGCTACTTCTGCGCTGTTTCTGTTACCGAGATAAAGTATCACCAACCACCGACTGAGGTAAAATATAAAAGTACTTTAAACTCATCGCGTTCTTTGTTCACGTAGAATTGCATATATAAAAAAATCAGTGTAAACGACTGGCTATTGTATATTTTTGCAGAACTCGTTATCTTCGTTACTTTCACTTTTAATTAACGAAAATATGTGGAAAGCTATAATTCTTAAAAATAACGCTTTTCCACCACTGTACGATGGAATCATTAGGGAGAATCCACACTATACCCGTCCCCCGTATTCGTACCCCGTATTCGTACCCCGTCGAATTTTCTCATAGAGTTG
>JAYJLV010000001.1:1549691-1573106 GCA_036873485.1 Torymus texanus | reverse complement strand
GGAGAGAAAGAGAGAGTATGTGTATCAACGCATATTCGCGTTATACACACGCATTGTTCTTTGTTCGATATGACGGGCAGCAATAGTAGCAGCAAGGCTCCGTTATACTTTTCTCCCCTTTTATACCTTCTTCTTCTTCTCCTTTTTTTATTATTTGTTTTGCTCCGATGGGGAGATTTAAAAATGGCGAGCGCGTGGGAAGAGTGTGTAAGAGAGAGAGAGAGAGAGAGAGGAGTAGCAGTAGTAGTAGCAACGGGAGATAAGGAAGTAGCCGTCGCCGTGTACATGTGTGTATACGTAGGTATCATTATTTTGGCACAGACGTGGATACGATTATGACGAGAAAGAATGTAAAGCGCGTGCATACAGATGTATGTACGTAGGGACGCGTTGTTATTTATACCTAAGCGATACTGTGAAAAAATGAAAGAGGTAGATACAGGAGCAAGTATACTCTTATACTATACCTTATTTTTTTTTCGCCAATTGAGAACCTGAATGACAGAGCGAGAGATTTTGTTGACAGTGTCACGTGACAGCGATAGCAATCTCTGCAAAGAGAGAGAGAGAGAGAAAATAATACGAACGTTAGTGGGTGACATTGGAGAGCAGCAACGCGGTCTATAAACATTTGTTATCTCAGCTCGACGTTATCGCGCTTTAATTGTTTAATATACTATATCACAATGCAACTCGGGTCATTGCTATTTCGCCGTACTATTGTAGATACATTATTCGTAAATCGGATAATCTATCCTGCTGACCCATTTAAAGAATCAAACACCAAACTTTAGCCTTTGATCTACGCGTACCAAGGTCACGCGGTCGTTTAAATAGAACCATCAAGCAACGCGGCACGCGACGCGCCGTCGCGCATTTACTCTCTCTCTCTCTCTCTCTCTCTCTCTCACGAAGAGAGGCGGCTACTCTCCCGCTCCAGATTTCTGGCAGGTGTCCGCGCAACGCGCTCCGCAGCAGCAGCAGCCCGCGCTTGAAATAAATGACCCAGCGCGTCGTCGACGTTCGTATGGTCGTCGTCGCGCTCGATGTAATAACGCTTTTTTTTGTCTTTCCTTCAAAACAAAAAAAAAAAATAGATATTATATGTTTTGGTTATTAGCAAGTATAGCCAAAGTAATATTTTTCGGAAATCGTTCTAATTTAAGTTTTTCCTCATGTTAATGAATTCGGAGAAAAACTCCTCTGGGTTTATTGTTACCCGACCCTTTGATAATCCGTCATAAAAGGAGACCGGCTGCTCCGACAAGCACCCCCGACGGACTTTTCATAGACTTACCTGTATATTATTATACCTACCCCCCGTCCAACTCGTATAGATATATTCGCACAGCTGCTATATATACGTATACGCACATGTACCGTATATACAACGGTATAACGGTGCATTGCGAATTTATGATCCCCGGTGGATATAGGGTCGAATAACAATACAAGAACGTCGCGGCTTATGATAAATTTTTAAGAATTCTACTATACGTACATATGGCGATTATAAAACATATTATATATATCTTTTTGTAACACAGGCTGTGAGCTGTTTGTGTCACACGTGCAAGTCGTACAAGGACCGGCTGCACTCGTGTCTGCATTGCATATTCTTCGGCTGCTACGTTAAAGGCCACATACAGGAACATGCGAAGACGAAAAAGCATTTTCTCGGTAAGTAACGTCATATAAAAATTGATTGAAATAATAAAAAATTAAAAGGATAAAAGAAAAAATTATTAATTAATGTTATGCATAATTATAGCGGTCGACCTATGCTACGGCAACATTCTGTGCTTCCAATGCGGCGATTATGTATACGACCGTGAGCTCCTGACCGTCGCCAAATCCCAATGGAGCGAAACGGCCAAGTCGCTCAGTCTTGGTGAATTCTACAGGACGTGGGAGCCATCGTTGTATGAAGTTGAACTACTACGTAAGAACCCCCGCAGGCGGCGGGTCGTCGAGAACTCCACTATTGGTAAGAGTCATATGTACTTATGCATATAGTATTACTATTGTCCAAAGGTTTATGATAGGGGATTATAAAGAGGATTAGGGTATGACAAGTGGCCTGCGAAAGGGATTTTATGTAGGGGAAATTTATGTTGGTAATTTATAAATAAAAAAAAAATAGTTTGTAAAGTATGCTATGGGAAGGAAAAATTGAAAAATAATTAGAAGATTTTTAACGTTCCAGTTGGTATATACTTCATTTAAAGGAACTGAAGTACGTATTGGTTGAGGCAGGTGACAAGTAGCGCCGTGAAATATACGCAAAAGTGAAAGCAGCGGCGAAAATTCGAACCCACTGAAATTCCAAAAATACATTGTGTATACGGAGCTCACCTCAATGTAACAAATAATTATAATAATTAATATGGGTAAAAATCAATATGTAGTTAAATTAATTAAAAAATTAATTTTACACTATGGTTTTTTTGTTGTTCATCAGTAATTTTAATTTCTATAAAATAACAATTAATATGTATAACAATAGATTTAGATATTTAGTCACCAATAAACCTCTATTTCTATAATTACACTAAGATTACCACGATAATCTACTAAACATTTTCTTGCTTCAACCAACAGGACTCCGCGGACTGATAAACCTTGGCAGCACGTGCTTCATGAACTGCATAGTGCAGGCACTGATCCACACGCCACTGCTACGTGACTACTTCCTCGCTGACCGACATCACTGCCCTCAACCTAATCGCTGCCTCGTCTGTGAGGTGTCCAGCCTCTTCCAGGAGTTTTACTCGGGCAACAAAGCCCCTTTAATTTTACACAAACTCCTACACCTTATCTGGACGCACGCTCGTCACTTGGCTGGTTACGAGCAACAGGACGCTCATGAGTTTTTCATCGCCACCCTGGACGTACTGCACAGGCATTGCGAACAGTACTCGCAAGCTGCGCCACTCCTCGTCAAGGATAATCCACATCATTGTAACTGCATCATCGATCAGATATTCACCGGAGGCCTCCAGAGCGACGTTGTCTGTCAGTCATGCAAGTATGTGTGATATTTTTTTGTTATAATGCGTTGTAAATATTTTATGAGAAAGCGTCTGATGTATGTCGACAAAGGGCGATGAAATTTTTAATGAGCTGTGTATATTTTAAGCTTATATTGATTTTCTTCATATTTAATGACTCACAGCTACAAATAACGTCGAGATTGAATTTTCAGTAGAGCTATCAATTAATTAAGAAAGTCCTCTCGACCTAAATCTATATTAGATCAAACAGCTTTTTCCAATCAAAAGATAAACATACAAACTAACGATATGCATCTTTCAGTGGTGTCTCGACAACGATCGATCCATTCTGGGATATCTCGCTGGACTTGGGCCCAACAGCTGGTAGCAGCGGTGGTGGAGATGGTTCGAGCGCACCTACGTCACTTCTTGACTGCCTGGAGCGATTTACACGTGCAGAGCACCTCGGTTCCTCAGCCAAAATAAAATGCAGCAACTGCCAGACGTATCAAGAAAGTACGAAGCAGCTGACGATGAAACAGTTGCCCATCGTGGCGAGCTTCCATCTCAAGCGTTTCGAGCACTCGAGTATTCAGGATAAAAAGATTTCCACGTTTATCTCGTTCCCCGAGCAACTTGACATGACGCCGTTCATGTCGCACCGGAGGAACGGGAACAACAATAGCTCGCCTGATGGACTGACTAGAAAGAACGGAGAAGATGCTGCCTTCAGTGACAACAGGTTTGTGTTTATGATTGTCATTATTAACAGGAACTTTTTGTTTTATTAAGTGAAAATGTGGATGCTGATTGTGCTTTTTTTCGATTGCAGGTACTCACTATTTGCTGTGATCAATCACGAGGGCTCACTGGAAACGGGTCACTACACAGCTTTCATTCGTCAGCAACGGGACCAATGGTTCAAGTGTGACGATCATCTTATCACGAGGGCTAGATTGAAGGACGTTTTGAATAGCGAAGGGTAAGCTTTTTGCTTTGTTTGATGATTTTATGTGAATAACGATGACAAGAAAAGGATAAATAAATTAACTGATTTTGTTTTTGTTTCTGTTTCAGGTATTTACTGTTTTACCATAAGCAAATCCTAGAATATGGTCGAAATAGCAAAGCGTGAAAAAGTCTGACACATTACGATTTATTATCCGACTAAATAACGATTCCACTTTTCAAGTAACTTAGCGATTAAGTTGGCCAACCGTCGAGAGAAAGAGACAGAAAGAAATAGGAGATAGATTTCTTTCCAATGGAAATGCAGGTGAATTAAAATAAAAGAAAAACGACGACGTTGAACTGCTGATAAATTCTCAGGAAAAGAGAAAAAGCCTGTAATTATTTTGTACAATCATGTTTGAAACTGTTTCACTATGTGCGCAATAAAGCGAGCGATTTATTGACGAAGACTTGCTATATATACTTAGCGTATAGATTCTTTTCTAGCATAGACGGAAATGTCGCCAAGAACGCGAATTTCCCTATGGATTCACAGAGTGTGATGTGACGATTTAACTTTAGAAACTTTGATCTTAACTTTCTTTTCTTTTCTTTCGTTGATATTTTGGCCTCTATTTTGTATTGCCGTAGCAATGAAAAGGAAGAAAGAAATGATCAAGGATTTTACCCTTACAGACTCAGAATTAAGAAAAAAAAAAAAAAACTATGATTAAATTTAATAGTTAATGCGATTTTTTTTTATAGTCAGTTAACGTAATTCAACTATTTTGTACGTTGCCGATAAATATTTTTTGTAAACGAAATTAAAGGACATTAAAGCGCTTAAGCGGGATCAAATTTGGATTCTGCACACGTTGCAATGATTGTCAAATTTAGGGATATACTCTGATAGAGTACAGATTTAATTCACAATGATACATTTTGTTTTTACTCATTTCGTAATGCGAGACGACATAGCTTGCGTATTCAAGCGTGGAATATCAATGTGCGTTTATTTATTTACTGTGTTCACAAAATAAAACATTGATTGTTGAATGAAAAAACCCCTCGTGTGAATTGACGTGTAAGAGGGAAGATGATCGATAAAACGGGTTAAAGAAAAAAAACTACGCCGCTCTTGTAATATTTTGTATAAGGCTGTCAAGAGAACGTGCGAAAATAAAAAATATACCTATATTTAAACATAAGAAGTACGTTATTATTTATAAACAAATTTTTTATTAAACCTTGTTCCCCCTTTTACATCCCAGAATAAAATTTGTTCTATTATATTAAAAATTCATAGAAAAACATTAAATTTTCTATTATAAATATAAACAGTATTTGAAATACGTATTATTCATGATTTAAATTTATGTTTACGAATATAGTCTAGTTTGTACTATATTGAATTAAAATTATCTGCAATACCTACTAAAGATAAAAATGTTTTATGATTCAATGATCAATCAGCTGTTAGATAAACAGGTTATGTTAGGTACCGGCTGCATTTGAACATCCAATAACTCCAATACGTATAACGGCTATTGAAAGTCGACTTAGCCTGGAGCTAAAATAAGTCGTAAAATAGTATAAAAAAATGCCGGTTATCAGAGACTTAATTGTAAAAATAGAAGAAGAAGATAAAATTCAACGAGAAGAAGATGAAAAGTATTTTGCTGAACAAGAAAAGAAATATCAAGAACTTGAAGAAAAAATTAAATTATTCAAAGGTAATAATAAAAAGTTTATCTGTGAAAAGACAATTTTATATTTTTACAAACCACTAATTTTATCATAGGGGAAAATGAAAAATACACGAATAATATAATCAAAGGCTTAGGACATTTAGTAGATAATCAGCATACTATCGAAAAAGGTCTCAAACAAACAGAAAATCTTCCTGGATTACCAATACCACAGGGACAACATGGGTATGAAACTATTTTTATAGCCAAATAAACTTTATTATGTTATAAACATATTGTTTAAATTTTATAGCACAATGATAGAGTTGTTTTCCAAAATTGCTGGATTCATGAACAATGTTGATATTATAAACATAGAAAGTGCTTCACCTGATGAAATACATCAAGAAGTAGTGAGTAATTTATAAAATTTTTTATTTCATTTTAGAGATAAAACTTATCAATAAAACCCCTGGTTTCATTTAAATTATAGGTTTTAAATGCTGATGGTGTGGCAAATGATTTGAAAGAATGTTACAGTGAAGTCGCTGAAGCTCAATCTCTGTTTCATAATATAAGAATATTGGATAGTTTCATTAAAGAAGATGATCATGTTGTTGAAGGTTTTATTATTTTTATTTAAAGTTTTTGAATTATCGTTTATTAATATAAGCTGTAATTAAAACTATGCTTAAAATTCCTTGTAGGTGTTAGACTTCAGAATTTCGACAGTTCTCTTCTTGAAAATAATGTTAAAGACTGACCTCAAGATATTTTATGTAGCTATAAGGAACTAATTTATTTTTATACAATGACAATACTCTGTTATCAACATTAGTCTAAAAAAATCTATCTTTTATATTTGTACAAATAATATAGTATAAATTGAAAATAATGAAAAATATTATTTTTACCAAACCAAAATAATTGTCAATAATATTATTTCCTATTATTATTTCAACTAAAATAATGTTTTGATTGTTCCATAATAGCCAATTAAATTTTTTGTTTTCGAATTCATACAACACCGAAACTCTATATATAAATCCTCTCCTTACTTATCACTGCAAAAACTCCATCACTATATTATTATCATTATTTACTCAATTCAGTGAGCGCAGTAAGCCTGCAACATATCTATATCCAGCATATATATACATTGAAATTCAGTCTTGAACTTGACTCGCCGCGTAAGTGTATATACTCTTGCTACTGTGTGTGCGTGTGTCGCGCACTGTGTGTAGGTAAACAGAGCAAAAATGGATGCATTGACGTTTGGCTCGCACAGGTAAACAAAGGATTGTTTAACAAATCACTTAGCCCTTGTCCTTGAAAACAATTATAAGCTGGCTGATTGAAAAACATTATCGTTTTTCCCGTTGCAGATTGGTACACATCGACCTCAAAGGGGCACCGCCGCGCGTCAGTTACTTCGAAAAGGTTTGTTTTGGTGCATAAATTAGCGCGAGTGAGCGTCACCGCACTTTTCACCCAATTATTCCTAGTTTCATAACAATAACGCGTGTTTTCGTTACGTTTTTTACGAAAATCGTGTCGTAAAGAACTTGGTTTAGTTTTTTACTCCTATTTTCATTGTCTATTACGCTGTAGGAAACGCGGAGTAAGTTCGATCCAAGATACTATGTAAATAATGACATGTATCTATAGTTCATATATTGTATATGCAAGCGATGATTCATCTGCGAGATGCTCTGGTGCAACGTTACTAAACGTTTATAAAATTTGAAAGAATACTCTGTAGCTTAAGAAATGATTTTCTGTTTAGTTATTTCCTTTGTTACGAGCATGGGGTGCCACAGGGCTTTTGCTAGAATGGGAGGACACTTTTCCGTACACCAGAGAGCTTACACCCATTGGCAGCAATGGACCAAACAGTCTTTCGAGTGGATATACCACTCAAGAAGCTCGTCAGATTTTACAAATGGCAGGAGATTCTGGACTGGCCGTTATGCCGCTCATCCAAACTTTTGGACATATGGAGGTTGGTAGCTTTTCTTTTAATAACACATTCCCTTTAACTAGAATGATAATAGCAATAAGAATTTTCAGTTTGTATTGAAACACGATGAATGGCGATCTTTAAGGGAAGTTGTTCCCTTTCCAAGCTCCATGTGTCCTTCAAACCCAGGGTCACAACCTTTGGTAAAGTCATTGATAAGGCAAATAGTCACATTTCACCCAGATATTCAATATTTGCATATAGGCGCAGATGAAGTGTGGCATTTAGGACTTTGTCCTGTTTGTAGTAAACGAGCAAGTTCAAGTAAACATGGAAAAGCTTCCTTGTTCCTTGAACATGTGTTGGCTGTGGCTCAATATGTTAAAGAAACCTATCCATATCTTAAAATCATTATGTGGGATGATATGCTGAGATCTATCGACTTACAGGTTTTAAATGGTATCTTGATTATTTTAAATTTCTTCCATAGAAACTAATGAAAAAGTAACAATTCTATAAATTCTATTTTATAGAACATTACATTGGGAAGTATGTTGAACCAATGATATGGCATTATAATGCAAGAGAAAACTTTGCATTACCTCCAGGTAAAATTTGAATTGTCTTTGTAAATATATTTAATTACAAAATTTCTAATAAAAGATATTTCATAGACTTGTGGGATAAGTATGGAGCAGTGTTTCCAAATGTATGGGCTGCAACAGCTTTCAAAGGAGCTACTGGTTCTTGTCAACACATTCCTACTATTAGGCACCACATAAGTAATCATGAACGATGGCTAGAAGAACTTAGTAGACATGTAACCAAAGTCAACGAATTTCGCGGGACTGTATTTACAGGATGGTCAAGGTCAGTATGATTGTCATATAAACTTTTTATACTCTAAAAAAACTTGGTACTAGCAAATATAGAAGATATTTTACATTTTAATTGTTAATACAAGAATGATTTAGATAAATAACAGAATTTAAATTATTTCTAGATATGATCATTATGCTACAATGTGTGAACTTCTACCCACAGGGATTCCATCACTAGCAATTTGTCTAAAAGTCTGGCTACAAGGATACAACGAACAAACACACAATCAAGTAGCAAAAAACTTAGGATATATAGAACACCCTCTGCACGTAACTCCACAACCAAGGCCCATTCCAATACCAAATAATTTACAATTTCCTGGCTGGCAAGTTGCTGTTGGGATTGAATGGTTTTTGAACTATAAGACTAAATTTCATGCACTTGTAAATAGTGAACAGTAAGAACAATCATCATTTCTATCTTTTTCTTAGAAAGTTTATACCAATTAAATACATAAACCTATTTTAAAACAGAATATTGACGTGGATGAATCCTTGGCAAGTTGGCAATAATTATACAAATCCAATGCAATTAGAAAGTTTAGTGCCAGCATTTACAGAGTAAGATTTCACTTTACTTTTACAATGCCAATTTCTCAAAAAAAACCAATCTACAAATAACGCAACCTATTTTTTTTACGCTTCCAGCATGTTATTAGAACTATCAGCACTCGAAAATTACATGCGTCTCCAAATGGACCTCGTATTCTTCACGACAATGTTAGAAGAATGGGTTGGCACGAACGTGCAGCCAATGAAGGACAAGCTGATGAAGCTGAAACAAAGAGCGGAATCGCAAATCAAGCTTAACAGCAGAACGTAAACTGCTTATCTCAAGCACCAAATTGTAAATTAAATTATATATATATATATATATATATATATAATATTATATATTATATATAACGTTAAGTACGGTGAAAACAGTCAGAGAGGGAAGGCGAAATCACTCAAACGCGTCCCTCTCCCATACGAAAGAAATGTTTTAGAGGCTTTACTGTGTCATACCTGTGTGAAATATATAGTTTTTTTTAAAAACAAAATAATTGAACATCTCCCCGTATTCCCTCAGTCTAACCAAAACATATTCATCACGTGTTCTCCTCCAAACCCTCGCCACATATCTTTCGCGCACGAGCCCATCTCTCTTTTTCCCTACCATAATTTACAACACCTATTTAAGGATTCTCTAAAAAAAATGTCACGAAAGCGTCGACCGCTACCATCACCATGACATCAGGATGCTGAGGCACGGCGCCGACGTCAACGACGAGACGGAGCGCAACCTCGACCGAGAGTTCGAGGATATCCTCGCGCGGTTGAGGCCCCACCTACTGGACCTTGGGACCCATCCTACCGAGGCGCGACTTGTTCGGCTCTGGCTGGATAGATTGAACCATGCCGAAGATCAACGGAATCTTCGTAATAATTACCTGTTTGAGCTTTACAAGCAGCTGCGGCCTGGTCGTGATGCCGGGGTGAAGCCGCCGTTCGACAAGCCGCCCGTTAGGGGCAGGCTTATTCCCATCTCCAAGGTTCAGCAGCTGGTACGAATCGATATATAGCGCGACGGGGCAAGTTTCGGGTGTCGGGAACACAACCTACAAGTTTTATGTTTACTGTTTTTTTGAATGATCTGTGCGTTGGTAGTTTTATTTTTAATTTTTCTTTTTTATTATTAAAAAAAAGTTTTATATATATATATATATAGGTATATATTGCGGAAATTAAGAAACATTTTATTTTATTATTTATTTAAGTATAAGCTAACATTTATTTACGATTATAGATGCAGGTATACTGAATTTAAATTGTAAATCATCATAATTGACAATTAATCACTTAAGCTTTGTTAATTACCGCATCTGATAGGCAGTAGTACAATCCAACTTAAAAAACTTATTAGATATAAAGATGTATCTTTTCAAATCAATAAAATAACTTTTATAAATACAATTTATAATAAAAATAACACACATTATTCGACAAATACTAATCAACAAGTAATAGTCAAACAAAACGATTTATTTTCTAATACTGATTTAAACTATATAGATGACTCTTCTTTCATCAACGTTTTAAAACATATTTCTCGCAACACAGTTAATAACCATATATAAAAAAAAGAAAAATTATACACAATGCCCAACCACCGCAGGCGACGAGCAACTCATGGACCGAGCTGACGGAGACGAGTATGTCACCACCGCGCTCGCAGAAACGGGAAAGCTGGCCTCGACCGCCACGGTCCAAGAGTTTGCGTCGAGACAGCAACGGACGCAGCAGTCGTATACCTGCGCAACGACGTGGTTACTTCGATATACATTCCAGTAGTCCCGGTCGCAGCATACCCTCGTCGCCTACGGTGCACTTTTGCGAGCACGATAGCAGGTTGTTTATTCGTCGATCGGTGGTATATGGGCTGTATATATATATATATATATATATAGTGTATAGGGGCGAAAGAGAAGGTGTAGATAATGGGGTATGAGCGTTGAAAAAATGTATAGGTAAAAAGGTCCAGGGTGTTTTATAGTATACCTCAGGTTTTTATTTTGAAGGGGACGAATTTCGTATATTGAAGATACATTATGTTGTATTTGATATTTTTATTTTTTTAGTTAAGAATCTAAGACTTATAAGTAACTTTCAAGTTGTTTATTTTAAATACTAAGATGCCAATCAATATATTTTTTTTTATTTGTCATCTTTATTAGATACATTCCAATTTTTTATACAATCGTTTAACACCTTCAGTGTAACTGCACACAAATTGTCAACCCAAAATCATGTTATATCCCTTAAGAACCGATAGAAGCCAACTGCGGACGTACAAAGACCGCATCGAGGCCCTGAGCACAATAATCGACGAATTGAGCAAAGAGAACGACAAGCTGAAACAAAAGCTCGCATTCTACCATCACCAAGGCTCAGCAGGTTCGACCGAAGTACCTCACCTACGCGCTCGCATCAAGCAACTCGTCGGTGAGATCAAGAGTCTGAAGAAACGGCTAAATGAGGTTCACGAGTTGAAAACAGTACTCGCCAAAAGCCACCAGACCATCGTCGACGAGTACAAGAACAAGATGGATAAACAGCTTCAGCAACTGAAGGAGGCAGGGTCGGAGAACGCTGAGCTTAATGGTAAAATTGCTGCGTTCGAGGCGAAGTTGCACCAATTGAATCGTGAGAAGGTAAATAAGTTTGTAATTATATAGAGGAGAGTAGATTTTGGATATGATAATGTATATGTGGTGGTTTCATATAGGAGGCGTCGGTAAGTACGAACGAGAAAAGCTGGGCTCAGAAACTGGAGAGCATGAAGTTAGTGTACGAGAAAACATTACGAGAGAAGGAGGCAGAGATACGCATGAAGGATGAAATCGTGAAGCAGCGGGAATATGAGCTGAACAAGAAACTCGGGGAGATCGATTCAATGAATGAACGGATGCAGGAGCTTCAGCAACTTGTCGATGAGAAATCACAAGAGGTATAGAAATAATTAATGCATTTATATACACACACACACACACACACACGCATACAGACATATAATATATTTATTCTATAGCAAAATACGGATGGACGGTTACAGGATAGCAGATATCAATCGCTGGTAATGCAGTACAACAGCATACAGGATAAACTGTCACGGATGGCGGAGAACTTAGAGGAGGCGTCGCAGCAGAAAGCTGACTTCAAGCGCGAGATGAAGAGAAACGTGGTCAAGCTCGAAAATTGCACGGATAGAATGCGACAAGAGTACGAGAAGAAAATTAATCTCGTTGTCAAAGTATTTCTAAGGATTATAAATTATAATCTATATTATATCTGAATGAACAAGTATAATATATAAATGTGACATTTCTTTTAATACTTTTTCATCCATATGTATTTTTTATCGTGTGCACCTATATATGTTCATAAAGAGAAATATGGTGTATTTTGAGATAACTCGTTTTCATTTTAGGAGAAAGAAAGGGCAATAATCAAGTTGAAGCGTTTGATGCAGCGACATACTGATCGTCCCGAGAGTTCGACGATGTCAGAGGAAATGGGCGCAGGTTCTGCGTGCTCGAACGTCGAGTTGAAGTACCCTATGCTGTTGAAACGACTCGAGCGCGCGGCTGAGAATGAGCGTGATAAAATTCATAAGGTGTGATATATTTATATGCAAGGTGAAAACACTTGGTTGTGTGTGTATAAATTATATGAGGATTTTTGGGTTACAGAAGCTGTCGTTTTTGGATGATTATTTTGACAAGATCGGGACCGGCTGAGACGAAAATATTGTAATACTTGACTTTGGATAAAATATATTATATTTTTTTAAGAAGAAATAGGAGTGTGTTTTTTATTGATGTGGTTGAATTGAATGAGAGCTTTTCGCGCCGTGATGCGCGCGCATCCTACCCGCGTATACGCGCATGCGTCGGAGAGGAGAGTGTGCGGACTGTTTGTTTACGTTTTCGAGGTTGCCTCGTCGCCGCTGGTTACTTGTTCCGGTACATTGTATTTTTAGTAAAATATATTGCCGATCAATTTTAATCAATAGTACGATGGCAAAAATGTGGTGTGAGGTCGCGAAAGACTGTTTATCGAATATGATTGATCTCACGTAGCTTGGATATAGTCGTTGTTGGAAATACAGAAGTTAATAATAATTGCTGAAGTTTTGTACAAACGGTAAAGGTATTTGTTGCACAATGTCGCTGTACTTTGACACTCGAGTTCAAAACCCCGAGGTAGCCTCGATCAACACCTTTTCTTCGTGGCATTCCAATTTGCCACTCCTAGCTGTTGCTTCGTACTCACAGGACAAGGGTGGTTTTGTTACTATTTACGATGACCAGGGAGAACCTCTGCCAGATGTAGAGACTTCTGGTCATTCTGTTGCTCAGGTTACAGCTCTTGCTTGGCATCCGGAAAGGAAGTGGTTAGCTGCTACTTGGGAAAGTGGAGAGCTTAGAGTATGATTTTTGTTTAGTTTTCTATGAAAATTAGTTTAAAAAGATTGGTATTGATATAAATGTTTGTCTGTAGGTATGGCCAGGTGATACAGGTTCAGGAGAGTTCAATATTATTGTTACACCTCACAGAGATCCAGTGACAATCTTACAATGGAGTCAGCATGGTGGTCGCTTAGTTTCAGGAGACATAGCTGGTTCTATGGTTGGATGGAAGTTGGATGGAAGAGGCCAACTTCTCATGATGTTTCATCATGAACTAAAACAATCATTCACACATATTGCTTTTAAAATTACCCTTCCCAAACCAGCAATGGACATGAGGTACACAAAAATCAAGTGTATAAAATAATTTTACAATATGTCTAATATTTTAAAAATAATAATTTACACTTTTTAAATAGTGGATTGGCTAGAGCAGCTGTAGCTGGAGATGAAAGGGCGCTAGATTTGTTTACCTCTTGGAGACCAAGAACTGCTGCACCTACTGCAGTTCCTCTAAAGCGAGATAATCATGCTTTTTATGTAGGCACAGTGAATGGTTTGGTTTATTATATTGATGGTCAGGGGCAGTGCGTCCAGGTACTAGATTTAGGAGGAGCTACTCTACATTGTTTACTTCATCATCAAACTAGAGAATCTATTGTTATCATGAGTGAAGGGTTACACATTGCTCATTATCAAGCAGATACTGTTACTGGTCGTTTAACTGAATTAACCAAGGTACTATTTTTTTCACTTATAAAATTTGTCATATATTTTATGATATAATATCTAAGAGTATACATTTTTAAGGTAAAACTTAGTGGCAGAAATGATATGACAAGAAATGGACCATCCTTATGTTGGGCTGGAATTAACACACTTGCAATTTTAACTGGAGAATTAATGGTCAGAATGTGGGATCTTCATAATGGAGACACATATGTTTTATCTTCCATTGAAACGTCAACAACAGGAAATTTAGCCACACCACAAGAAGTTTGCACTAGCTTATCTTTTTGTAAAATTAATGGTATGTTACCCATATAAGCAAGAACTTATTTACTAATGATTATGTTCATTAAACAATAATTGTTCTAGACACTTTGGCTGCTGGAACGAATTTGGGAACAATATACTTATGGAAGCGAAAGGTCCGAGGCATCGAAGGCGACGAGAATTCCTGGCCTTCTACACCCGACTCCTGCTCTATCCCAGGCACAGTGAAGCAAATAACGTGGGGCGCAGTGATGCTTCGAAGTCCTTTGCTAGCCGTAAATTGCGTTACGAACGTATACATCCTACATCAACAGCCGATGTGTGCGGCTTATAACGACGGAGTCTGTGTCTGTCAAGTCAGTCCGACACAGTTACTCATAGAAATGCACGAACCTAGTGAGTAAAATCTATAAGCGAAGGTATTTTTGTACTGAGAATTTGTTTGTTCTTTAATTAGCGGAGCAGAAATTCACGCTGAAAACAGATATTCAGGTTCAAGCGGTAGCCGTGAACAGAAGTTACGTCGCAGTATCTTCCGGGCGACACTTGGCTGTCTATAAAATCAGTGGAGATAGCCAGCCGAATACGACTGTTCTTATGAGTTTCACATGCGACACTGAGAAGCTTCTCATTCACGATGCTATATTAGTTATCTTAACACCACAGGTGAATAAAGTCTTAGATAATAATTTCAATAATTTTATTAGGAAGATAAGCATAATAATTAACATTTTCACTTAGGTCATTCAACTACGGTCTATTGAAGAAGGATCCATCATTCAAACCCTGCCTACTCTACCAGAAGAGGGCGAACCGATAACTATGGAAATGACAGGCCATTACTTAACTGTTGCTTCGTTAAACGGAATATTAAAAATCTGGGATCTCGGTAAAAGAGAAGCAAAGCTGCACACGCGAGCTATGGCTACATATGAAGCCATTAGCGATTTTGCCGAGATCATCGAAGCGAGATGCAATTCTGACTGCAGATACGTTTCCATCACAGTCGCGATGGCCAATTTGATGCCCAGTTCAATTCTATATGTTTGGGACATCGAGAGTGATCAGATTCATGAATTTGATTTTGCAGAGAATGATAACGAAGATGACACGCCATTGTAAATATCTTGTTTGTATGGAATAATTATTTTTAATGGTAGCAAATTGTCAAGTTTTCTAATGTAATTTTTAGAGCTGCAAAGTGTAAGGGAAGATTAGTGACAACTCATTGCTGGGATGACGACGATCCAAGACTATTGATATGCCGAGCTCAAAGACCGGAAAGCTTCAATAATAAGTCATCCAACGAGCTGATAGAGGAACAGGTATGTTTACTAACATGTTTATACTACATACTTTTTAATTTTATCCTATAACAATAAAGAATCGATTTTTTAGGAACTCACTACAAACGTCGTCTTAGTGACTATCTTCGCAACATCAGAGCACGGAATTGTTGTTCAAGATGTTCGTCAGATGAAGGACGACAATTGCCGTCTTCTAGGCGTTCAATCGCCCCACATAGTTGTCCTCGACTCGGAAAAATCAACCGGCAGCAAGGCCGTACGACTGCTCATGCATGATTTTGAAGAACTAGGTTCTTGCGACGCTACAACGAAACGAGCGATCCTTGATTTCTGTTTCTATCTGAGCGTTGCTAACATGGACGAGGCGTTCAAAGCCATCAAGACTATACAAAACGAGGCGGTGTGGAAGAGTCTGGCCAAGATGTGCGTCAAAACTAAACAACTGGACATGGCAATGCTCTGCCTTGGTCACATGAAGCAAGCGAGGAGTGCAAGGGCGTTGAGAGAGGCAATGCAGGACGAGAGTCTCAGTCTGGAAGCGAAGATTGGCATTCTGGCCGTGGAGCTTGAGCTTTATGTAAGAATGAGTTAAATGAAGTTTTGGCTTTTTATTAATGTGATTCAAAAGGGTTGATGGTATGATTTGGGTTACAGGACGACGCTGAGAGGCTGTTCAGAGAAGCCAAGAGACTGGATCTTCTGGGGTCTTTGCTTGAGGCACGAAACAAGTTCAAAGATGCTATTGATTTGGCTAAAAACGAGAATAAGATAAGAGAAAAAACGAGCTATTATAATTATGCTAAAGCTCTGGAACTCGAAGGAAAGACTAACGATGCCATAGAAATGTACACTAAAGCGGATTGCCATAGGTTCGAAGTGCCGAGGATGTTACTTAGCACACAGAGGGAACTCCAAACCTACCTCAACAACTCTGACGACTTGTACGTTATTATCATTTTCTTATAAACAATAAATTTCCATTAACTTTACACGGAAAATGAATATTTTTACAGAGAGATAAAGAAATGGTACGCTCAGTACACCGAATCCCAGAACGATATGGAGACTGCTTTAAAACTTTATGAACAAGCTCAGGACACGCTGTCCATGACACGACTCCTCTGCTTTTTTGCCCGCGAAAACGAAGCCTGTGACGTAGTGAACAAAACGAAGCACGCTGCCTCGGCTTACCACCTAGCCGCGCACTACGAGTCCCGAGGGAACATTGGTCAAGCGGTACACTTTTACACAACGGCCCGTGCGTACACGAACGCTATACGCGTCTGTCGCGAGAACGACATGCTGGAGGAGCTCTGGCCGCTGGCGATGATGGCGCCGAGGCAGGCCCAGATCGAGGTCGCCAAACATTACGAGGAAATCGATCAGGTTGATATAGCATGATGTAAATCACAGAAATGTTTTGAACTGGTGGTTAATACGATTTGATTATAGGTGGACAAAGCGATACTGCTGTACCACAAGGCAGGGTTACTGAAGAAGGCGCTGGATCTCGCGTTCCAGACGCAGCAGTTCAATGCGTTGCAGTTGATCACAATGGATGTAAACGCTGACTCGGATCCCGAGCTGATTCAAAAGTGTGCGCATTACTTTGTACAAAATAATCAGATCGACAAAGCAGTCGAGCTCCTGGCTACGGGGAGGAATTATACCGAAACTCTGAGGCTTATTGAGGAGTATGATATTACTCTGAGCGAGGAATTGGGTAAGTTGATGTTGGTGAGTGTTACGTTGGAAGGTGAGCTTTGGCTAATGAATGGTTTTTGTATAAATAGCGGAGAAGATGACTCTGGATAGAACGGAGAAAGATCTGGAGAAAGAACGAGTGCGCATCGCGACTCTCGAGAAGATTGGTGAAATTGCGCTGAACCAGGGAAACTACCACCTTGCTACTAAGAAATTCACTCAAGCGGGTAACAAACTCCGTGCTATGAAGGCTCTTTTGAAATCAGGCGACACCGAGAAGATCTGCTTCTTCGCTCAGGTATCGCGACAACGCGAGATCTACATCATGGCTGGGAATTACTTGCAATCACTCGACTGGCAGAACCAGCCAGAGGTGTTGAAAAACATTATTAATTTCTACTCGAAGGGTAAGGCGATGGATCTGCTGGCGAACTTCTACGTCGCCTGCGCGCAGGTAGAGATCGATGAGTTTCAGAATTACGAGAAAGCACAGGACGCACTCAATCAGGCGAGCAGGTGTTTAGCAAAGGTTGCCGAACCGAAGGATGAGGAAATACACAGGAGGGCTGTTGAAGTTGTTAATAGCAGAATGAGCAGTATTAAGAGATATCTGGAAATTAAAAAGTACAAAAATTATGTTTCATATTTATTATTTTGATAGTGGAATTGAGAGTTTAATACGCGATGGTTTTTGTAGGCTGTTTGACAGAGGTGAGACAGAGTCTGCGATGAGTCACGTGCGCTACCTGCTGGACTCGCAGGGACCGGAGCTGGAGCAAGCAATCCGTCGAGGTGATCTGTTCGCAATTATAACGCAGCACTATGCGAACATGGGTGAAATCGATAAGGCACGAGCGATGGTTGAAGAGTTGAAACGTCTTGTTCCAGGAATCAATCTGAGTTATTACTACAATGTTAATCTTTTGGAGAAGCTTGGTTTCAAAGTTAACATTGAAAGGCAGGAGTCCTCAGATCGAGACGATGATATCGAAGAATTGTTAGGAGAATGAATATATACGTAGATTGACAATACTTTGTCATTGTCAAGGATATTTGGATAGTATCCTAAAACAATCTTCTTAGTTACATGCATTGAATTTGTGATATCGAAATGTATTCCGTCCAATGGTACAGTCCGTCCATGATGTAAGTAATGAAGTACTGATTAAAATGTTAAAAATAATAAAAAATTCACTGAAAAGCAATTTTCAATTTTCGAACGTGTCTTTATTATTTTAATAACTTTAAGTTATTTTTTCATTTTTTAACACAACTTTAATTAGCATACATGGTTCAAACTTTTCTTAAAATAGTTGATAATTTAGCAGGACGCGACGTGTCCAAGATTTTAATTCTATTAATAACGGAATGAGTTACAATGAGCTATATATTTTTATGATAAGTCGCGCGGTTTTACCGTGATAAGTCTCTCATATAAAGTAAAATAAGAAATAAGGTGCACAATAAATAACAATGTTTTACATAGATACATAAAGAACGATAACTATTTTGAAAAAGTAATTATGAAAGAATTTAAGAATTAAATAATCAAATTCAAATAACATATTTAATATTAATCCAAGCTTTACTTCAAGCAAGCAAGTTTTTATGCTCTTTGAGAATTTTAGACAGTAATTTTGTTTAAATTATTCAATAAATACCTAGTAAAAAAATAGTTTTATCGTAGAAAATAAGTACCCACAACAGAGTAATGGGTTCTTCATTACTTCTGTTTTTCTTTTTTTTTTTATCTCATTTTTATCTTCGTTTGTATCAGAAAAATGTAAAAAATTTTTAATGTTGAAATGTGCACAGTTACACATATTGTCACATTATATAAAACCTTTAAAATTAACAAGTATACAGTGTAATTGAACTGAGAAAATGACAATTACGAGTAATCAGAAAAATGCCCACTCATCTTTGTTAGGCTCGTGTGATCTAAGGACTTATAGTCTAAACTTTACAAAGATATCTTTCCTTTAAGGTAAAGTCGTATCATCCATTCTTTTCCAATCGTTTCTCTTAATTCGCAATTTCAAGGCGAATCTCTTCAAAATAAAAAAAAAATATTTTCTTAACCATCATCAGTAGATCCTCAAAACACAAGTACCCAGAACGATTGAAAAAGTCGAGAAATACGCTCAAAAATATCTTCCTATCTACGCAGCCTTTTCCGTCACCTGCTTCTTGCACGGCGAGCCAGTGACTTCGGTCTCGTCGTCCTCGGTTTTCCTCTTCTTCCTTACGAGATGCGAGATATCACTCGCAGGTTTAGCTTCTGCAGACGCGCCAGCTGCTGCTGCTGCCGAAGAAGCTGCACCGCTGCTACTGCTGCTACCTTCGCCACTAGGTCCAGCGCCGTTGGAGCAGCTGCCCCCGGCAACTTTACTCTTGATACCTTCAATGACGAGCTTGCACGCCTGCTGCTTGAAATCGCGCATATCCGCGATCTTGTCCTGAATTTCCGGCAGCAGTTCCTTAAGTTCCTTAATCTCACCCTCGATAGTGTAGAAAGGATCGTCGCTCTGTTGCGGCTCAGTAATAGCCTCCAGCTCCTTGATACGCTCTTGCAGTAAATTCGTTGCCTTCTGGAACTGCTCAATGCTCGAATCGAACTCGTTGCCCAGCGAATAAGCCAAACCTAAAGCAAAAGAAAAATTCCATCATTATTTATACGATCTTTTACAATCCATTTATCAGTCACAAAACATCTTCGGAATGTTCAATCCTACCGAGCTGATAATGTGTCTCAGCCAAGCTCCTCGGCTCGACCGGTTCGATTTTACTGAGCAGATCCAGACAGGCATTCAGATCTGTGAGAGCACCGGCTTGATTTCCACTCTCCATAGCTACTTCACCCAGAAGTCTATGCGCCTCCGCCAACAGCTTCCAACCGGGTGATCCTCGTTTCAACAGGATCAACTTTGCCAACTCCAGCACTTCCCAGGCAAGCTAGAACCCGCGAAATATTACCATCTCTTCCTCATCACGTTTTCAACTCCAAGAGAATACCCACCTGCAGGTTGCTATTTCCCTCGTCATCCTCTTCGTTTTCTACGTCCTCGGCGTCATCGTCGCCGTTCTCAGGCCCATGTCCATTCTGCATGGGCTTGGACGTGGACGCACCTTCGTCGGCACTGGATCCAGCAGCGGGTTCGCTGGTGCCTGCGTTGGAGGAAGCAGCAGCAGGCTCCTCACTTTTCTTTTCCTTTTCTTCAGGTTTCTTCTCGTCCTTTGTGGCGTCATCGGCGGGTTTTGCCTCTTCCTTGCTCTCTTCTTTGTCTTTCCTAGAAAATAAATATAATTATAGTTAATCACCTTTCATCACTTTTCCTATGGTTACTGTATTAAAACATGAAAAATATAAAATTTCTGCATTAAAATGTAGACATAAATATAACTTTTCCAACCCTTACGAAAAAAAACTCACTCAGTTTTTTCGCTATCAGCTTTCTTTCCATCGGACTTTTCTCCATCAGCCTTTTCAGCCTCACCTTCCGCTCCTTCAGCCTCTCCTTCGCCTTCTCCCTCCTCATCATCTTCATCTCCTTCATTCTCCTCGTTACCGGGTACACCTGTACCTAGTACTCCAGACTCTTCACGAGCGAGGAACAGAAGCGCACGTCCGTAAAGGAGGTAAGGTTCAGCTACTTCGTCGGCCATATCTCCATGTTTACCGGCTAGGAGGCCACAACCTTGAGCAAGTGCTGACACGGCCATGCTATAGTCGCGCACCAGGAGGTGACGCTTGCCCTGGGATACAGCAAGTGCCGGATCCTCATAGACCACGTCGTCGCCAACTTCGGCCATCTCTGCAACGTGAAGTACCATCTTTCGAGGTTGTACGAAGGGTGGTGCTGTTTTAGTGCTTTTTTGTCAATTGTCAATGGTTTGGTTGATGAGTATAAGTATATAGACATTCACGGTTTCTAGTATTCTACTGTGATGTATGTATGTGATTAATTGAAACATGATAGTTTATAAGGTAGAAGTTTGTTAGTAGTGAGGTAGTAGGAAAATTCGTAAAAGTGATATATGATTTACAAAAAAAATCAGGTGTTAAAATCATTAAAAAGCTGAACAATGTGATAAGTACATCATACACTCGAATCGCTTCGATTGAACACGTGACTCGACTGCGCTTGCGTTCTAGCTAGATAAACACTTCACCGCAAAAGCCACCGATGCATCCGACGCCGAAACTTTCAATCGTTTATTTTTCTTAGTATTCTTAATATATACCTATATTTACACGCTTGAGGCATCAAAACATAATAACGATACGCGAACGGTTCGACGTAAACAAGCTTAACCTTCGGATTCGCGAATCATCGTCTTCAAATATACTATAAAATATATATATGTATGTATGGGTACACGAGATGTCTATCCGTGTCGTGCCCGCGGCAAATCGCGCGCCTTTTTTCTTAACCTGCTCTTACATCGGCGAGTACGGTTCTATTGTCGTACTTATTATAGATAATTACACTGCGATGATCCAGTTCATTTACTAATTGGAAATAACAACGATGAATTCTGATATAACGTTAAAATGATGAAATTACCGTTAAATAATTCAATAGAACGTGTCTACGAATTTTCACGTATTCATATATTAAAGTCACTATTCAGAATCCTAATTTTGGTAAAATAACAATCGGAACTTTAGTTCAACAATAAAGCCCAGTGAAAAACGCCGAAAACACGGTTACAACCATAGGAAAAAAAGAACACCGATGGATCCTAACCTATCTTTCCGCGTACGTTTAACTCTTCTCTAATCAATATGTACACTCCCAGACAGTTACCCACGATATCGGCCATCCTTGTTTTGACAAAACTCATTCCCTTAGAAATCCCACCACCCGCGATACCCAGCTACGCAAAAAAATAAACCAAAAGAAAAAAAACTCACTGTGAATGAGGGGGTCGAAAAACTTCAACGAGGTCGTGCGTATAAGTCGAGAGCAGCAACAGCACCTGTGCTCACAGTTCCTTTACACTTTTTCGACGTCTAATGGCAGATATCCTCTAGTGCACTACACTTGCCTATAAAGCTCGTTGTCTTCTACGAAAACAGCGGCTTACTTCGGCTCCGGAAGCAGTGTCTTGTGCAAGGAATAGGTCAGGACAGAGACAGACGCGCTCTGCGTATGCTGATATGTGTATATATGTATGTGTGGGTCCGTTAAGCCGCCGCGGAGATCCGCAATAAAGTACAGATCGCGAAGAAAGTCTGTGCATGCGGTGCGCGCGCAAAAGTACCGGCGAGTTGGTTTCGCGCGCCTGCGCGAGGTGCGCGCGCATGTCGGCGGGAAATATGGCGGTACGCGCGTGAATTCGAGATCGGAGTATTGGACAGTATGAAATGGAATCGCAGTAGATTGGGTGTGTTTTGTTCAGACTAAAACGTAATAGAAGGGCGTGTGGGAGAGATGTATTAGTAAATGTTAATTTAACATTATTTTATGACAATTTTAAGCAAATTTTAACAATCTTAATATATATTTGAGTTAAATATTTGTTTGAAATCTATTGGTTTATTTCTGTACAACTTATAATTAGATTATTGCAATCATTGAAAATATGTTAATTTATTATTATTAATATCGTTGTTGCTTTGTATTGTTTAATATTATTGCACAATTCACATGCATAAAATGATTAATAAATAAAATAGTTTATTATTGCATTCTTAAAAAATAATACAATAATATATGTAAAAAATATAAATATATATCGTCGGCTGGGAGGAAGAAGATTCTATTTGGGCTGAGCGCTGAAAAACGTTCTATTTGGGCTGAGCCTTCAAAAACGTTCTATTTGGGCCGAGCGTTCAAGAAAGTTCTATTTGGGCCGAGATTTCAAGAAGGTTCTACTCGAAACATAAATTTTTTTTATTAAAATTTAGGTTGGCAACTCTATATGCATAAACTTGAAATATATTTAAATTTATTATGAGTAATTATTTATAATGTGA
>JAYJLV010000001.1:1487083-1549591 GCA_036873485.1 Torymus texanus | reverse complement strand
TGAATCATGATTCATTAAGAGAAGCACTTGGAATAATTTTTCCCAAATCAAACTTTTTACTTCCACCTGTGTCTGTAGTAAAATTACATGGATTTACTTTACAGTCAAAAGTTTAAGAGCTATTTTCAAAACAGTTTACTTTATAATAAAAATATTTATTAATGATTCATTCATTCAGTTTATTTCCATGAAGTCCTATAAGTTATAACAGGAGGTGTCCTAAAGAAATTCGTAATATTATCCAATAAAGAATTGTATATACTGTAAATATTTATCCCGTTAAGTAGTATTTATAAACAATGTAACTACGTATTTTGAAATTTTTTATATGTACATTTATATTATTTTGTAAACCCCAAACAATTGCAAAATAATAAAAAAAAATTTCTTTTATAAAATATCTTTATGATTTCTATTAAATTTAATGATCCCTGATATAAATAAAAGTAATAGTGTAATAATGCAAAAAGGTTCGAATTTCTGTAAAAATACGTATAAAAATGCATATAAATGTTGCAAATAGAACACACATTGCCATTGCAGTTATATACATCTATAACATATATATTATACTTATGAAGTTAATGTTATCGTTTTTTTCCGGTTTTGTTCATTTAAACTTATGAAACAGAAAAAATGAGAAAAAGAACAATGTAAATGACCATATATGAGACGGCGGCTGGAGGGGCAGAGGGGGGGGGTGCCAACCCTTCGTTATCTTTGAGAAACTTTGTTTTTCACATATAAGGTATACAACATTATTACGCAGAAGAGCCTTACACTTTTGGATGTTAGTTTATTTTTTTAAGAAATATATGTATAAACAATATACAGAAATCGACTATTTAAACCGGTTTTTAATGTCTCACGGGGAAATGATTCTATAAAAAAAAAAGTTGTCAGGAAATAGTTTTGTTTTAATGAAATCTACATCTTTTATATTTAAAGCAACACTGCAGCCGATCTGCCATATGCGCTTCTATTTAGGTTTTCTGTTCTACGATAACATAAGTCAACAACATACCGACCGGTGCATGAAACTATTTTGTTTTTTCAATAATTTTTTTAATATAATTATTATTTTTACAAGACCGTTGAGAAGCAGTTATTGATAATTATTATTAATGCACGAATATTATTTGTTAATAAATATGACATCATTTTCATCATTTTATTTCACATTACATATAAATAAATTTGAAAAGCATTTGAAAGTAAACAAATAAAAATATTATTTTTATAACAACAATGAAAATTGTTTTAAAGTTAATTGAAATTTTTTTTACTTAAATCAGAATTTTTTCATGCCATTTTATTCAAAATTAAGTATAGTTTTTAAATTTGACGCCTGAACTCGTCGTATATATCGATTCGCTCAGCCAACAGTCATCAGCTAGCAGAAAATTTATATGAGACATTGACCTAACCTTCTACTATGGAGTAAATATTTATTTGCTGTAAATAATTTCTTTGTTTTTGTATAAAGTTTAATAATTAAAAGTAAAAAAAATTGTTTATAAAGTGTTAACAAACAAATTACTTATCAAATTTTGAAAATAATCATTATTTTAAATAAAAAGATTTAGGTTATCTCTATTTTATTTCAATAGCAAATTTGTAAGCCCTATTTCAAAATGGTAAGTCTATTTCCTTGATTTTTATAATTTTTCACTGCACTCTGTATGCACAACTTTCATTTTATATTTATAATTTCCAGAGGTTCCGATTTCTTGGTGATGTCGACTGTCCAGACTGGCTTCTTGCTGAGATTTACAATCTTTCTCAGATGGTTTGTTAACAACTCTTTGTAAAAAATGTGTCTTTTGCTATGGTAAACAAGTGTATTTTTCTTTTCACAGTCATCATCCAAATTGAAGTCACTGAGTCAACTTGTTATTAAGTCAATTGTCGAAGAAGAATTAGATGTAAGTCGCATGCAAAGATTATTGACAATTTTTCCTCATAATATATATTTTAACATAAAATAATCATTTCAGAATGAAAAATTGAAAAAAATTGTTCAAGATTCAAAAACAGGTAAGGCTAGATAGATAATTGTTGTATTCCTAATTTTTATCAAAAGAAAATACATAATTTGTTGACTTTTTTTTAGAAATTACAGAGCTTAAGGCATTGATTGCTGCTCTTGATATGATCTTTAAATCATCCTCTCGAAACAGTGTATCTCCAGCTGATCTTAGCAGTGAATTACAGCAACTAGGCTTACCAAGAGAACATAGTACAATTATCTCTCGATTACATACCGATAATTGTGCACAAATCACTGTGTTATTAACTGGCCAATCTTTAAGACGTAAGTTTTGTTGAATATTCTTATTAATTTTGCTCACCGTACAAAATTTAAAATACTTACATCTTTTGCAGTGAGTAGATTATCTTCAATAGAAGTTGTACCTTGTGAAAGTCCATCTCCATTTGCTAAAGTAGCAATGAAAATAAAAACAACAGGAGACAATGAAAAGGAAACAACAATAAATATCCCAAAAGATCGATTAAACGAATTACTCACAGGTATTTAAGAAATATAACAAAAATTTTTGGTAGATATAATATATTAATAAAATAAATTTAATTTTTGCAGAATTGAAAACTGTACGATCTTTGATGGAACAAGTACTGCAGTAGATTATTCATTATTTGGGAAAATAATCATTGAACATAATTATTATAAATAATTAATCAATTTATATACATATTGCAAGTGTCAGCTATATGAATGACTAATTTAGTATAGGAAACTAAACTGTTTTTATATTTTGTTTATGAAGTATTTTTACGTGATACGAATTATATTAGTTTAATGTAAATAAATATGTAATATAAAAACTCATGAGAGAAATGAACTGAAATCAAGAGTTGTTGAATAATTTAATTTTATTTTCTTGGTAAATGAATATACAAAGTTTACATTTAGTTTTCAATGGCTTAGTACAATGCTCAAATAATATTTATACGTTGTGACGATAATAGTGCCGCTTCTGTTATAACTGCGCTGGTTACATTGTCCTTTTTTGTCATCTTACTTTTTTTTCATGCCTCGAAAAAGAAATACAAATAATTTCCGTACACAAATTTCACGCTCAAAAGAATTAAGCAATTCAGACTCGTGAAATCAAGCTCAACTGAATTTTCAGAACTGAACATGCAACTATCCTGACGCTAAATGCAATGGTATCGTAAAATTGTTAGCGCGTGAAGAATGTCGACTAGCGGTGTTGGAATTCTAATATGTACTCGTCGCCTTTAAACGCAAAACGCAAAAAATGCACAGTGTACGCGAAACCATAAACGCTCGGTACGCTTTACAAAATGACCTTAAACCGATAGAAACATACAAAAATTCGATAATTATTGCATTCGAGTGTGTGCTTCGAATGAAATGCTTTTTTTCTTTATTTCTCTTTCTCTTTCTCTTTCTTTTGTTGAACGCGCAAGCCATCGGTGCTATTTATTTTGTAACTGACAAAATCCGAATAAATACCGAGGCTATGTCTAATCAGTCTTTATACAGTAATCTTACAGTTAGCGCATTGTTTTTGTTTTATTATTTTGTTACTCATTTATCCTTAGAAATTATTTACAGTGCTCGAGAAGTATATAAGTAACGACGCATTTATTTATTTTTTTCTTATTCACGATCGCACGAAGCTCAGTGTTCTTTTTAATTTTAATCTCCGCGACTGGCTACATAATCTGCAATTGCTTTCTTTCTTATTTCGATCGAATTTTATATTTCATGTGTATGTGACAATGCTTGAATTTTCGTTTCTAGTTTGTTTGCTTTGTTTTTTTCTCTCTTTTTCCAAGGGAAAACTAAAAAGGCAACCCGAACAACAGTCTTCCTTTGCCAGGCATTGACAGCTTTCGTTACTTCAAACCTTTTGCTATAATATCATTCAAATTATACAATAAGTGATTTATAAAAAATGCATTATAAAACAGTGTACAAATCGTTTGCTCGACTAATTTCCAAACTATACATGCTTACTTAAATAATCTACGAAACGTCGTAATAATGTATATACTTATTGCTCGAAAAATTGAAATAACTTAAGTAAGACTCTTAACCACTACATGCCGAAAATCATTTATTGCTTACACCCAAAAAATTCTTTTAAAAAAATAACTCTTCTCCACGTTTTCCATTTTTTCTCTGTGTGCGAGCAATTAAACGTATACATATACGTTAAAGTAACGAAAAGCTTCACCGCTATTCAATACTCTCGCAGCAGCCTCCCTGTCCAAATCCTTTTACTTTTCCTTCTCGTGTAAGAAACGAAGAGATCTACTACCATTTTTTTAAAAAGTGCTCGTCGACTCTATTCGTTTTCCTAAAAGTCCAATAGAAAGATATTAGAACAGCTGACTCTAGACGGTAAAAAAATATCTTCGCAAAAAGATAGCGCGCTCTCCTCTCTTTCTCTCTCTTCTTTCTCTCTTTTTTTGTATCTCTTATTTTTTTTTCTTCCTTTTTACTACTATTTCTGCTCGTTTTGTCTATTTTTTATTTTTTGTTTTTCTTTATTGTGCCCCGCTTTGTGCCCAAAGCGCTACTACTCTGCTCTCCAAAGATTCATACCACCGATGTGTATATGGATATTTATTTTTTTTTCTATGTGTGCTCCCTGCGTTTCTTTTTTTACTTTTTTTTTCATTTTGTTTTTCTTTCAAGTGATACTGAGAGTCGATATCGATGGGATGATTCTAAGAATGTTTAACGACGATGATTGATGATGAGCGATGATAATGATGATGATTATGAAAATGATGAGGGTATAAAGGTACGCTCGTTATCCGAGGTAGGCGTTTAAACTCTTCTATTGTCGCATTTTTTAAGGTCAAATCCCCTGACTTTACCTTTCCTGAATTACATAACTATTGGTTCGCAAAACGGTGCCTATCGAATCATTACGTTCTGGAACGAATTTCTCACTCTATAGATACTTTGAAGAGTTTTTTTTCTTTTGATTCAATATAAAAATTAAAATTTCTTAACATCTTCAGCTACAGATTTTAAATTTTTATATTATTCTTCTCCAACTCAATCGAACTCGGAGTATTATTCCATTCCAGAGCGAATAATTCAATTAGCACCGATACACTGTATCTATAACCTGAAACCGCATTCAAACGGCTACAATATTACGCATCGCCTTTTTTTTAAACTTTGTGTCTAATCCGTTGCGAATGCGGCGCGCCGCATTCCTATTACAATACAATACGCTATTATCATTACTTTTACTTTACTTTTATTTTCTGTTTTGCTTCGTCGCTGAAAGAGATCGTTCGAGCTGGTCCTTCGCAGTTGATATGTACGATCGGCAATGAGGTGTCTGTTTATTATTTTCTTTTTTCCTATTCGCATAATACATAATGAGTTATATATTTATATAGCCCTGTGTGTATGTGTGTCTGTGTGTCTATGTCTGTGCTACTGCTGCCGTTCGCGATTACACTTATATTTGGTCGTTCTTCGAGTACAATATGTAACTATTATACGATTCATTATCTGTTTTACTTTTTTTTTTCTCTCATTTATCTTAGACTTTCCGACAGAGACACGTTGCAGGAAAAATTGAATTTACTTTGTTTATGGTAAACACACTTAGTTTAGAAGTATTCACACTGTCCTTTAAGTTTTATTTCACAGGGAATCTTATTCTTTCGATATCCCAAAGAATTAACGCAGAAAGAACAGCGGAGCACCATAATGACTTTAGATATAAAGAATATGAATTTTTTTTGTATGCAATATGACTCTACAGGTAAAGTAGCACTTTTGCAACCTCGCAAACATACTCCAGCTCCTTCTTTATATATATTTATACCATTGCGATTATATTATATGTAATAATAATAATAATAGTAGGCTGTAAAAGCATATGCGTATCGCTTCATCTTCTATCTCTCATTTTTTTTCACTCGAGTAGGATTTTCGCCTGCGTCTCTTGTCGCAAGCTCAATTATGTGTATATATATATGTATATTTATATTTACAAAAAAAAGAGAGGCGAAATGAGAAACAGCGAAGACGAAATGAGGAATATATATCGAATGCGTTCCTTTTTCTTTCTCTCAATTAAGAAATCACACGCACGACACAAGGAGATCTCCGAATGGCAGTAATTCATCTTAAAAGACTACTACTCGCTATTGAATTATATAATATGTGCACGAAGAAAGGAGTGTCGGAAGAAGGTGTTGAATCAAGCTCCTTCGGACGATTCCTTCAATCGTGTACCGCGCGCTTGAATGAACCCAAGAACACAGAAATGGCGAGTTATCTTTTTACCGGTCGATTTTCAAAAAATATCCAAACCCTTCGTGCTACTTCTCCTCCCATCACCTTTAAGTTCTATACTTCGCCTAGAAGCGGTAAAAAGATAACGTGTGTATATAATATATATATAGCGATACGTTAATGATAGATATTATTATGTATATATACAGATTAAATTACTCTAACAGTATAAAACACTTTTATCGAAAAGAAAAACAAAGCTCTTTTTTAAACTAGTGCTGTCTCGCGCGCAGGCAATGTACACAGGTTTTTGTTTATATTCTTTCGCAACGGAATATACAGTGACTTTTATATTCATTCATAATATAACTTCGTTTATATAGAAAAAGCTTAGTTAATATTCTTTATTTTTTTTTCTCTCCTCTCAAACTTCATCTTCTCCTTCTCGATTATACATATAAAAAACGTCATCTCGCCTTTTACACTCTACTTTCACTATTCAGACATTTAAGACTTTTCTTGCTTCTTGAAATCCATACTTTTCGCTTATTCGCTGCGCAGATGCGTTTTTTTTTCTTCTATTTTTCACTTATGCTCTTTGCAAGATCCACAATCAGACGCATATACCTCGTTTCAAGTATATAACGCTTATATAGTAGTAAATATAGTCGTGAGAAAGCTAAGTATGTTCGTGTATTTTTTCCTTCATTCGTTTGTAAAATTATTACACGCGCGACAAATGGACGAAAAGCATCCACCTCGAGAGATCGAAAAGTATGTCGTTTTATTCACTATGCACGAACCTTAATAAGAGAGCGATACACAATGATTGCGTTTAATAATCATTAGAATATTTTGAAATTTCCATCCCCTCCCAACCGCTGTCTTTCGTCCGCCTTTGCGTTTAGTTTGTAATGCAGCATTTTTTTTTCGTTCGATATAAATATTGTGTGTAGATTACTTAAATAACAATGGCGCACGTAGAGTTATTGTTAGTCAATTTTCATCTGTTCATCTCTTGTTAAAACTTCAAGTAAAACTTCAAGGCTTTCTCTACGAGTCGTCGACGTTTATCTACAACATCGTCGTCGTCGCGAGAAAGGGGGCAAAATTCGTTACTCACAAAAGCGTGATGTGTAATAGATATGTTCGAAACATACATAATATATAATTGGTATTATTGCATCGCGCAAAAAACGTCTCGATATGTGTTAGTATTATATTTTCATTTCTTTTTTTTTGTATCATTAAGTCTTTTCGATAATTGCTTAAGAGTTTACAAGAAAGTCTCAGATCCTCGTTATTGTGGTGGTTGAGGGAGGGACAAAGTGCCATGAGTCGCGGAAACTTGCGCTCTATATTATATATACCATTAACGCCTTTAGCTATTGAGAATTGCGTTTAAGTATATATATATATATCCATTCTAAAGCTGGGATCGCATTTACCGACGATCCCAGGAAGAATATCGTATATAATAATAATAATAATAATCGTAATAATAATAATGTACGAACGTATTAGCGTTCGCAGGAACACTTAGACTTGTAATACGCGTTTGTTTTACTTCCCTCTTCAAAGTTCGACGAAGTTTCCCCGTTTCCTTTTTTTACTTTTCCTATACAGCGCCGCAAAAGCTTCGCCGACTTTTTAAAGTTGAGAAAGAGCGCCGCGCTGTTCTCTCGTCGCAGCTGCAGAAATAGCGCAAACATCGCGCGAGTTTTGCAAAAGCTTGACTTATGGTCTATACGAATCTTTGTGAAAACTCGACATTCATATAAGTTTTTCTCACAGAGAGAACAATCAAACTTCCGGCGCTACATTTATCTATATATATATATATATATATATATATATAATATGGCGTTGTACAAAAAAAAACCTTATAACAATCAACAAAATGGCTTAATTACATATACACGCGCGCGATCAAAACTGAACATCATTTGAAACGCACTTCCACATAGTCATTTACAATTTAAAGCTACTACGTTAGAATCTCCAATCGAGATTCTTTTTCATCTTCTTCCTAAATAAATAATAATTACAATCATATAACAGTATCGTATCGATACAACAATACAAGTATATATATATTAATAGATTAAAGTATAAATTTCAAAATAAATAATAATAACCGCGAACCGAGGAAAGAAAAGAAACTTAATGTTCAAAGAATGCCCAGTTTTGTTCTCAACAACGAATCCAAGCGCGCGCGCGCATCCTAATGCGGTAGACACGTGTCGGAGTCGCCACTGCTGGCCATGGAGAAGTTCGCCGAGTCCCTATCGGACTGTCTACCTCCATGGCCATTCTGCTGAGGACTGCCGCTGCTCTGGGGTAGCACGAGCTTGCCGTTGACGGCTGGTGCCTGGGGGAACGTATGATGGTGGTGATGGTGCATACCCGGCCAAGGTTGTTGCTGTTGCTGCAGAGGCTGCTGTTGGGTAGAGTTGACGTGAGCAACACCACCGACTACCTGGACTGGAGGGAAGCGCTTGACGAAGGGGTTCGGCCCGTGCAGTAGCAATCGTACGCCGTTGTGGTGAGACGGTAGAGTCGTGTGGCTGGGAACTGTGCCGTGAACGGGTAGTGGCTGCTGGTTCAGGTTTCCTGTCGGAGAAGTATACATTAATGAAGATTAATGGTCCAGTTTTGGTTGTATATTATAAAAAGAAGTTGTGCCATAAGTACTCTGTTGTTTGCATCAAGTTCGGATATTTTTGTATAAAATAGGCGAGAAATCGGACAATGGTTTTAATTACAAAATCCAGAAATACAAAAAAATTAAATTGAAACTGTCGTAATAAATTTTTTCATTTATTTAAAGTTTTCTTCAAATAAATAAAGAATGTAAAGATTATCTGTTACTCCATAATATGATACTAACTAATTGCTTTCAGATATTTTCACTGCTGAGCCTTAGCAGACGTACCAATAAAACTATTCATCTGCCTACTGTTAACCATATTTCTATAGTTTGTACTTAACCGTGTCAACTTTCTTAATAAATTAAATCGTTCTTTTTTGCACATACCTGGATGCCTGGGCACAGAACCGCAGCTACCACTAGAACCGCTCATGCTCGTCCCACCAACTCCGCTGCTATGGCTCGATGCGTGTGGCAGAGGCATAGTCGAGCAGTGAGGGTACGTCACGACCGGCTGCGTTGGGTAGTGCGGCAGAGTTGCACTCGAGGCCTGAATACCCCTGAGATCGTTGTTCTCAGTAAACGAGGTCATGCGCATATTGGTCGACCTGCCAAATGGTTCCTCTCCTAGCGCCATTGGCTCCTGGAGTTTGGGTCTAGAGGTCTTCCGCCTAATAACGACGGTCGCCTCGTTCGGGTTCTCCAGGATGACAGCGGGACAGCCAGCAACGACAGCTGCTGCGCTCACCTCGCCGTTATAGATCGGCGTGTGGTTAACGTATTGGCCGCTACTCGCATAATTCGCCGTCGGGTTGGTAATAACACGACCGGGATTGCTAGCCGGACCCTTGGACATCAGCAGCCCATTGCAGTTCGCCGATGTCGGCGGCTGGGTGCCACGTTGCAGGGAACAGCTACGCCATTGGGGTTCCTCGCGAGGCTCGTTCGTCAGGTCTTCAACACTCGTGGCACGGCGTTGGGAACTCGACGTGCTGTGAACGCCACTGGATGACGTCTCGCTCGTGGACGAGGTGCTGTTGTTGCTCGCACCACTGCAGTTGTGCTGTTGCTGCTGGAGAAGGAGGAGATTGTTGGCGCCGTTCGTGGTCGTTAGGCTGTCCAGAGGTGGCGAGTGCGAGGAATCCGAGCGAGGGGTAAGTTCCTCGTGCGGCATACCCGAGTCGCCCCGACGCAGGCACCGTGGAGTCTGTCCGTTCACCAGCTGAAAATTAAGAGGATAGATTGAGTTTTTGGCGGATTTTTCTAAAGAGATGGATTGAATTGTTGTGGTAGAAATTTGGGTTGTAGGATCAGGAAAACCTTCACCAGTGATATGAAAAGATGAAAATAAGAAGCGATTCAAATTAATCTCAACTATTTACCAAACCTTGGTTACATTTTATCTAAAAAGTTTTTTAAATCATTGCAATAAATGATGAAATGTCAGTTAAAAAATCAATATAAAAAAATTTTGTAAATAAATGACGAAGCCTACGGAAAATCTATGGAAGATACCGATAATGCTTTTTTAGTTTATTTAACAAAAATTAACAACATTGTTTTCTTAAATAATCCGTACCATATCAGTATCGCCATTCTATTTATTTTTGATAATTTTAAATACTTTTAAAAATGGGCTTTGCGTTGCCCTCCGTAACGATACAACCAATGTCTAGTTAAAAATTGAGTCAATTTTGGGTGGTACATTTTTTGAAAATCATGTTTGAAATTTAAAAATTGCTGGTAATTGGGTCTAAAAATTTCAAATATGATTTCTGGAAAAGCTAGTACCTGAAATTAACTGAAACACTAATCATAGACATTGTTTATATTATTACCTAGGGTAATGCTAAGTCTTTTCTTTTTGGAAAAATTTTAAAGTTGCCAAAAATCAATAGAATGGCGATGATGGTATGGGTAAGGATCTATGTTACCATTTAACATCAAGTGTAAATTAATGGGGCAACGAAATTCTTAGTTTACAATTTTAAAAGAGACACCAGCACCAGAACAGCATAAGCAACCAACCATAGATTTCCCGTAACCCTCATACGCACCATGCACCCAGCCATCTCCCAATCTACCTGAGCCGCAATCACCCCATGCCCGATCTCCGGTGGCGCAATCACCGAGGTCGGCGTCGGCGGTGGCAGTGGTAGGGGCAATCCCGCCTCGTCCACTTGGGGCTGCTGCTGGATAGTAGGAGGAGGAGGATCGGGAAGTGGCTGCTCCGGTGACAGGAGCAACGGTGAGGGCTCGCCCTCCGATGGTTGTAGATCGCGGTTGCCGCTCGCGTAGTACGTCACCTGGTCGTCGTTCACGCACTCCAGCAGCTGAATTGGGCCAGGAAGCATTTTTTTGAGGTGGTTTCGTTAGTTTATGGATAATGTCAAGGTTTTAGTACAGGGAACAGTTGACGGGATGTTAGGGGTTTTTTAGTCGAGAGAAAGTTGGGTAAATGTATGAGTGTTATTGGTTATTTGTTCGTGAAAAGTGTTGGTAAATGTTATAATGAATGAAATGTTTAGTTGCAAGGCTCGTTTATGAATGTTGAAGAAATGTTAAAAGACATAATAATTTTTATTTAAATGCATAATTATATAAAACATATATGTTGCTGTCTTTCTCTCGACTAAAAAGTTTATAATTCGCTAAAATATCAAATGTTACATAAGATAATAAGAGCAATGGGTATGAGTGAATACGATGAATTATGATGATTGCCTAGATCAAATGATTATTCTAATGTGATTATTATGATTATCAATTCGACATGGATGGTGATACCGGTGAATAAATGATTTTCTAATTAACTATACTAATGTTATTCGTGATGTCAACGTAAAAATATTCTAAAAGAAGGGAGCAAAATAAAAGTGCAATTCGATAAAAAAAAAAATTAATCGAAACTAATTTGAATAATGGCAAGGGCTGCGATGAAAGTAATGACTTCGGAATAATTGTATGCGAATTTCAAGCGCTCGCTCGAAATTTAATATTCATGATGATAAATATGCATGAACGAACTATTCGGCCAATAACTTTACATACAATGCTAAAGTAAGCATAAAAGAAATTCGGAGCGAAATTAAGCGTGTGAATCGCCAATCATTGGCATGAATACGCGCAATCGTATAGCTCTATAAAATGCGTAACAATTTAAAGTAAACAAAATTATGACTTCTTCAAACGTACTTTAAACTCCAAAAGAAAACCAAATAACAAAAACCAAAGTGATCCATGCAATCTAATAATCAGTAGCTGTTAGTAAAGCCTACAAAATTGTCCATGAAAAAAAAAAATTCCAAACACTCCAAAAAAAGAAAAATAGTGAACACCCAGCCCAGCATTACATATGTTAGTCCAAGTAAGCACAAAGTCATTAAATAAGAAGCTTTTCGAGAGAGAAAACAAGAAGCGTGCTCCTTCTTACATCCGTGAATTTCGGAATTTCGTCCCTACGAGGCGACAGCCATCTTCCCCACTGCTAGATGCGAACAGACGAGAACAGAAACAAAACAAAGGAAATAATAAGTGCGGTAAAAAAGTGGGATTTAATTTTTGTGGAAAGCGGATATCTCAGTCAGACCAATTGTATAAAAATCTCTCTATATAAGTTGACAAACTATTTCGTGAAAATTTCGATATAATAATGCCACTTGCGATGTATAACAAAAAAAAGAAACAATAATAATTTTGACAAAATGTTACGTAGCGACAATAATTTTGTTTGCCAATGCGTTGATATATATATATATCTCCATGTATAAAATAATGTACAATGTATAAATCGTATATGAATAATAAATATCATATGCAATGAGATGAATAAGGGCTCACCTTGTTCTCCTCGGACGCGGAATCGTCGGCGATGTCGTGAGCGGTGACTAGCGGTAGCTCGCGCAGTGTCGCATAGTCCCCGTCGTCCTCGGGTCCGCCATCACTGACGCCTCGTCTGCCTTTTCCCTTATTACTAAACAGCAAACGCAATCGTTAAGTACGCCGGTAAAATGGTCGCAAATATTTTCACAAAAACATGAGAGGCGTGACACAAGGCACGGTAGTGTTAGACTCCCGAAATATGCACGTGCGTGACGAAGCAGGTTGTGCGCACATAGCAGCAGTCAGTCCAGCGATGATGCGGTTATGAAGGGTGACGAAATGAAAAGTTTGCATGGATGGTTGTATAAATGTATTTTTATTGTTGTTGTCGTTTTTATTGCTGTTGTTGGTTGTTTTTACAAGTGTATAATAGCGAAGGATGACAATGAGAGCGCATGCTTACTTAGCGGACAAAGAGAAAGCGCAGTAGCTTCTTAAGTGAATATTGGCAAAAGGAAAAAACAACTTGTTGATAAGCTCTAATAAAGAAAAGCATCTCGAACTTGGTGGATTTTTCTTTTTTTCGCTTCTCGCGGACGAAATTTAATTACGCTACGGTGGGAGGAGAAAAAAAGCTGAAGCCATAGCATGGGGGTGAGTGAGTGAGCCGCGGCGCATTAATTAAAGTTCGCAAAGCGAATATACCCAGCTGGCGACGGAATATTATTGAATAAGTTTCGAGTCCTCACCGTCGTCTTCGTCGGCGTCGTCGTCTGCGGGTGCGGAGGCGGGTGGCAAGGCGAAGGAGATTGGAAATCGACTTGAATGCGAAATTCGATTTGGACCTGCATACACACCGGGGGACGACGACGAAGAAGAAGAAGCAGGAGGTAGAGAGAGAGAAGGGGATGTTAATGGCGCTGATGCCTCGCGAAAGTTGGGAGAGAGAGGACGAGAGAGAGAGAGAGAGAGAGAGAGAGGAAGTTTCGCGTCCGCTGGGTATATATGCACGCTCGAGACGATACGACGACAAACGAAATTACACGCGGCGTGAGAAGGTAGAGGAGGAGTAAGGGCGATAGCGCGCGCCGTTTGCTTTTTCGCCCGTTATGTACGCGACTGCTCGTAAGCGTGAATTATGGTAACGAGGGCTTAATCTAGTGTGTGTATATATGTGTATGGAAATGGTAATTTTTTAATGGTTTTTGCGTAGACGCTGAATATTTCGTGACAGTATACAAGATGATTACAAGCAATGTTAGCTTTCACGTTGTATATTCTATTATATTTGCTATAATTTTAACTTCACTGTTATTCTAAGAATACATGTTATTAAAAATATTTTATTTCTAAGAAAATATTTGGCTAATAACTTCTAACATATCACACTATATCTATGCGAATCTAATTCTCTTACAAATAATGAGACTAGATACAAAACATATAAAACATAATTGCTATGTAACAAACCAAGCAAAAAAAAGATCGTCGTTAAGGCGTCTTACAATAGCCATCAGAATGAAGCTCCGAAAACACACCATAAAAGAAAAAGAAAAATGCTTTTTTCAAAGCTCCATTCATCTGACGCGCGACAGCGTTAATGAGGCGCAAGCGGCATACAAAAACAACAAGGCACAGACACACATACATAAGACACAACGACACCAAGAGAAAGGAGGAGTAGTAGTAGTTACCGCGCGCCTGACGTACTAGGCAGGTCGTTGAAGGTGACTTTCTGCTTGAGCTTCTTGTTCAGCCAACCCTTGCCGTCGGCCGCGGACTGACCGTTCGGATTACCGGACCCGTTGCCGGACCCATTGCCACCGTCCGCGGCCTGCACCGGCGATGGCCGCAGTTTCGGCCTCAGCCAGTAGATCTGCTCGTCGCCATCGGCAGCCGTGTCGCCGTCCAGTGAGTCTATGTTGTTACCTGTTAAGAATAGGTTTTTTATTATTAAACCTAGAAGATGCGTCTAATGTACAATAAAGATTGTAACTTATACAAGTGGATATTAAACAAAAAAATAATAACAAAAAAAGAATTCAAGTAGGAAAAGTTATTGGCTATTGCAAAAAATGTCTGAGATCATCCAAAAAAACAATTCTAAACGTACCCTGCGACCTAGCCTTTCGTTCCATCGCCGCCTTCTGTATGACACTCATAATCGCCTTTTTCGGGCTGGTATCCGCTACCGTATACGTCCTTCCGTTCCCCACGACCAATAACGGCGCGGCACTACCGTCATCGTCGTCTCTCGTGTTCATCAGGTCCACATCCGTCACCAGCTTTACGGACCTAGCGGACCTGACAGTGGCGCGACCTATAGTCACGCGCAGCTTAAACATCCAGCGCTTCTTGAAACTGAGACAGAGCCAGAGTACGAGCCAGAGTCCAAGGTGTAACACCGTCCCGCAGACGCAGGCAAGGATTGCACCGTCCAGGCTAGCCCTGTAGACGACCGTGTAGTCATAGAGTAGAGGCGCACTGCAGATCGCAATGGCAAGGAAGAGACAGAGGGCCGCTGGGTGCGTCATGTACGTCCAAGATGCATCGTCCGAACGCGTGCCCTTTGGTAATATGACACGGCGCTCACGTTCCTGGTTGAGGAAAGCGGCAAACCTAAGAATGAAAGGTTTTGTTAAGTTATATAAAGTTCGATAGTTTTGTTTTAAATGCAATCTGTACGTACCTTCCGTAGGCATAGAGGTACATAACCATACTCGAGCAGAGTACGAGGAGGGCGGAGAGGGCAAAGATGCCCAGGGTCACATGAGGGTTCAGTAGGAAGTATCTGTCGCCGAAGAAGCTGGAGAGGGCGTTGCCAGCCGTCGTAACAGTCCGGTGGCGCAGCTGAGGTAATGCTTTTAAGGGTCCGACAACCTGAACCTGTAGAACATTATGAATCTCCGTTACATCAGCTCATTCTTTTCGTTAAAATTATTATATTTTCATTCTTCGTAAATTGCGCAGTTAGATCAATTATACTTGAATAATTATTGAAAAAAAACAAGGAGGATTCAAAAAAAAAACGAAACGAGATACAATAACTCACTTTATAGAGGACCGACATCCCGGCGTAAGCCAGAAGACTTTGGGCGGAATTCGCAACCAGCTGAATACTGAAAATCGTGCCGAGTGCCTTGTTAGTCGCCCAGAACACGGCGGGATATCGCACAGAATACACCCCTAGAGCCGCCGCATAGTTTAGGTACTCCAACGTGATCGGTCCATAGTCCTCGCCTATCACACAAAAACCATCAATTCATTCCTTACTAACAGAAATTCATTAAAAAAATATATTCACAAGAAAGAGACTCACTCGTCTCGTCGAGCTCGAGGTTGAGATTCTCTGGATGATCTAGGTCGGCCAAACTGTTGAACGTCAGCGGTAGACTCTGTGCGCTCATGTTGCCGGGACTGAGAAGGCTTGGGGCTGTGGATCGCGGCCTCATGTGTCCTCGTGTCCTTTTCGCCTTCGGCCAGTTGTTGCGCGGCACGTTACGCGCGTTCATACGTGAGGTTGGCTTGCGCGACGAAGGTGAACTGAACGTCGATGTAGGTGAACTGTCCGAGTACCTAGGTTCAAATAGTTCATATTATTATTATTATGTTTTCTTTTAATATTCCAATGATAAAAAAACGTATTTTTAAAACTTTGATAATAATACTGATAATTCCATTCTATAAATATTTTCTAGTTCTTATTCTCAAGACAAAGGTTAAAACTATCTTTACAAAAACAAAAAGCCAGAACATACCTAACGATAGAATCAGACGTCTCATCGTCCGTGGTCCCGGCACTCATTCCCATCGTATCAGTACTCGTCCTCCTTTCCGTCGTTGTCGTCGATGTTGTCGTCGTGGTTGTTGTCGTTGTCGTCGATGACGGTAACAACAGGGTCGACAACCTCGTCGGTGGCAACTGCGGATATACATCCGAGCTGTTCGCCTCTACGGTAGCGTTAATGATGTCTTCGAGCTCGACCTCGTCAAGATACGGCTGAGACGTGCTACCGTAAGTGCCAAGGCCAAGGGTCGCGTTTTCCGGGATGTTCATAAAGCTGAGTACAACGAGGCGCTCGCGGTGCGTCACCACCCAATCGAGGTCTGTGCGCCATATCGCGTCTGCAAAATCATAATGTCATAGTGATTAGATAAAATCTAGATTAAGGTTTTTGTTTGTATATATGGTGGGAGAAAATCGTTTTTGTCAAATATCAAATATGTTTATGAAAATTCGAGTTAATTAAATTTGCGATATATTCATCAGAATATCGTTAGCATATCAAGAGTACATGAAAATCATTCGCACACAATACCAGATCATTACAATCATTGTGTTGTCAAAGAACACTCACACCCGGTAAATCCAAAAATAGATCGTGATATTACCGCACGCGAACACAGTCGCAGCAATAGTGCCGCTAATGGCTCGCAATTAGCCTAATGGCAATAATTGATTTTCTACAAATGGGCCGCGACGATTATACACGCTTTAAACAAACTCGGATTGCTTCGCGGCAAACACGCATGTCCACGGGGGCTCGTCCCGTATTATGCGATGGATAATTATCTAAAAACAAGGGTAATTGGCCGATAATTCTAAACGTTCGTTATCATTGAATTGCAATATACGAGGATTATATGGATAAGCTCATTTCCGTTGTAACTTGTCATGGTTGTTCCCATAATTATTAGCAAATGTTTGAACATAGTGCAACTATTGTGCATGTAATTAAATGCATTATACATTGCTTAAACATATTTAATATCACGTTGTATACGTATATAAATTGTTCCATAAGACCATTTTACAATGTACATAAAATCCATTCACTTCAAACACATAATTTTTTTCAACGTGAAAACTCTTCGCGATCGCAAGACAACCCAACGACGTTATAAAAACTAATTAAAAAAAAATATATATCCCAAGCCATAATTCCTTAATCCGAAAGACCATTTCCTCTTTCATGCCACTATTATCGCCGTTCGTCCATCCCCGCACCTACATCCCATTACCAGCCGCACAAAACACGCCACTTCCTCCTCACGCTCTCTTATTTCTTGTACCTCCGTTGCAGCAGCGACGTATACTCCAGTGCAGCCAGAGCGTGAAAGTGGATACGAGGCCCGGACGAGAACAAACGGTTATTGGATGATATCGCGCCGTCCGAGACCGGGCAAATAGTCCACCCCGAAAATCTCCCCTGGGAGTTACCCGAGAGAGAAAGCAAGAGAGAAAGAGACTTCCTTCTTCCTTGCTTTTTCTTTTCCGCATGTGAGTGAACGAGGGTTGTCTCTCTTTTCGCGGGCGTACGGCTGGGTTGCTCGGGTTTATCAGATCGCGGATGAGATGAGGTGGTGAATGTGCGAGTGTCTATATGTATCTGTGTGTGTGTGTGTGTAGATTGGATGGAACGGATAAAGGCAATAGGTTTATAAATTTTTTATGTGGATTGCCCTTTTTAGTTGGTATTATTATAAAGTAAAGATTTGCTAGTTTTTTTCTTTACGATAAATATATTGTATTTGTAGAGTAGTAATAGTTTAAATAAACAACCAAAAAGAAATCATTGTTTCTCATACTATTTCAGAAAAAAATTCCTATTAAATTGTCAACTAATTTTAAAACCCGTGTCATAACATTTAAAATCCTCCGTTAAAAACAGCTGAAAAACAGTTCATTCCATCCGAGCGCTCGAAAATGCATAAACAACCCAACGTAGCTGACCATCACGAGAATAACAGCGTGGCGAGCATAGCGAGAAAATTAGTGCGTCCGAAAAACACACGACGCTTATAGGATCCTTTTGATGTCGCTACGCAACTCCGATTGAAAAGCGAAAACGGAAATTGCATCGCAGCTGTATGTAACGCCCAGCTGTATATAAATTTAAATACACATACACGTGACGTGTCGAATGGGACAATGAAATTCTTTGGGGGAATAGCTTTTCGTTTTACTACATTTGTACTGGTACAAGAAACGACGTATTTGTATGCTTAAAAATATACGGATTAAATTTTTCATTTAAATGTGTGTGTGTGTGTGTGTGTGTGTGTGTATATATATATATATATATATATATGAGCGTTTGCGTATAACAATATTATTGTTTCGTTGCGAAGGAGTTTGAGTTTTGGAGAAGTCGAGATAACGCTGAGGCAATCTAAATTAAGACAATGCGGTTGCAAAGTTGCTAAAGCCGAGATACAGCAGGAGAAGCGGAAAATCCTATTCTCAGGAACTCGCGAACTTTCAACTCCGCGTCTGTTTTATCCCTAAGTCTTCACTAATATAGCAAAGTATCTTTCCCTCGTTCCACCGCAAAGAGAACACTTTCAAAAGAGTTAACAAAAAAAAAAAAAATAAAAAAAGAAGATTCACCGAAACAACCTCGGGAATTCCATTTCCGAAAACGCGCACTGCTTGCTATGCGCCACCCACGAGGCAAACGTTAAATAAACCGAGTAGTCCTTTTAAGCGGCGCGCGTGCGTTGTGCATTTTCCAGATTTAATCGGCGCACGTGTGTATACACAGGAAGTTACTGGAACGTTGGAGGTTTTTACGAGGCGTATACTACTACGCGTATATTTTTGGCGCCTTCGCGTAATTTTGATGGCTTGTTTGGTGGCCCCGAGTGTATAATCATCAGTCGCGGTCTGGTTCGCGTGGATTTATTTCTGATGTGTGGTAGACGTTTAATTGCCTTTTTTCAGGGTATAGGAGTAGGTAATCGTTGGGATCTAAATGAAGATTTAATGCGAACTGACTGCGTGCATGTTTAAATTAAAGTTGAGAAATGGTTAGAAAGTATAAGCCTATAAGCATTTGTAGTTTTAATAGAAACACGTCGCTTCTGGGCAAAATTCATTTGTCGCGAAATGGCCTGATTTTAGTAAATATTAGATAGGGAAAATGGCTAGTTAATAGCCACGGTAAAACACTTGTCCCTCCCTTATTAGCGAATTAAATATACTGGAAATAGACCGGCGTAATCTCAAAATTGAATCTTTAAATAATACTTTTTCTTCACATGTCTGACAAAATATTGATTTGCTCACTTGTTATTCCAGATCGCACCCCTACCCTTCCTCCTTTAATAATCACCCCTAAACATTTTTTATTCACAAAAATTAAAAATCCACTTATCCATCATTCTCAACCCCAATAGTGTCATTCTTACAACTCCAAACTTCCCAAAAAAAACTCATACCCCAACAACCTCCCACCGGAACCCAAACCATCGAATCTTCCTTTCTCGCGACCCGCATTCGCTTCTCTTCCTCTCTCTCTCTCTCTCTCTCTCTCTTTCTCCCTTGCGCTTCGTTACTCCGAAACTCCGTAGCCAACTTCGCCGGTTCGCCTTTGAGTCTCGCGCGCATCAAAGATTCCCGCATTCGCTTTTCTCTTTCTCTGAGAGAAAAAAAAATTTTCCCACGTAATACTACAACGCGAGCGCACACGTATATATAGATCCTCAAGACATACGCGCGCGCGTATGGGTTAAAGCGAGCGTGAGGAGAAGAATGGACTTTGTGCTAAATGCGCGTAAGGGAAAATTCTTTCGTGCTGTCTTTGCGCGCTTTTTTCGCCATTGACAGAGAAAGAGAGAGAAAGAGAGTCGCTGTTAACCTGTTTCCAAGGTAAAAGCCGTGGCGCGCCGCTTTTTTTTGTGAGCTGGGAGCAAAGAGTCGGCGACGGGAATTGTTTGGGGGTTTGGCGATGTGTGTGTGTGTGTAATGTAATGGAGGTTCGGTTTAAGTTTGCGAGTGTAAGAGTTTGACGGTATACTTCATAGAAGAATTTTTCAATTCGTGGTTTTTAACGTTATAGAGTAATTGATAATGTCCGAGCCAATCACTGATTTCAGTTACGAATTGTTCATTACAGTTATTCATTATTCCTGACAATTTAAGATACTGTAAATGATGAAAAAGATGAGGAAAGAACAGTGTTTGATATCGGTTCTTTATGAAGCTACGAAATAATTAATTGGCTTCTAGGGCAATTATATTGTCGTTAGATTAAATTGATGAATATTTTATCAAGCACACTTACAATATATAATCGAAATTTTAAATATTTCACGCAAATAAAGACCTATCTACACAAAAACTTCTTTCAAAAGATAAAAATAAATGTAAATAGAACCATAACAATAACTACACTTATCATCACCGTTACACCAACATCTCATTCTCTTTATTTTCTTTCCCCACATCACTGCGCACTCGTCAATCACCACAAATCACCCAGCAAAGTCACAAACCAACCACCACTTTTCCCCACCAAGTCACCTATACACATCAGCTATACAAAAACACCGCGTAATTACTTCACCGCCTTCTTCTTCTTATTCTTCTTCATCTCCACCTTCACCTCCGCAGATAATCCAGACCCGCGAGCTCGCTCTAATCCTCGCGGCGCTTTCTTTCGCTCCGCACTGAGGAAAGAAGAAACAGACGGTTTCGTAGGGGCGGGGGTGGAGGCCAAATCCTCACCTAATCCAGATTACCGCTGGCGTGAGCGCACGCGCGCGCGAAGCGATTAATTAGGGGGCAAAAGAGCTGCCGCGAAAGGATTATAGTCGTCGGGTGCGGCCCAAGTAAAGTATGCTTATATAATTAATTGTTCCAAGTCTTCGTATGTGCGATTGATCTAAAGAATCTGTTTTTATTGTATACTCTTTGTTTATTGTTACTATTATTATTAGTCGCATTATCGTTTTTTGAGATATACCAGGATACAGATTATCCGAGGTGTCTGCGTAGTCTTGTGAGCGGAGAGTAGAGAAAAAATAAAGCGGATGGGTGAATCGATGAGCATTAGCGCCTGGCTTGGGGTGTAGTAATAGAGGATGAGAAAGGGAGATGATGGTGCTAAGGGGGTTTTGTGTGTTTGAGCTTGAAGAAGATGGGGTACTTAAGGGAATGTTATGGAAAAATGGTAAAAAGGAAAACAAGAAAATTGTTGGTTAGAAACTCAAATGTGCACTTAATACTACGTTATGTTTTGAATTGTAATTATAAATTATAAGTGTATACTTTCAACGAATAATAAGATATAAATTTATAGTTGGTTTAGAGCTAATGGTTTTACGCGTATAAAAAAAATTACCTCACTTTCTTAGTTATAAAATGTTTACTGCAATTGCTATGATGTAAATTAAAATGAAATTAGTTTCGAAAACCACTTGTGTATATAGATAAAAGTTAATTTAGTTTCGTTGCAACTCGTAAAGTTCGGCAACAAAGTGAAACGTGTAGTTTGAGTTTTTTCAAACTTTCCAAGTCAGTCAGAACCAAGAGTAAAGAATGTGGATTACATTCATGCTGTGCTTTGTCTTCATTCTTTCTTTGTCAACTTTAACTCGAACCTTACGTATTTTAATTATCTCTATACTATGCTCTAACCACATTTTAAAATGCTACTACTTGTTTCGCACTTATAATCTACATTTTAAAAGATGATTTTCTAAGTAATTATTTTCTCAAAAATATTTCTCTTACAAAAAATATCTTAAACCCTACGTACACGTAGACACATCCTAAACCACAATTCTCCCAGCTCAGTTCTCTCCTCGGCTCGCCATGAGACTGAGCTATCGCGCATTAATAGTCATCGGAAGTATAATTGAATCTCGCTTCAAACAATATCTCACCGGATCTGCGCGTATAGTCGAGGGCGCATAGGATCCATCTCGATTGATTCGCACCCGTTCTGCGTTGCTCTCGATTTACACCGAGGGCAAACTATACTCAGAGACGCGTTCCGGGTTTCTCTTTGCTCTCGCGCCTCGGGCTTATCTCACTCGTCTCGGTCCTTAATTTTACAGAGAGAACGAGTCTTTTGATGTATTGCCACACGAATATATATACGCAGTTTTCACGAACGACGACGTGTACAAATAATTGCTTTGTAAATTGTATATGCACACTATAATGAAAAAACAAAACTAAATAGACTATAAAAGGAATACGATATATCAGCTATTGTTAACCTTTATTTACTCACTATATGTGTAGTCTGTGTACTTCTGCGAAAAACGTTTCGGTGCAAACGCGGCAATTAACGCGATGGGACTCACTGCAGCGGAAAGCGGCTTTCGCTCCTAAAGCCTCCTGACGCGCGGTAACATCAAAAAGCACTCGGGATTCGTACGTGTCTGTGTGTGTGTGTGTGTGTGTGTGTGTATGTGTTGGTACACACAGTAGAAGTAGAGTGGCGAATTACTAAGAGGACGGCGCACGCGAATTGTCGCACATGAAGTAGGTTAGGTGAGTTTACAGGTAAGTAGTATACCTATATGGTTGTAAATTGCTATTTAGTAAGTTATTTGAGATTTATTTTTTCCTGATGAAATGGGATTGGATTTTATCTATTTTGTTGAAATGGAACCCGGGATGTATGCATATGTGAATTCATCGAGTTTTAATCGGAATTTATAAATAGTCTGATAGCAGATGATAGCTTGCGCTGAAATAGCTTTACATTTTAACGTCTGGCGATATGTTATTTACATATAATATACGCGCGAAAGCGATGAAAATTAAAGTAATTTGGCGTAATTCACACGCGTCCTCTGCGACTGTCACAATTTCAACAAATTAAACTGAATAACTCTATATCCACTCGTACAATGTTAGCTATATAAGCTTTAAATTGACAGATATATTATTCAGCGAACACATATAAATATTCCAATACAGAAATGCAACTCCTCGAATGTATACATTTCTCCGATTCATCATTCAACCTGACAAAAGAACGGCTACGTTCGCGTATATTTCTATACACGATGCATCTGAGAAATATACGGATGCATCTTACATCATCCTCTGCGCCGTTATTATATATCCTAGATACTGCATCTCGCGTTATGAAAGAACTTTTCTTGATATCCTTCCGGATACAAAAGGGAACGGATGAATGGATTCTTGTACTAGATATGAAGATCTGATATCGATGTAATCCTTGTGAGATCGATTCTCGCTGGGGTTTGATGAATTTTTGAATGTTTACCGCAACAAGGCTGAACTATTTCCGAGTGTCGTTTCCGTTTTCAATTTTGCTCTCCCATATGGTTTTTTTTTCGGTATATTCAGTCCAATGGCAATAATTCGTTTTTTCGTGGCTCTCGGTTCTCGCGCTTTCGCATCGGTTATCGTTCGTGTGCCCGGATTCTCCTATTTAGCCATTAAAAACTTTTATACATGGCTGCGGAAGTAGATGAATATACGCGAAGGGAAAACGTGATTTTTTGTTCGAGCTATCGCTTGGTTGTTGGGATTCTTTTTTCTTTTGGTTACCGGGTTTGCCACTCATATTTTATGAAAAAAAAAAAAAAAAATGAATGCAAAAGAGATAAAGCTTTTGCAGATGCGTTATCTAATCGAAATCATCGTTTTGGAAGAATCGCAAAATGAAAAGCTTGTGTGATTAAATCTTTGGTGTTCGTGCGCTCGAAATTATTCCTAGAAATATTTCATCTGTGATAGGATTGTGATCAAATCATCTTTTTTCAATTTCATTTGAATCCGGCTTTTCTATAAAGGTAGATGTACTGAAGGTAATTAATTTTTGTATTGCATTAGAAAATACGAGATTGCATTAGAATATAGAGATACTTTACCAAATACATTTGAATCATATACAATTTACTTCTTGACATTATTTCCTCTAAGTTTAACTACATCGAGCTTAGCTAAAGCTTTCTAATGCAAGAATGAGCTTTCAATCATAAAAGATTTGTTATTAGCCATCTAAAATTGTATGATTAATTTTACGAAAAAAGTTGTACCATAATATATAAAGTAAAATATTTAGTTTTGACATTTCTTGAGTTCTAAAGTTCTGAACTGAGTTCTAGTTAAGATTGAAAAGGCTGAGTGTATACGTCCCGTCATTTTTTGTTCATTTTTTCTTTGCCAACTTTAATTCAAGCAGTACATATCAGAATTATTTTTCTACGGTATACTTTAATAAACTTTTAACTTGGCAGTTTTCCCAAACTGGCGTATATAATATCCTATTTTTTATAAAAATTTTGATCGTTTCATTGGATATCATATGTATTTTAAAAACTAAGTCAAAGAAAAAAAAATAAAAAACACATATGAATTTTTTCATATATTCTACAGTTTCATATATTTTTTATTTACGTCTGAAGTCACGTGGCGTTATCACAGTTTCTATCGTTCGCATTTCGTCGAAAAAAAATATGAATACCCAAGGAAGATATAACTTTTTCAAATTTCACCACACAGGATTTTTAATAAAAATGCAAAATTTCTGCTTTTATACTTTCGTAATATTATTCTATCTGATTCATCCCTAAATGCATACCTATAACATTTTTTTTCCTACCACCCTTGTATTACATTTAACAAAGTAATCCGCTTCAATAAAACCTAATCTCCAAAACAAACATCTCCACTCTCATTTAAAATTAAAATTAAAATTAAAAAAAAAAAAATCAATTCCCCACCAGTATAATCACATTCTCCCCTCCTTACACCCACACTATGCCTTTGCAATAAACATTAGTCCTCCTCTTCTCCTCCCCTTTTCCTCTCTTTTCAATCTCTTTCGCCGTCCAGCACGCGGCAACCACGCCGAACGTCTGCGGTCCACGGCCGCAAATATCCATTGCACCACGCGCGTACTCGCGAGCTTTAAAGCCCACCTCCCCTCCGGCTTTTATTGCCATAGCATGCATTTTTTTCCCTTTTTTTTCCCTCAGCGACGTGTAACGAAATAAAAGCGCGAGCGAGCGAGCGAGCAAAGCGAAATATAAGAAAGGCGAGAAAAACGAGAAGTGACGAGCGATGTAAATTGGAACTATAGCAAGGTAGAGAAAGAGAGAGAGAGAGAGAGAGAGAGCAGCAGTAGTAAGCTTTCTTTTTTCACATTTTGCGCGAGCGAACGTCCGCCGCTTTATCGCTTGTACACATCGCTCGTTTCTTCGTTTTAGCTTGCGCGCGGCTTCTTGTTTTTCTCCCTTTTTCGCTCGCTTTTCGTGCGATTTGTCGGGATTCCAACCCCCTCCTATACCCGCCCAACGAGCATTTTTCACACGCGCGCGCGCGCTCACAACAACGGCTTATAACCGCTTCTCTTCCTCTCTCCGTCCGTTGTTTTTGATAATTTTTCAAACGCCTTTGCCTCGTATAATATGAGTTTCTCTCATGTTTCCGTGCTATTGGTAATTGGATTTCCTGTGTATGTATAAAAACTCATTATAGCAACGTTGACGAGGACTAAAATTAGTAATTTTCTTCCAAAATCTAAACCAACATTTCCCACGTAGTCTAATCAAACAAAAAGCTCCCACCCTCTGCCACCCAAAAAAAAGACAATCATTCCAGCGCATTTCCTCCCCTTTGCAAAAAGCAGCGATTACTCGCGTCAATTTGCGTAAACTAATTCGCCAGGGGCTAATTCGATGAGGGCGAGGAGGGAGACGCGCACGTGCACGGAATGAGCGAGTGAGGAGCCGCTCCGCAATCAGGATCGCCGGTCTACCGGACAGCCTGGATATATAGTACGAAAGAGAGCAAACACACGAGCAGTTCAGATGGGAAGTTGATGAACTCGCGCGTTTTTTCTCTTTCTCTCTCTTGTGTCTGGTTCGTTTGTGGTTTAACGCTTTTCTGCTTGTATTTTTTTTTCGTCTTGGAAGAGTAATCGATTATGCAACCGCGTGCGTCAGAGAAAAAAATCGATCAGTCCTCGCGTGATTCTAATATTAGTTGGAGAACTTGGTTGTCGCGGAATGTAAATTACTCGCGAGTGTGCAGGACTAGGTTTTGATGAAAAAGAAAAACCGGGTCATGCGCTTTTCGCGGCGATATTAAAGTTTGCCGAGAGCAAACTCTGACGAGAGAGAGGGGGAAAACGCTTTGATGAGATTTTATAGATCGTGTGTATATGTACGTATGTGGTGTATCAGGGAGAAGTGAGCTTTTCGAAATTACTGTTTTCTCTTGTAAAGATGTAAAATAGTGCCGAGTTTTATTTGTTATGGGAATACGTTCAAATTGCCAGGGGAGAGTATGTCAGAGAATGCCGACTGGTGAAGTAACGTAACATAAAAGTTGAACTACTAGCGGTTTAGCTGATACTGTCCGATACACGGTTCTTCAGTTACAGAATCTATCAGAAACAACTGCAAGCTATAAAATTCATGGTCTAGATTTCCATAGAGATGAATTTTATAAAAATGTAAAAATAATATTAAAATGTTTACAAATATTGGACATTTTTATTACCTTTTTGTTTTCAAATATTAATTGTTTTGTTTTTCTTTTCTTTTTGTAGAGAAATATTTGTTCTGTTATTATAATGACAACAATTGCTGTACATATGCTATTACTACGCCGACCTCTACTATTTCGAATGAAACTTCATTTACATTAATGAGTTTGTTCTGTAGGCAAATTCCACACGGTTGAAATCGTGCGTTTTACGTAGTTGAACAAACGATTTCACAAATTGTGCGTAGATTAAAACCACATTTATTACGTTACAATCTCATTTACCTTACATTGATACTACTTAAAATGTTGTGTACTTTTCACCCACTAAACCTTCTATCTGACTAATTCCCATCCCCCTCACAAAATCAGATCTCATTAACAACTCCGCACAATCGTACCGAAAAATTATTCGTCCATCTCAAATAAAAACGAACCACTTTGCTACACCTAAACCTCCATCACCGCATCCACTACTATTCACCCTCTCCCAATATCACCAATCAAAGCCCACCACCGCACCTATACCCTTATCACAACGTCATCTCACCGCCTCGCAAAATCGCCTAATCCAATTCGCCGCGCGATGCCGGAACCCCTCGCTTAAACGTAACGCTATCTCTCTCCTCTCTCCTCTCTCCTCACACATATATAAACGTATACACGAGTGTACACATACACATACCTGAGGCCGATCAATAACTGCGCAGCCGCGGGGTTACGGACGCGAACTTGGCCCTGCTGCTGGCGGTGGTACGAGCGCGCAGGTGAAATTCAGAGAGAAAGAGATCGAGGTGAGGGTGGGAGAAAGAGAGAGAGGAAGGATTTGAGAGGAGGGTGCACGGAGTCTGTTTGACGAGAGATGCAAATATTGGGATGAAGGAGGTGGAGGGAAGCACTGGGTTTTTGTGCAGATCGAGGGAGAGATGGAATGTACTAGAATAGATGGATTTTCTTTCGGTGATGGAGAAGGAGATGGAGGAGGAGGTACAATTTGCAGTCGTATAGCTTTGTTTTATTGTTTGAGTTTATTTTATTAATAAAGTTTTCGCTTGATTATCGATTTCCGTTATGTACACAATGTTTCTGCAAGTTTTTTTCTTTTTGTATCAATAGCATTATTTTAATGATCATTTAATCAGTAATCTTTCAAATCTAAATAATTCCTATAAACCTACATAGGATATTCAATTAATCTAAACAAACTTTTCATATAGTTAAATAATCGTCCACTATTGCTGTTTACCATACCAAACAAACACCTCGATCCCTACCAAATCCATACACCCAAAATGTGATAAATAATAGACACAACCTCGTGCGTACCTCTAGTACTCCCCCCATACATGCACACACGTACGTACTTTTCGCAATCAAACATTGACAATGGCTCTCATGTCACGCAGTCGAAATGCCGTGAGTAAATACATAATGAATGCTTAAAAGGCTCTCATTGTAACGAGCAGGTACCATTCGATTCTCTCCTCCTCCTCCCCCCCCCCTTGAATATTTCACTCGCTAACGAACGAGTCGTTCGTACGTGACCTTTTGTTTCGCGCAGGCGTTAAAACTACCACATGTACATACACACACACGTGAAACTCGATAATTCGACACATTTTGCCGGATAAATAAGCTACTCGCAGAGGTGTGAGAGAGAGAGAGAGAGTGTGTGTGAGATTTTCTAGTTCCAGCGCATAAATATTTCAACGCGTATAAATATAAATGAGAAGCGCACGCGTACGGGTGGTCACCTCTTGCGTCACTTTCAAGGTATATGTATATAATGTCGTTTCCACCTTTTTACGCGCAATTTGGATGCCAACGCCGCAGATATGTAAATATATTATAAACGGAACTTTGTACATATAACGCTGTTTTTACACTATAACCGACAATTTGGTTACTAACGACGAAAGAATTTTACAAAAAAAGAAAAAAGTAACCTCTAATCTTCATTTGTTAATCTACCGATTAAAATCCGCACTCGTGAAATTTTCCGGCAATCGACCAATTATCGGGCAATTAACGTTCGCTCTCTCTCTCTCTCTCTCTCTCTCTTCATGTGTATCGGGCGCAATCAGTGCACAACAGAGCTAATACCACCGCGCCCTTTCGATCGCAGAGATCGACGCCTCATTTCCCCCTCGCTTATATACAACGCCTTTGATCCATCCGCGCCCTATTCTCTGTTGTAGTCGTGTCCTTTGACCCCATTGTGGTGCACGAGTGGAGTGCACATAGTGAGGATGCATTTTTAACTTTAGAAGAGGGTGGAGAGTATAGTCGAGTGGATGAACAAGGAATGTCTTCGTACGGTACTGGAAGTGGCTTGTACGGTGCGCAAGCAAAGAGAACTGCGTTAATTTCGATGAATTAAGGTTTATTTAAAGTAATTTCACTGTTTATTTTTGTATCAAATTAAAAACAACGTTACGTGACGCTCGTGCTGCTATTTTTGTAGCCCATTCCTCCGCCCTTCTTAACCACAACACCAACAAGTGCTCTTTCTGCCACGTGAATTCTCAACCACCACTTGCATTATAAAAATAAAAAACACTCCCCTCTTCTGTCTCCTTCCTCAAAAGAAACACAGCTACATTCACACACTCGCGACATACTCAACGCTCCCGAAAAAGAAAGTCCTTCTCTCTCTAAATAAAATAGTATACACCCTCCGTTCTCTAATTCTCTCTCTCTCTCTCTCTCTCTCTCTCTCTCTTACCAAAAATACCTACAGCACCCAAGCATATATATATACACTCACGTAGGAAATTAAACCGCATGCACATGTGACTTACTCTACACCCTCAAAGTGAATCTGCGCCGCGTCACCCGCGAAATTGCGCTACTTCTTCTTCCTCCTCCTGCTCCTCGAGCGATGAGAGAGAGAGAAAAGTAGGCCAAGTGGCTGCTACCACTCGTAGAGTGCTACACTACTACGCGTTCAACACTTGGCTATGCGACGACGTATATATATGAAAAAAAAGGGTTACAGAGTTTCGAGTCCTTTCGCTGTAGGTACAGTACTATACTCGCAATCTCGCAGTGTAGGTTCGGGTAAATTGCTTTTCGAGGCTTTGCTATATTATGAAGTCGACGGCACCGTGTCTTTAAATATTAAAAAATTCTAAACATATATATAAACGTAACGCGCGGCCGTTATGAATCTTCAAGTTTGATAAATCGCAGACGTCGTCGTGCCATCGAAATAAAAGCGTGAGATTGAAATTAAAAGTCCCATACCGCATCGTCGTGGAAAAGTCGTATAATCTCTGGCATGAGATGCAGCAGCGACTGCTGCAATCGCTTGCTTCACATTTCGCATTCGCACGCGCACCTGGTGAGAAATAGCCAAGTGGCTTTTCCAACTTGATATATTTGCAATTCCGTCCGCGAACTCCCGCGGATCGTTCCGACGTTTACGAGCTTCGCTTTTCATTCCCTCTCTCTCTTTCTCTTACTCCTGTCGTAATAACGAAACCACGAGGAATGAGAGAGCGCCTGCTGTTTTTTCGCTCTTTATTCCGCGCCCGTTAAAGTGGAAACTCGTGTAGTTATCATTTCGCGTTCGCTCTCTCTCTCTCTCTCTCTCTCTCTCTCTCTCTCTCTCTCTCTCTCTTTCTCTTACTCCTCGAAACTTTTCCGCTTTCCCGCGAACACTCGGAGGTGGAAGTAGAGGAGTGAGCAGATGGTAACTGGACGCAATTCAATTTTCCGGGCCGACGAAACATTTATGAAGTTCGCTCCGAGTCCGTTCGGCTGGAAAGCGGATCGGGAGCGAACGAGAGAGACAGAGAGAGAGAGAGAAAGTCGCCGCGAGTAATCGAACTGGCCGTCGGCACTACTACACGAAATCGTTCGAATCTTTCCTTCTCTCTACTGCTTCGTAATACAAAATTGTGCTAAGACACCCACGTGATTGGCTACATACCTTCAAACCTTTTTCCTCTCCTTCCCTTTATACGCTTTACACTCGCTTATAATTACACTACTGCCAGTCCCCATTAATCGCGAACTCGTATAATTGTAGTACAGCAGAGAGAATTCCACGATCCTACAGTTGGAAGGGTAAATTAAACGCGATAGTTCAAAACAGTAGCGTAGCGTTTTCAAGACTAATTATTCCAGTGAAAGAACAGACAACGACGGCGGTAGTAGCAGCAGTACAAAGGAAGAGAGCAATGAGAGGACAAAGCTACGAGAGTTTTCTTTTCTACATGCATATATGCTCATTCGCTACTCTACCGTGCCTTATTTATGCACACCGCGGAGATTTTATTCCTATCTGTTTTAATTAACCGCACGGTATATCGACGCATGCGTACACATGAAAAAAAAAAAAAAAAAATAGAATAATACAACTCACGATGAACGAGAGAGTAAGCAAAAATATCTATATACATGAACCGGTGGATGATACGAGCGTAATAGCCGGTAATTAAAACGAGGAAGAGAGAGAGGGAGAGAGTGGGGGATTATTTTCCGCGACACTGGCCACCGCCGCACCGTCAGCGCGATCGATCGCGTTCGCTATTTTTCGCGGCCAGCGTACGTTGCGTGTTTTCTTCCTTTTGCTCCTGTGCAGTGTGCAGCAGGCGAGTTTATAAAATGTATATATACACGAGCGAATCGAGCGCGCAGAAGCGAGTAATTGGAAGGAAGGTGAGAAAGCAGCCAGAGATAGAAAGAGAGGAATAATTGTTTCGCGATATTAGCTCTTTTCGCGACGTGCTGTGAACGGAATTGATTTTTTTTTCTTTTTTCTTTTTTCTTTTTTTTTTTTTTGCTTGGTTAGTGAGTGGATATAGGTAGATAGGTACTTAATTTTCATGCGGGAAACGGGAATAGGTGTTGAAGTAATTCTAATTATAGTAGTGGTTGTTAGAGGGGGATTTTTAAAATGTGAATATATTGTTGATGTGAGTAGAAATCGAAAACAATGGATGGAGAAGCTGTGAAATGAAAAACTCTTATTTTATGGGAGCTATATAAATGTGCTTGAAATTTCGGGTGTCCAAAAAGGCCATTAATCATGGTTAAAAGCTATTTCGTGTCGTGGTTGGGAAACACATGATATTAAGTGGAAATTATCACATTTCCTAACCGAAATTCCCAACTCTGCTGCTTTAAATAGACACAAAATCATAGTTTAAAACAGTAGTAAAATTATATTCTAAATTTATAATAAACAAAATCCCAGAAAAAGAAAACTATAATATTTCCATAACTACCGTTTAAAAACTTCTCCACATCCAAATTTCTCCTTCAAAAAATGAAAAAAGATTTACCCCCGAGGGCAGTATTTTCCGGTCGCTCTCAAACCCTCTCGACGCTCATCACATCCTCACGGAAAACCGTCGCATATGCCAGACGCAGCTCCTGAAAATTACCTCATCGTGCAACAGTTCTATCTCTCTTTCACTCTCTCGCGCGTGAGTTTCCCGACTATAGCAAACAGCGAAGCAAACATGCGAACGACTTTCGCGTGTCGGACCGAAGTCTGAGCCACTCCACTGCCTGTATATATATACTCCCGTCGCTCTAATGCGCTACTCACGCGCGCGCGCGCGAAACATGTTTACTCCAAAGGAGGGGAGGAAAGCTATAGCGAAAGACGCGTAACTACATTTGCAATTCCGTTTGGCTTTTACGCGCATGCGCGTGAGAGAGAGAGAGAGAGTGAAGAGCCCTTAATCAGCAAGCGGGACGACGAATCGGATACGTTCGAGGAAGGTATGAGGTTAAGAGAGAGTTTGAAAAAGTAGTCGGTATAACGATGTTTTGCACTTGGTATATGGTCGATCGATTCGCATATGTGTGTATATATTGGTACGTGTGGAAATTTCACTGGTTGTTAATTAAAAAGCTGTGTCACGCGAACGGTAATTAGCAAAATTACTCGCAGCTAATTGAATTAATCCTGATATAGAGTTTGAAAATTTCACGGTTCTCGGTCGAGTAATTTTAAAAATGGAGACATATATTTACTCGGAAAAATTAAATCAATTGCCTGCATTTCGCGTGAATCTCGCACTTTATATATTTTCTAACCGAAACCTTCTTCTTTCCTAAACACATAGCGAATATCGTAAAGAACATCGAATTTCAAGCCCTCACGGACACGTTATCTTGCCAGCCAATGGAGTCGATGACCCGGAACGAGGAGGGGATTAGTATCGGGAATTTTCCGGACGCTTTATGCCGATGGACGAGAGGGTCACTACTTTTTTCCCTGATGCGTGCGCACGGTAGAGGATTGTGGTGGCTTTGATTTAACGCAGCGGAGAAAAAATCACTTTGATGTCGTATGAGGCGGATTTTCGGGAACAGGATTTGTTGGAACTGGTGTAGAGAGATGATTTTTTTTCTAAGAGATTGGGGTGCATGTTAAGAAAGGTAAAAATTATGATAATTAAACGACAATTAATTTCAACTAAAATCATCTTTCAACTCTTTCCGAACTATCCATTAAAATCACCAAGAAAAAAAAAGAAGAAATTAAACTACTACCCTATTACCATTACATCAATCCCATCTACTTACATTAGTCGCTCCCCCTTCCCTATACTTTCTTCAATTTTCCCAGCAGTCACTGCCAGCTTCCTCCTCCACCTCCACCTCCTACTACAGTTCGACAATGGCGGACTTGCCAAGCCGGTTATCTCGTCGCGCGAGTGCCTCGCGACGCGCGACTCCTTATCCCGCAATTACCGCGACGTTATTTCGCCGAAGGAAAACTCCTCTACCCCCTCAAGTCTCTCCTTGTTATCTCGTAGTAGAGAGAGAGAGAGAGAGAGAGAGAGAGAGAGGCGAAGGAAGAAGGCAAGAGTGAGTTATCAGAGGAGAATGTAAGCCGGTGATTTTCTAGTGTGCGAAGTGATTAATGGCCGTTTAAGAACGGTATAACTGATTGTGAGAGAGTGAGTGGCGTTTGGTACTTTTTAATGGCGCCTCGTATATAGCATGAGATATGATAATTTCGATCATTTGTTATATAACTTTTTGATTGTTGGAAGCATTATCAGACCGTACTACTTTTCATAATGTAGATGTAAAATAAAGTTTCAAACCAAAAGTACGACTGCATATTCACAATAATACTACCTCATAATATTAAACCACAACTCGTGCACTTAATACTATACAAAACTTAGAATTCTACCCACTCCTATAAACATATTATTGACCCGAATCCAATACATAAGACGCGATCTCTAAAATCACAGCACATTGTCAGCATCTCCTCTAACTTCTACCCCCGCAAGCTCTCGGTTCATAACAAAGTTATGCGCGTAACCCAACTAACAATCGAGTCCAGTAGCATCTCTCTCTCTCTCTCACACTCTCGTATAATCAAGAAACCGCGCGAGCGCGTTCCATTTGCCCTCCTCTATATTCTCCCGTACGATACACCACAAATCTCTCGCGCAATTCGCCTCGTTATGCCCGTTCGTGCGCGCATGCGCGCGCCATTAGCGCGTAATTACGACAAAGTGGTACACGCGCGTGTAAGAACGACAATATAAGCGCGACATGGTATATAACGATGCATTCCTGGACGTTAGAACGCGAATGATTTGATATATTCTAAGCGTTGGTAATTGGATTATGAAAATTTAGGCACGTGTACGGAATGATGACAACGATGATGATGGTTATGAAGTGATGGTGATAATGATGATGGTGGTGGTTTATGTCTAAATTTACATTGGATAATTTCACCTTCAATCTTCATTCAGGATTGCAGAAGAGTATATTATTAGATTAGTGCAGTCGCGGCACGAGTTGAATTGATCGCATTTTCTCTTCTATATACACGTGACGTGTGTCACCGGGATTTTTCACGCTAATGTGCACTGTCGCAGTTTATAATCGTGGATAATATGTACGGTATGTCCATACGGGCGGTTCACCAATTCCGGATGTATATAAACTGATTATTATTATTATTATTATTATTATTATTGTTTATATTGAAAACGTTACCCACTGCGCGATCACTGGCGCGTGTTGATTTTTCGTATTATATACAAAATGTATAGCTTATATTCGTTTATAACGAATTTACAGCGTCGATAATTTTCACCGAGCTTTTTACATACTTTACAAAGTAGCTTTGAAGCGCAAATAGGATAAATTCTTCGTCCCGTTTTGGTAATTCCTTCCTTTGTCGGGAACCGTACAAAAAAAAATTACGTGAAAAACGAATCCACACAGCAGTGCGCTATCAATGCAAAACAACAAAACAAACCTAACGAAAATATAATCTCCCTCGCTTTTCACGTAACTGCCAAAGTCGACTTAACAATACGCGCACGCTGCTGACAATTCGCTCATTACGAGTGAAAAATGCCAGAAATCGCTTAATCCGTGTACCCAGCTTTTTTTTTTCTTTCCCCATCCGTTCCGTTATTTTATTACAGGACCTGCAATTGTATACACGTGTCTGTGTATATATACGGTAAAAACATGGTACATCTGCTCGATTTTCGTCTGTCTGTTTGTTTGTTTGTTGTCAGCAATGGTGCGCGTGGATGTTTTGACTGCACGTTTTTCACATGTCGCTGCGCGTGCCCTGTGATTTTAATGCGCTCTCTCTCTTTCTCGATGTTTTTCCCATACACAGGCGCGATTGTAAATTACGTGTGTACATGTCGATATTGCCCTCTATTTTTACAACTTCTCCTAAATTAACAATACCTATATTCCATACGCGAAAACACTATATATATACAATTTTGCAAACTCTTTCCGTATATATACGGACAAACCTTCGTACCCAAGAATTTGCATATTTTCCCTCGCGTTTTCCACGTCGGGGTGAACAAAAAAATCCTCGGAGATCTCCTAAAAGCCAGCGATTTAACGCGGCGCGCTATCGCTAGGCGGAAGGAAAGCGCGTAAAAAAAAGAGGAGAGAGGGTCGAGGAGAGACTCTGAAAAGACGCTAAAAGGGCCGTTTGTACGTGTATATATAGATATATATATAGATATATATAGAGTGTGTAAGAGAAGAATTACCTTTTGGCAGGAATCCAGCGTGTATGAGGCGAGCCTCCATGAGGAGGGACGGCAAGAGGAAGCACATGGCCGTGCAGAGGTGGACGAAGGCCGCAGTCGGTCCGCCGTGACGCCACAGATTGTTCACCACGCCTGCGGAAGTGCCCCCGAAAAGTCGTATAAAAGCCTCCGAGTTTTGAGCAGAGAGCATAGCGCGAGGTTTTATATGGATATGAGCGAGAGGATTCGTATATGGTTGGTAGACGGAAAAAGTCGACCATGGTTGCGAAGGTCGAGTTGTACGAAATTTTATCCTTTTTTTTTAAAGGCTTTTATGAGGTTTGACGTGAAATTTTTAGAAGGAAGTAAGTAAATACTCGTATTTTCTATAGAATATTATTTCTTTTCGTTGAATATTTTATTTTTTTGTAGTAAATATTTATGATTTTAATGGTTAAAGAATGTTGTTGATTAGGGATTATTTAATGTTACTTTATATTTTCTTATATTTCCAACAGTTATAAACATTTTTTAATTAATCCAATCCAATTTTATGGCAAATAACCAATAAACAATTCGTACTTCATCTTTTTTTTAACAACAAAACCAACCTTCGAAATCACTCTCCTGAGAAAAAATCTCTAGTTTCAATAAACCATTTAACCAAAAAATATTAATTCAACCCAATTAAATTTCTGTTAAAACTTGCTAAATAAACCAATAATACCCCTTTTTTTTATCTCGCTCCACCATTAAAAAAAAAAAAACAACCAAAACACTCACCACTATCATGACTACCATTGAGAAGTCCAGAAGGCGGATCACGACTACAGGTGCTGAGATGTCGTCCAAGCTTAATACCATCGTTGGCAAGGTTCCCCAGCTTCAAACATGCTGCCGCCAAGAGGATGGGTAGTAGCAACACACCAGCACCCGCCAATGCCAGGCAAGCGTGCAGTTCAAGTCGTGGTGGTGGGGCGTCCGCTGGCCATGGCAGCGACAGGTACGCTATACAGAATAAAATCGAGACAAGAGTTGGTTAGTAGGCGTGGAATGATGCGTATGTATGGGTCTAATATAATGTAATTTTAGGTCGTTTTAGGGGTTGTGTAGTAAAATTAAGGGAATGAAGTTTTAATTTCAAACAAAAGAAAGCTGGAATAGGTAAGATCAGGAAGTTAGTTGAAAAAAGAACCTGTTTATACGAGGTTATTTTATGTGAACCGAACAGAATTTATTACATCTCAACCGTAATCTCAACTTTTCGCATCCGCAAAAAAAAAGCTCACCGCATCCAACCCCTAATAATTCATCATTCAATTTCTCTTTCTTCCCAAGACCATCCATAACTCCCCCGTACATCAAACCGAATTACCTCTGACAATCGTGTTCGTGCGCCTTTCTTTCTCTTCCCCCCGAAAAATCGACTCGGACGACGAAAATCGCGTTAGGACCCGGATTATGGGAAAAGTTTGGAAATTGTTTCGGCCGCTCCCTTCCATGCTCACATACGTATACGTGGGTACACACGCATGCGCACACACACGAGGGCTCCCTTAATTGAGCGTGCTTTAATTAACTCTACGCGGCAAGTTCTGCGCGCCGGGACCCTCGTAATTCAAGGTCCGCACGAGCGCGCGCCCCCCTTTCTTTTCGTCGTGTCTCTCTCTCTCTTTCTCTCTCTTTCTCTTTCGCGACGGACTAACGACCTCGTCTAGGCGGCGATGAGAGAGGGACAAGTGCATCGCTGTTGCTACAGTGTAGAGTCGGACGAAATAAGGAAGGAAAATTGTGTCGTCTGCAGTAGTGGTAGGTTGTCACGGGGATTCGTTTGGAAAAGTCACGGTGCGGAGGAAATTAATGGTCCCGTGGATATAGAAGTCTTTTTGAAAGCGATTGTTTTTTTATTTTAAGAGAGTTCTGATAGTATCTGACTGGATGAAATCTGTGTATCTTTTTTTTAATTTTTGTTTGTTGGCGAGCTATGATTTGTTAGGAAAGTTGTATAAATATATTTAGAGTAAATAATGATAATACATTCAAATCAAACAATTTTAGTTATTCTTATCCATATTTATGTTTATAAAAATTGGGTTAAGTAAAAGTTAATTATTTTAGTATCTTAAAAATTTTAGTCCAAATCCGATGATTAATTATTGTTTATATAACGAGACAAAAAACGAGAAAACTTTATGTTCCATGACAAAAAAGAATAATATCAACTTCTCGCTTCAAAAACCACCAAGTTTTCTAAAATTTAACTTAAGCTTTTTTTTAAACAATAATTTGTCTCTATACAAAGTTTCATAGAACTCTCTTAAATAAAGCTCAATTCTGCTAACCGAAAACACAGCTTACTTTAGAGTCAAAAAAAGATAATAAAAGAAAAAACAGTTATCATGTACTATCAAGTCTTAAAAGTTCATAAAACCAACATTACATTAAATTTAAAAATCACACTCACCGATAAATCTCCGCGTACACCTGACAGCAATGTAGGCCTGGAACGCAACGGCGATGATCCCATACCAACACGACCATAAACTATTAATATGTCCTCTGCCACAGGCACCCGAGTCGCGTCTCCTCGACGATGACGACGTAGACCTTGGCGTAGGCTTGTAACGGGTACGAGAGCCGGCAATACCACCGTTCCCGGTCACCGTAGTCGTCACACCTGCGGCATTGACGCTCGCGACGACGGGCAGCGCCTTCAGCGGCTTCTTGCACTTGGCCTGGTTCACGTCGTTGTTGTTCTCGTAGCCCATCAGGCTACCGCTCATCGACATCCTGGCTACGCCTGTTGACAATTCAAAGAGAAGAAAATTGTGTGTTAATTTTTTTTGTCGTTACAAGATCGTGTAAAAGATGAAAATATAATATTGAAATATTCTTTAAGCTAGTTGAAATGAAAAAGTAGAGCTTTTGAAAAGATATAAAAAACCTAACAACGACGTATTGATGAAATAAGTCTAATTTTTATGATAAAGTCAATTCAATTTGCAAACAGATTCAGCATATTCATCATCTTCCATAAAGCTATTTTCATTTAAACACTCAATTGACTTAAGTGCCCGGCAAGAGCATGCTCAACCCGCGTTGCATAATAACATCAAAAAATTTCGCAATGCCCTCGAAGAATTTTCATCTCATAAATCCAATAGTACCCTCTCTTTTTCTCTTTCTCTCTTTCTCTCTCTCTCTTTCTCCTGCAAACTCTTCCGCATCAAAGTATCGAAAGACACGAGTCGCGTCGTGCGACGCGGAACGAAGAGAGAGAGAGAGAAAGAAAAAGCGAAGGAGCTCCCAAACTTAAGTAGCGCGCGTACAGCGGTACAAAGATAAACTTTTTCCCCTAAGACGAAGAAGAAGAAGAAGTCGAAGTAGCCGAGCAAGAAGAAAGAAGGAAGAAGGAAAAAAGGCGCCGACGTAGGGACTGTCTTTAAGCCCCTCTCTTTCTCTCTCACTCTTCGTTCAGTGGCGTGCGAGAGATAAAGTACTACGGGTGGAGAGAAATTTTTCTCCCGTACCGTCCGCCCGCATAAAAACACGACCCTTTTATTGCCGAACCCTTTAAGTTCACCCCCGTTCCTCCTTCACCTTCCACTTCTTATCCATTGGCCTTCCTTTTTGCTCTTTTTAATTAAGCCTCGTTTGCACGTGAATTCGCGTACGTACGCAGGTGAACTCATAGAATTTACGGCGCGACGTCGTAAAGCGTAGCCCGGGAAATTTTAAAAAATGATTAGGTCGGGGTATACGACCACGGACTAATTTTTCCTCGTACGAAGGCGAGAGAGAGAGAGAGAAAAAAAAAGAACGAGCGAAGGCGGGTTTTAATTGAATCATAAAGAAAAGGCTTTAATTTTAATAATGCTCCACAGCGTCTGGGAGTAATCGACGATGAAGAATTATGAGGGCTGTGTTAGCAAGGTTTTAGCCTGATTACAATTTGTAAAATGACCAAGGAGGAATGGCGCAGGTGGGCGAAAGTTCGAAAATTTATGCAGATTTTTATACTTTACTAGCTTGCTGCTATATCTAGTTACGTTATAACTCTATTTTCTCATGTTTCGTAATCAAATACAACTACTTGTACCCCTGACAAGCTCAATTTCACGGTTAGAATTAAAACAGTCACTTACATAACCCTATGCATTCCTAATTTTCCACTATTCCAATTCGCCCAACGAAATCCTACCCGTTAAACGTCTCCTTCTCTTCCTCTCTCTCTTATTTCTGTCTCTCTTTCTCTCTCGTTTTCTCTTGCTAGAAATACACATCCCGTTTTACAACGTTGCTAGCCTCGCTCTCTCGCGCGGCATTGAAATTCTTTACTGCCATTGCACCATTTCCAGGTGCGTTGAGCTCGCGTAGAATTGTCCTGACGTCCGAGTTTATGCAGTCCCTTCTCCTCGTCGTCGTCGTCCTACCCCCCAGGGGGAACGAACGCGAAATTTACGATCGCTCGTATTTTCCTCTCAAGGGAAGGGGAGAAAAGAAAGAGAAAGAGAGAGAGAGAGAAGGAGAGGCGAGGAAGGAACGAGTAAGATTATCCTTTGGTTATTTTTCGAGCAAGCTAAGACCAACACGTGACGGAGAAAATGCGTTCTCATTTTGACACGTTTTTGGTGGTTAGTGTTTGTTTATCTTGTTTATCTAAGGACAGGCGTCGATTTGTTACTTCAGGTCTGCTTTATTCTATAAGTTAGAGAATAATAGTAGTAATAAATTGTAATTTATTATTTAATTTTACCGTTTGCTATTTAAATAACTTGTTTGTTTTTTCAATATTTATTGTAAGAGAATTCGTAGATATATAATGTCACAAAATAAAATTTATAACAACAAGCAATTCTGAATGCATTTCTTAAATTTAATACTCGTAACAATTATACTTTGAATATATAAATCTATCGTACAAATAGCAGAAACGTTTTCAATTTTATTATAAAGTTTAAAAATTGTTGTTTTGAAATCTCATTTTAAATACCACGTATCAAAAATTTTTATGTAAATTTCGACACTGAAGACGGTGGACAAGACTCTTCTGGCTATTCGCAAAATGAATGAAAAGTTTCAGTATCCCCTCATGGAGATATCGGAATCACTGAAGGATATGCTGAGTATTTTCAATCACGTGACTAAGCATAAGATGCTGGAGGCCCATATTAACAACATCGTCTTCGTGGTTAAAAATTCGACGACGAAGCATAAGGATACGGAGACGGATTTATAGGAAGAACAACAATATATATGAACTTTCGAAAAAAGTATGAAGAGAAGATAGATAAAGATATCCAGTGTATGCTACCCAAATTGTCCAAGAACTCCATAAGAGCTGTACAAGCTTTCTTGATTTAACTTGGCATAAATTTTCTCTTCCATTTCCGTAGTTATAACGATACTTTATTACACGACTCCTCGACAATATCTGAACCGAATTATTCAATTTACGAGAGTACTGTACACATTTATGCAGATAACCACGAGCTTATTTACGAGGCCAGATACGAACCGGGTCCGCGAGGTCGCAATTACACGTCTAAAAAAAAAGCTCCTTAATCAAGTCGAAAAAGAAAGGAAAAGTCTCGCGCCCACCTTATCCTTATCTCCTCCCTCTGCATACGCTCGACCCTCCTGTTTCGCTCGGCGACGTACTTCCGAGATTCTGAGATGCTTATCCTCTCGTCTCTTTCTCCTTCTCTCTCTAAAAAAAAATGAGGGTCGCGACGGGAAAAAGAGAGTAGCCAGTGGCCCGTAATCGATAAGACCTGGGGGAAGGGGAGGTTGGGCGTTGAGAAACTAAAGTGGCCCGTAAATTTTCCCGGGCTCTCGGTCGCCCTCCTCGTAAATTCGAGCCTTTTGTCGCGCGTCCTGGAAGGTGTAGTCCCCGGAGTATGATTTGTAGATGAAGCAAGAGGGGAAGCTGCTGAAGCTATGGTCGTCTCGAGATTGACTTGAGCAGGTGCAGCGTTGCTGTTGCTGCAAGGGTTTTATGGGGCTGAGGTGGGTTATGAGGCTGCTGGGCATAGATTGATTTCGATGAGATGGAAGATTTTATGACAAGCTTTTGCTTGCTTTTGTTGAGTAAGCAGAACAGTAACATCCCTTTATTTTTTTCGAATATATAAAAAAATTACTGATTTTAACTATAACAAAAAGAAAAGAAATTGCATATTATACTAATCTTTAACATTGTTTTCCCACGTCACGTACCCTCCACAACACACGAAAAGCCCACGTATGCAAAAGGCCATTCAGCACGCACGTGTCTCACTCCACTCGTCCTCACACTACTACCACTCTCACGCACTCGACGAAACAAAAAAAAAAAAAAAACTCCCCCTCAGCCTGCAGCACAACCGCATAAAAACGCAGCTAAGACCCCCCCACGACAAATCGCCCGCACGCGCGACATTCCTTTGCGCCCTTGCGCGCATGCATGCTTCACGCCCCTTTCCTCCTCCCCCTCTTCTCTCGTAAAGCCGCACGTGTCCGCGTTTTTTTTTCGGTTTTTTACAACCACATGGAATATGACGATGACGGCGTCGTGTTTACCTTGCGGGAGAGGGAAAAGCCACGCGCGAAATCAGGCGCGCGGAATTCCAGCAATTACCGCAGCTGCGCCAGCTATTCGGGGGAGAAGAAGAGGTGGAGAAGGGGTGTGAATGGATGAGGGGAAGAAAAGGGGAGAGAGAAAGTTTTTCCACAATATGCTGACAGTATAGTATGAACGCAAGGGTGGTAGGCTCATGTGTATAGGGATTTAGTCGCGAGGGAAATAATTGGGGTGTAAGTAAGCTGGGGAGGAGGACGATGATACCAGGGATATGCTTGCATTTTTTGGTTAGGCATAGATTTTGTTTGAAGTCTGTATCTGTGCTACTTGAAATATATGATGAGTTCGTACTTCGAAGTATTAGTAATATTTTTTTATTTGCAAGTAAGGAGTATCAGTAGAAATGGATGAATACGGTCAGACATATAGTTCTCTATAGTTATGTAAAAGTATATTTTCAAGTTTCCAATATTATTCTATTTCGTTTGTCCTACAATTCTCATACCATTCCACATTTTTCATTCAGGAATACGAGCTTAAAAGATTCACCAAGATTTCCAATCAATTTTCAATGTCGCAAGCAATTTGTTTCATGTGAAAAAGGTCGGTGCATTAAACCTGCAGTGGTAATCCGTTAAATGCGATACCTTTGATTCACTGCTCACCTCTAACCCATCTCTTAAATCCGCCTCATAACTACCGCTCTTACAACCTGTCCTATCTTCCTGCAAAAACCAATATACGACACGTACCACAATCTCTCTCTTCCTCTTCCTCTCTCTCTCTCTCTCTCTTCCTCTCTCTCTCGCACTCTCAACTCATCAAACGGCCAGCCATTACCCAAACTCAGCGCTGTAATTGCTCCAGCACGCGAACTCCCCAACCGGCCATCTAATCCGAAATATTCCGTATGATCGAAGTGCTCGCGTCATCGCTCCCATCCCATTGCGCGTGCGAATTATCGGGAGAGCGTCGTGTATCTCCCGAGAGGAGAGAGAGAGGGAGAGAGAGAGACGAGCGAAGTGTCGGATGCAGCGGAAAGCCGAAATCGCGAGCGTCTTCGTTGGGGATTCGACTAATTAATCCAACTGGTTGCAGAGAGGGTGAGGAAGTTTCATGCGGATTGGGAGAATTGAGTGTTAGGAGTTGTAAGTATGATTGGGGTAAGAGAATAATTCGTAAGTGGTAGTATAAATAGTTTTGATTTTTAAATTGTTTTTTTTTCTCTGATAGTATCGGTTTTAATAGACGGATGATATTAACATTTTCACTAAAGGTATTTCGAATAAATGGAAAATGTTATTTATTGTCATTTGAATTAAATCAATAGTTGATTTTAATGATTTAATAGAGTTTTAACTGAAACATCATAATTATAGACAATCTACACTTCAGTATTCAAGTTCGAAACAAAAAAAAAGCAATTTATTTCGTGTTTCTCTACTACAGCACGTCTGATTATTTCAGAACTAACCGTGCACATTCATACATTTTAACAACCACTTCATCCACCATTTCATATCGCACCACCGCCGTCACTAACACACAGTACTATACCACCACCACTACTACTAGCAATACAACTACAACGACGTAGAAAGTGACTTACCCTGGGCGAGAGTGCTTGCTGCGACGTCGTCGTCGCGCGAGCGTGCGGTGTCTAAAGTTTCGAGTGGGCTTCTTCCGGGTAATTAGTTCGGGGCGCGGGCATCTTCGGCGGCACTGGCGCCGGCAGCATCTGCAACCAACAAGAAGGAAGACATAAGAAGGGGGTGAGGTTAGTCTAACCAGTTAATCGTGACTCGTTTATAGTATATACGCTGCGTACGCGGTTTTGTGTAAGATGGAATTGTTGTCGCGTAAGTTGACGATGGAGTTTTCGAGAGTATGAATGGGTAGAATGGTGGGAAAGTTTTTATATAAGTGTGTATTGTATAATTGTAGGAAAAATTAGAACAAATGCAAGTATAATGTAATAAATTATCTCGTAGCATTCAAAACGTTGCATTACCATGTCACCAGTAAATAAAGAAAAAACAATTACAATCATTCTATTCAGGAAGAAATAACCATTAACTCCCGCTAAAACAATAACTTAGGTGCACCCCAAAATTCCACCTCGACAATTAACTTGGCGAATTCCATCCATCTTATTACCTTCATGAAAAAGACTACCCACCGACCTACAGATCTCTCATCTCATGAATCCTCATAAAAATCTCAACCACCACCGCAACGTCGGGCAGCAGACACCGACAATCTCGGCTGGCTTTTTCCTCGTGTCTCTTATCCTCCTCTCGTGGTTCGTTAATTAAAGACCAGCAGCATCCACAACGCCGGCGGCGGGTCGAACAATGGCGTAGGAAAGATAACGCCGGTGGCCCATTAGCCGGATTAGCGTCTTTTCGCCCCGCGGGAATTCGATTTTCGTAATTAGCTCGGGCTGTAGGTGGGGGTAGAAAAGGTGCGTTATTAAGTGGCTAGGTAGCCACGGGAGGCGCGAGATGATAAGCGCTGAGGTGTTGTTGGCGGAGGAGAAGGTGGGTTAGTATAAAGAGGGTAGAAAAGAGTTTTTTTTTATTCTTCCCAGTAGTGGTGGGAAAGTGGGTAGACTTTCTGGTTTTTACGTAGTTATTATAGCGTAGTACTATGATGCTTATCAACAGTAGCATTATACAAGTATTTAGTAAAATAGCTTTGCAATTTTTGTTATACCAGAGGATAAGGACTGAGCTTCTCCAATCTTTGCAACAACCCCATCACTAACCATTTAAAATATTCAACAGCTCGCGCAACTCACGACCATACCCCACAGCTTACAACTACCCCTCCACCCACTATGCCATTTAATCACGACCTCCATCGCCGCTGGGTATAGTAGTTCTCTATCGCTGCAATAATCCGCGACCTCACGCGGAAAATTGATGACTCTTCGTTTGCCTCACATTGCACGCACGTACACACGCCACGCCAGAACGCAAAAAAAGATGATTAATTCGTCCTTCCGCTCTCCTCTTTCGCAGAAGAAAAGTTGGAAAGCAAAAGCTCCCGGGAAATCGCCGCGGACTCTCTCTCTCACTTTTTGTTTCTACGAGCCAAGCGCGGCCATAGCTTTGAATAATAGAATCGCACATTCTTTTCCCCCGATGCGAGGGCGCATGGACGTAGGGGTAGGGATTTCCGTAGGTTCTTTATTATGATTTTTTTTTTCAGCAACGCTGGGTGAATAATGCAGAGAGATGATGAATAACGATGGTTGAAGGTTCGTATACCGCATCTACTGAGTAATAATAAACGAACGGTCGAGAGGACCGGCTGAAAGCTGCTTACACATACCGTATTTAGTGTTTTGTTTCAGTATCTCACTACGCTATACGATAACCATAACAGCGACGTAGCGATCGAACCATATATTTTCTTCTCGCTTTAAACTCTAATCTCTACCACCCTAACTCTTTAGTGACACTTAATATCCATTGAACCCTTGCAATTACCCACCCTTATCCTTTCAAAGTCCCTTTTTACCGCCAACAATTCAAACTTCCTCAAAAGCGACGCCGTAAAACGCAAAATCACTCGAACCACGCGCGCACGCGTATAACAATGAAAAACCATGCCTGAAAATAATCTCCTCTTCTCTCCCTTTAGTCTCTTCGCATCTCGAACTTTACCAGCACTCGTCTACGCCACCTTTTTCCTCTCGCATCGCCCGTCAATCGAACTTCTCCCGCGGGGCGTAACGTTCCCCACGCAAAAAGGGAAGCATTGTTCACCTCTACCAGCTTTCGTATAGAGCTATATATCGATATACACATATATGTATACGTCGATAGAGGGATTTGCATGTCTTCGTTCTCGAAGAAAGCTCGCGCGTGCAATATTGACACTGTTTCTATATACTCAGTCGAACGTGACGTTCGAGGTGGCACACGCCAGCACCTAACCCCGAAATCCCATTCCGACACATACATATATACATGTACGTACGTATGTATGTATGAGAGGGTGTTGAGAGGCGTCGTGGCGCGATAATTCTAGGGTCCTCGAGAACACGAGATGCTGCTGCTGCTACTGCCACCCTCAGTGTCGGCGTCGCCTGTTAATTGGTCCGCGGAAAAGAGGCGACCGGTTCTTTTTTCGAGGTTGAGATTGAGGTGCTGGTTGGTCGTGTGGATTGGGAAGTGGTTATTGGAAGATTGAGGAACAATGGATTGTAAGGGTAGGTCTAATTTGTTAAAAAGTGAAGGTGATAGAAAGGCATAAAAAGGTATATTTTGTGTATGCTTTATAGTACGTAGATGTATTAATTTTAATAATTGACGTATTCAATACACTCAGATGAAGAAGTTTAAATTAAAATACCAGAGTTCTAATGAAATAACTGTTTAACCTTCAGAAAATTCTTTATTATTTATTTATACAAATTAAAATGCTTACTATATTCTACATCTTATATTATAAATATAAGCTACACTTTACGATTACACATTATACACATTATTGAATCCAGTTAATACCCATTATCTTTCAACTGCATGAAACTACTAAATTAATATAATTCTGAGAACCTAAAGTTACGTCGTTACATAATCCTAGGCGTGTATGCGCGCGAGCGCTTCCCGCTCGTCATTTCGTGTAACTCATTAATGTCTGAGACGAAGGGGTGCCGCTTGGTAGAGTGGGTAGTAGTATAATTCTAGAACACGATGCGATTTTCCAGGCGCTGGCGTGCGACTAATTATGAATTTTCAATGGCACCCGTTGAAATTCAATAGGTTTGATATTTGCCTCTGCGTAAATGATTCAATGAGAGTTGAGCTGTTAACGGATTTTAAACTTAAATTTAGCCGTATTTTTGTTAAACTGTCTAGGCTACGTGGTAACCTTTAGTATAGAGTTCACCCTTCGTACCACGGGAGTAAAGATAATTCCACAGCAAATGGACTGGCTCTTGTCCCTCTTAATCGAATTAGGAATCGATTGGGAGTGGCAGCGCGCACAAGCACTCGAAACACGTCGGCTCAGTTAAAGAAAACGAGGAGCGAATAAATACTATCGTTTCTACCTTCCGTTAGAATATTTTAGAGAGAGTGACACGCGCGGCAGTAAAATAATTAACGAAGTAGATTTAGAAAAACCAACGACGGAGTCGATTAAAAAAACAGACATCGGTGGCTCAGCGGTGGAAGCGGGTAAAACTTTTCCTCAACCGTTTCAACTTCCTAATCACCGCGTTTTTAAAGCAATTTCTACGCGCTCCTCGCTCTGTCAAAAGTTTTTCCCCATCAACTTCCAAACGAGACCCCGGCGACGTCTGCGCATAGAGTAAACACTTGAAAGTTTGTTTATTTCTCGCTAGGCTAAAAGAATTTTTACGTTACCCCCTCCTCCGTGGAAAAGATTAAAGAGCATGGTAGACTGATTACTATCCTATAAAATATTAACAATCGCCAGACGTGTACAAAGGGACATGCATCTGGCGAGTAGAGAAAAAGAGAGAGTGAGAGAGGTAAAAAAAGAGCGCCGGCGGCTTAATTAACGACGCGAATCAATAGGCCTCTGCAGTGGACGTCGATTTCATCGAGGGAGAGAGAGAGAGAGAGAGAGACAGCGAAAGTGGACCTTTGAAGGGACACCCACGCACGTACAGCGGTATGATATTACCGGATGCATACACGAGAGAGGGAAAATTCGCCGAGTGGAATAAGGCTTTGTACGCGGGCAGCGTGCAATTACCCGTATATTCATTCGTTTTCGTTGTACATCTATATATGAGAATTTTCAATGTTTTTCATAAAAATAAATTTTTACAGTAATAAATAGACCTCCACACTTGTTAACTATATACACAAGTACAAAAGTATCAATGACCCGATGATACCAGCTAGCCGCAATCACATTGCAGAACCGAACCGGATGTATATATATATATATTTTGGACACCCACGATTACATCGGCCGTCGCGTCCATTCAAATTCACCGAGGCGTGCATGACGCTGCTAATAAATTATACGCGCCGGTTTTTCGCGCAGAGGGTTGGCTGCCTTTGAAGATAGCCGACGGGCTATTTAAATGCATTAACATTTTTGTCCGTACGCGTGAGGTATATATATACGTGAGGGTGCGCGCGACGCGAGTAAATATAGGGGAAGAGAGAGAGGAACTGACGACATAGCGTGGTTATTTGATATTTGTTGATAGGGTGATGATAAATTTGATATTGTCGCGTTGGGTGTATTTGTTAATAGGGTAATGAACGTATAGAGTTGTTGGAAACTCTTTAATTAAGATGTATTTTCCGTTAAATAATCCTATTCTATACTTATTATGGCGGAAAACAATAATATTCATTGAATCCCAGCATTACTTTACAATTTTATACTAGACATGTTTTAACGACGTCAACCTCGTAAAATTAAAACTTCGTTAAAATTTAATCACGTTTTATACTAAAAAAAAAACAACAAAAATAATCAATATTTCAACCATCACACATCTAATCTTATCTTTAACAGTTCATAAACGAAGCTATCAACATTCAATCTCTCGTACAAAGAATCGCGTAATTAAATCGCATAGTAACTGAATCTAAAAGACAGACAATAACCTCGATCCTTGCGCACCTAAGAACCGCGTGTAATCCCTTACACACACCTTCCACTTAATGTCCTCGCGCGCCATTTACTCGAAGATAATTTCGCGAATACCACCGGTGTATATTCCGTAAAAGATCCCTAACGATTGCGCCTCATTGGAGCGCTAGCGAGCACACGGAGCTTAATTATCTCGCGAGTAGGGCTTGCGTAAACATCATTACGAGAGCGTAACGAGCAGCAGCAGCAGCAGGTACTCCTTGCCGTGTAATCAGCTGACGACGATAAAGTCTGCGAAATAAGCTGGATGTTCTTTCTCCTCCATCCTCGGTAAATTTTACGCGACGTTGTAAAGCTGGGTAAACGATGACTTTTGATATAACGTTATAATATAATAGAAGCGTATAGAACGAATTGTGGAGAATTTATAAGCTGTACTGCTGCAAGCGACACATGAAGAGTGCGTTATTATAACAAACGTCATATTCGGTGCCCGAATTATCATGCGACACGGTTTATATCGCCTCTCGTGAAACCAAAACAACAACGTGTGGTTCTCTCTTCACACGTAAACCAACAACAGCAAGAACGAAAAAAAGAACCGACAACTTTATTAAACCTCGCCACCCACAAAAGAAAGCTTAATTGCGAGTGTTTGTCCGTGAACGAAGACCGAACGAAAATGTGAAATTTCATAAAGGATGCTGCTGCTGGTCGGCCGTCGTTAAGGCCAATTCTTCGTGGGCGTACAACGAAATTGCATTAGGCGTGACGCTTGCGACCCTGGTGTATTTTGTCTCTGTATGTGTGTGTATACACCAGCTAAAACTCGATCATTTTGTCATTAAGCTCGAAAGCTGAGTTTCTACGGAAGCGTGAAATGAATTTCTTCCTTTGGGGTTGTTGGGTATAACGAAAGTGGGTTAGGTGGATGTTATGTTGTTTTCTTGGTGGACAGTCGTACTGATTTTTTTCTTTAGTTTCGTATAAAAGTAAATCAAAACTTTATTTTATTGTTTGTTCAAGAAATATGAGGAAACTAGGGTAAATGGTTTTAGCTGTTAGCATAAACTTAAAGTAGGATATTCTCATTCTATAAATATTAATTTTCGCTACATTATAGCATGATTTTCCAGACAGAAACCTCGAGCTTTTTTATATACATATATTAAAACCGTCACTCACCCTACGTTTCTTCATTCCCCACCTTATAAGTATAATCCACCACCAACGATCCATCAATCACAGCGCATCTACACTCCCACAGTGAAATCCATCACCACACCGAGATGAACAATTAAAACAGCTACGTGGAGGGTTTTTACCCCCTCTGCAAACATAGCGACGCACTCAAGAACCGAGGAATTGGCAAATTCAATGCGACGACTTCTCCTCTCCAAGGTGTCACTGTCTCTCTTTCTCTTATATACGAAACACAAAGAGACGCGCACCGTCTGCGTCTCCTCCTCGGTCGCCAGTAGTATACAATGCGTCGCGTTTTTCCCTTTGTAGGCGCGCCGACACGTCTTGGAGGAAGACGCAGCCGACGGTATCTCATGAGCGGCAATTAGCGCGCGAGAGAGAGAGAGAGATTCAGTTTCGAATTTGTTTAATTAAATCGGAGATACGCGCAGTGGTATAGGATGTGCGCTTTGTTCGAAGTGAGAAAATCAGGGGCGTTGGTGTTTTTGAAATTTAGGAAGAGTGAAGTTGGTTATAATCTTGAAAGTTAGTTGGTGCGTGAAAAGTCTAGTTTATTAAGAAGATAAAACGCTCGTTATATAAATTAAAAATGTAGCTTATTACTCTTATCAAGGATAGTAGACTCATAGCGTAATAATATTTATTTTTAACTGAACTCAGCTTAACAATAACTACCAAATTTTTCCTTCCACAACCAACCCAACCTTTCCCTTTTTCCTTCACTCTACACGCAACCAATCACATCACCTTTCCCTCGTCCCCGTCTACTTGACACTACCTCGTACACCCGTCAGTCCATTTTCGACAGCGAAGACGACGACGACAGCAAACACCGTCTGTTCGCGGAAAATCCTATTTGCCGAAACAATGCGCTGGCACTCTTACCACTCTTTTTTTCCTCTCTCTTACCACAAAGGCTTGCGTTGTGTGTATGTCGCTGACACGTCGATCAAGGACTGCGCGAATTTTTCGAAGGTCCATAGTAGAATTGAGAATAGAACAGGAACGTAGTAGAGGGAACAACACAAAGGATCCAACTCGAAGAGATTTTTCGTGAGTTGCTGTCGAGTGAGTTTGAATAAGACGAAGGGAGAGTGAAGTAGCGTAGAGAGAAGATTAATTTTTTTTTTGCGTTCTCGTCTGGGTGTATACGAAAAGTGAGTGTAGGGGAGAAGGTAGCGTAATAACGAAGCAACGAGAAAACGAGGCACAATAATACGTGCCGTTTAGTAGCAGGCCGTAATCCAGCGAGATAAGGAGTACTGCACTCTCGCCTCCCTCCTGAACGCACGTTATCGGGAACGAAGCGAAAGGATAGAACAGCAGTAGCAGTTTTCTAGATGTTCATTGCCCTCGTGTGCTTGCCCGTTTTCTCTCTCTCCTTTTTTTTCCTAGTAATAGTAACAGTAACGTGCGTTAGAGGCGAACGCATTGCAAAGGGTCTTGGTTAATGTACGCGAATGCATAGAGATGTTAATTAAAAATGTATATATATACATAGCTGACGTGAATATATAAAACGAGCTCGAGTAGCAATAGTCCTGTACTCACCACTGTACTAGCGATTTACGCGTGGTGATATAACACCTGCGCGCGCCAGTAGTACAGTCGCGCTTCGATCGGACCGAACGTTTTTTTTTTTTGCATTGCGTGGTGGTATGTAGTAGTCACGAGAAGCGCTCGTTATATACGCCGGCTGTGGTGCTGGCGCGTTGTGTCGGCGATTTATGGGTGGAAAGTACGCGGTTCGGTCGAATTGTATTTGCGTGTGTCTCGGATATATGATTTAGGGGTAAAGAAAAGTCCGCGTCGTCGTCGGCGTCGTCCTCTCGGCTTTTGTCGGTTATTGAATTAGTGCGGTGGATGTGGTATTGAAGTTTTGAATGGTTTTATTTTATTTTTAGGGATGTGGGAGGTTTCGGAATAAGTGAATGCATCGAGTTTTTCGGACGGAATTGTTCGTAAACTTATGGGGAATGGAGAGACGATTCCTAAACACGGTGTTGAGAAAAAAACAAATATTTGTTATTTTCATTGGGAAACCCCACAATTTATAGATGAAAATTCCTACGTGACATTGTAATTTTTGTAAATGTATTGTCTTTTCCGTGCAGTGGAAGGCAGGTTTATTTAATTGCTTAAATCACTTTACATCCTTTATAACCATCTTAAACCCTAAGATGTTTCATAAAAAAATGGTCTATTTAAAAAAAAAACAATAATCCATTATAAGTTATACGAGTTCTTCGCCTGCAGTCAAAAAGTTAACAGCGTTTACCCAAACAATATACCTTGAAAAACCATTCGCCTCATTCCTCCACCCCAATTCGATTTCGCCTCGCACCCCTGCACAAGTCAAAGACTTCTCATCAGGTTCCTTCTTCTCTTCCTCCCTAAGGAAGAGAAAACGAATAAATGCACGTACGGTACGCAAGTACGCACGTCCAGTCGTGCATTCTCTCCCCTATAAATAAGGTATATATATACGCAGCAATTCTACCCCCGATGATAAATAATCGTAGCTGCATGAGCGAGCGAAGGAAAATCCTACGCACGCAGAAGTAACAGAGAGAGTGAGAGAGAGAGATGACGCGCCGGTGAGTCAGCCCCGGTTCGCTCTCGTGTCGCCATGGCGACTGTACAAGTAAGAGAGGATGAGGCTTGACAAACGGTGGTGGTCCGAGGTCCACGCGCGCGTCTAATTTGTTTGCAAGAGACGAGAGAGAAAGAGAGAGCGAGATAAGAAGGATTCTTTCGTCCTGTAATTAATTGAGACTCTTGCGTAATGAATGAACGGATGTGTAAGTTAAAAATTTTCGACGAAATTTGCCGCTGTTTAATTTTACGAGGACGTGGAATAATGAATATTCGCGATGCTCGCTTTTTGGGGTATACCCCCCTCCCCCCACCGGATGCTCTTTCAGTACGACAGAGAAAGAGAGAAGAACTTTAGACGATTTTCCTTTTTAATTACTTCGTGGAAGAGAAGAGGTCGCAAGGCGAGGATTCAATTCGTCCCTCTGTTTTGCCTTTTCCAGAGGGCCTTGATTAATGCTTAATTGCAAGCAAAGGTAGGTTAAGGTTGCTCTGCGTATAAATAATTTATACAGACGAGAGATTTGTGTGATGTTTTCTCGTAAGTGAAAAATACCTACACATCATAAGATTCTTGTACAATACATCCATAATAGCGTTAATGGGTTGGTGAACTTTCCTTTCGCCAACTTTGGAATTTACATTCGACTATAACTCAAAGGCTTCGCTTCTTCTCCTTAGCGGCTATAAATTGTGGGAAAAATTTTTTGGCAACGGCCGCCGTTAAGTGCCGATTTTCAAGTCGCCACAACGCGCGTATCGTATATCATACGAATATTATAGATGGACGCTCCTTTAAACCCGGATATTTCTTTTATTTGTGATCGAATCTATGGATTTACGAGGATCGTCGTCGAGTTGAGTTTGGATTTACCCGTACAACCCGATGTTATTTTTTTCCTTTATTTATGATGGATCGGATTACGATTATATAGTTGCCTTTTTTACTTTATTTCTCAGGACGACGAGATGGAACGTGTAATATGAAATACGTAAAATTTTCCATGGGATAAGAGTATTTTTATTAGGATTATCCGGTTTTTGAAGACGTTTCCTTTTTCTAATTAAAATAGCATCACGTATCCGCATATTTCCCCCCCCAAAATATAATACAAATTCATCAAAAATCCAAGGCTCTTTATCGATAACTTCCTCGTTAATCCTCTTAAACGACCAAACTTCTACTCTTCCCCTTCCACATCCATCACCCAAAAATTATCCATATATAGGCGTTCGCTCGACACCGACCGTATTCACCCTCCCACTACTTGCGAAAATTCATCGATGTCCATCCCATCTCCTTCGAGCCTCAGGGCAATATATCGCGATTAAATAAATCTCCCAGCGCTTATATCGCTCGATAAACCGCTGCCGCTGCCGCGTCGTACGGCATACGTGCAAGAAGGAGAATAGATCTCTCTCTCTCTCACTCGAGGAGAGAAGAATTTCGTGCACGTATATGGTAGTAGTAGTAGTAGTCGCTATGGAAACCGCGTGTACCCTCGCCTATACTCTCTAATTCCTTTCTTTAAAGGGGCCAGTAATGGGTACTCGGGATGGTTCTCTTTTTTTCGAGAGTGAGGTAGGAGGGGTAGTAGAGAGTATGAGGGGATTGGAAAACGATCGAATTTGAGTTTTGAAGGGCGTTGGGTTAATTGGAAAAGTTCCGATTGGGAAATGAATGGAGAGATACACGGGGTGGTTGGACTTTTTTTTTATGGTGTTGTGTTTTGTGTAGGGGTAGTACGGGAGGGATGGAAATTGTTTATGCAAAAGGAAGACGAGAGAAGCTTGGGTAATGGCTTATTGAATCAGCGATATAATCTATGGAACATAAAATTATAATGGAAATTTTACTTAGGCTTATTTACTTCGTGGTCATTTATGAAAATGGTAAACTAAACAGAAGTGAAAAAAGGCGGTTGTAGTCAGCCGCTCATATTCTTAATCGAATTTTCCATAATCGTAAAATATTTTCCAACTTCCTACCTTAATTATACCATAATATCACGGTATCAGAGCTTCCACAGACTATATACACATTGAAAAAAAAATATTCTTTAATAAACAGCCTACGCGAATTCTCCCCCGAGAGTTACTAAATCCTCCTTACCATCCAATTTTTCATCCTCATTTCATCATCGCTCCATTATTCTTATATTACATTCTATTAACCCTCCTCGTGAAAAATGATTCCGACAAAAACCTTCTCCTCCTCCGTACACGCACACAGACACACAGTGATTTTTCTCTTACCGCCCTCCCTCTCATTTTTCCCTCAATCCAAAAATCATTTATAACCATGCCTCATTCCCTCTTACAGCTATAATCTTATATATTAACCCTAATTAACTCTAACCTACGTGTGAAAAACGACTGGCAACGACTTTTTCGAAAGAATAAATCGCTCTGTTTGCCATTCGCGCGTATACACGTGATCTATGTATGTGCGGTAGTGGCTGTGTTATCCAGCGACTGATTGATGGTCGATTTTCGAGTGCGAGTAGCCACAGCGACGTCTACTTTAGTAAGAGACGCATTTGGAAGGTGCTACTTCCGTGTCGTTCTCTTCTTTTTTTTTCTCTACTCCTTCGTAAGGAACGCGCCGGATTCGGCTGTCAGCGGTGTCGGAGATTTACGAGCTCCTAGAGAAAGAAAAAAGAAAGCAGCCTAAAGGTTCGAGTGCCTCTGGTGGCTTCCCAAGTGTCAAGAAAAAGTACGAAGGCAAATTGTGTTTTAAAGACTCCGAGCCTGCCCAGTTTATCTGCGATTTCGTATATATATATGGACGTGAGTTTAGTCGCGCTATTTAGACACATAGCTTTTTTCTCTTTTGAAAGCTGCAGAAAACTGTTAACAATTCAGGTCTACAAGCATCGACTAGAACCGGCGATAAATAAATAAATAACCTTCGGTGTTCGAGATTTCACCCGACAGCGACAAAAAGCATCCAAGCTCGTGCTTGCGTGTCAACTCTTGAAACTTTCTCCCTACACGAGAGAGAAGTTCTACTTCTTCTTCTTCTTCTGCTTCTCCTTTAGGTGGGGAAAGTCCGTTCGTGCTTTGCAGGAGGGGGGAAAGCAATAAGACGGAAACACGTGCTCGCGTGAGATTTATGTGATTGTCCGGGGGATCGATCTCTCGTAGGAGAAGCTATAGCGAGGGACGGTTATACGCCGATTTACACACGTGCCTACGTTTTTACGTCTCTAATCTAGGTATATATAGGTTTTGGAAAAAAAAAAAAAATATCGGAACTTTATTCCCTACTGCGTTTCACCGATTTAATACATTCTGCGACCTTTTCCTTAATAATTCAATGAGGAGGAAAAAGGGAAAGAGGGACAAAAGGTTGTCGTCCTCGCGGACGAATGAATCAGTGGTTATCAGGAGTCGCGCGAGAGTGCGTGCGAACCTTGAAAAACGACTCCCATGGGATATACCACTGGGGATGTGGTTGTCTTCTGCGCAAGTGCAAAAGGCTTTCCGGGTAATACGCTTGAAAAGTATATGTACGAACGAGGGGAAGTCTAATTTTCAGTGAAAGTGGATGCTGCTGCTGCTACTACGTTTACTGTTGTTGTTGTTGCGTTCGGGATGATTAAGCTGAAAAGTTTTGCAAGAGGAAACAATGCTTGCCTCAAGAGAAAAAGAGAGAGAGAGAGAGAGAGAGAAAACGAGTGTTATTCTTTAAAACAGAGTAAAAGCTTAAAGGGAAGAGGGTTTGATTTAGCGCTTTTGAATTTCGTTTCGCGTGTTTATTCGGTTGTTATGGCATTCACATAAAGCGAGTCTCTTTGCACGGAAAAAATACGATTACCTTTATATTAAAATATTATTGGTATATTTATCCTATACATACACTACTATACTTCCGCTTTAAGAAACGAAATTTTAACCTTTTATTTGACATGAAAAACACTACCACAGGTTTTAAAAAAAAAAGAAAAACACAGCTCGCACTATCTTTCCACTATACAAACACACGTATATATATATCCCTCTCCTATCGCCACTTCACCACACAGCAACATTTTTCCAAATTCCAAATACCTTTGCGTTACCGCCTCCTCTAGTCATTCCACTACATACACCCACATACGAGATAAAGCGGAAAAACTATAGCTAGAGAGAGAGAGAGAGAGAGAGAGAGAGATAGGGGGGGACCTCGTCTTGCGCCCTTTCCGCCTGTACTTCCGAAAGATCCCCTAACGCGCGCCGCCGGCATGTGTATATACGTACGCACGCGTGCGCTCTTATTACACGTGCGGGGGTTGGTTGGTTGGTTGGTTGGTCAGACTGGCGCGTATACGCGAGGTAATTCCGAATTGCCCTCGAGAAATTGGAGGGAAAGTTTCATAGGAGAGATAGAGAGAACGAAAGAAATAAAATAAAAAAAGAAAGCATCGAGGGGGTATGTGCGTTTATTTCTTTCTTTTTTTTTATGTAGTATTGGGTTGGGGTGTGTATATGCTGATGAAGCCTGCGGGGATGGTAACACGAGTGTTTCGGCATTTGAGGGAGTAAAAAAGTGCGTGTGGAAGTTTTTAACGGGATATATACTGAGAACAATTTTCTAAAACTGACAGAGCAAGCTTATAGTACTAATTTTTAATATTTACATTTTTACGACGTAGCCCTTGGAACAACAAACCTTCACTTAATTAAAAAAGAAAAAGAAAAGGTAGAGACATAAGATCGCCCCTTGTGCTATCCTGGAAAGGCTAACGAACCGCGCGCGAGTCACTCTAAGGGAGCGAAAAAAAGGAATCTCCAAGAAAACACACGCATTCAAAGCTGTACGCGACTCGTCGACCGAAAAAAGCGCAACTCTCGTGCCCCCTTCGTAAAGACCATACCAATAAAGCCTGGAGATAAAGAAAAAGGAGAGCAAGACAGAGAGAGAGAGAGAGAGAGAAGGGTCGCTTCCTTCCTCGTGTGTCCCTTAGGAATCGCGACCCTGCCAATCCTGTCCCTTGAGAGACGACTACACTCTCCTCGTTCTCTCTCTCCTCTCGTATATACATGTATATGTATGTATGCGAACGAGCGAACGCTTTGACTTCTCGCGAAGTCGACCAGCAACGCGTCGCTTTGAGGCGTCCAATTAGGAACGTGCGAAGCTATATATCGTCGTCTCGGTTCATCGATGATGTAGTGCGTGTATAGGCGCGTCTGGTTATCGACGAGGTTGACAAGAAGCCGATAAATTTCAAAGTTTCTAAACAATTATATATAAGTATACGTATATAATCAAACGAGGGTGGATGTAATCTAAGTGACGATTGAATTAAAAATTTCGAAGATTGAAGAAAAGGTCGTTGTGAAAAGTAGGGAAGTGGCGATTGAGAGAAAAGTTCGGTAAGAGTCGTGGTAATGTGAGTTTTAACGGTTATGTGGGTGGTAAATGTGGAGGTTGGTATTATTACCTGGGTTATGGGTCGTTTTTAACAGGCGGTTGGGTCACAAGACGACGCCTTTTTTTGGGAATTTCACTGAACACGAGTAATATGAATGTTTAAAACGATGTTTAATGGAATCGTAGACACGAAGAAAAAAGAACTTAATGGAAATAAGCTCAATTTAAATACATCTAAAAGAAATTACCAACCCACTTTCTTTTAAAACTACAAACCCTCACTTCTCTACCATTCACCTCCACTTAACCGTTCTACTAAAATTCAGCTCGCGAATTTGGAATTAAAATGTAATCCGCTAACCTGTCGACGTAATAAACTCGCGACAAGAGGCTACGCTTTTCACGTCGACGACGACACGTTTGCACGTGCACACACCTACAAACGAAGAGAGCAAAGTTTTTATTAGATTCGACGTCGGTGCGAGCGACGTCTTTTTATTCTCCGTCGAAGTTTGCAAGACGACAAGGTGTCGACTGCTGCTGCTGTCGCGTACGTCGTTAAACGGCCGAACGACGCGCACGCGACTGGAGTTGTCTGATAGAGGAGCGCTTGAGTCTTCTCTGCTTTAGTTCCGTGTTTTATTATTTTTTTTCTTTCCTTTTTTTTTGTTGTACGAATAATGCAGTTTTGATCGAGTTCAGAGAGCTTCTTGTTGTTGGTTGCTTTGATGATAATTTCGAGTGTACGGCGATGAAGAGATATTGATTTGTAGTTAAAGTTTTAAAGAGTCCTTTAGAAAGTTCTATAATCTTTGTAAAAATCCATTCGGTTAATCGCAACTTTCTAAAATATATAAAGAAAAACTATAATACCAAATTCATCATTGAACCATCAACCCCTTTTAACCTCAGCAATATCCTCTACACCTCTCGTCAACCTTCTAAAAACCCTCGTTCACAGCATCCTTTCAAGTCACTTACCATCCTTCCTCAGACGACCACCGTGCCTCTTAAAAAAAAACCCCTCTCCATCTTTTATACCATCCGGTGACATCAAACGCGGACGATCACCGATTCGTCGTTATATACCATCTCACCTTACGAACGGCTTTTTATCGCACTCGCGTGCGAATCATCCAATCCCGTCGGATTACGCATCGAAGCTTAAAAGATGCTGCCGCGCCATCATTGACGTCGTCGATTTCTCGCTTCGTCGCAAGTTAATTAGCCCCTTCGTCTCGTTAGCGTCGATTTACTCGCGCCTCGTCGACGTGGTTCACTCTCTGCAAAGGTGTCGCTACGAGCGTGCAACTGAGCGGATATCCGTCTAACGAGAGCAAAAGACGAAGGAGAAAAAGGTTTTTCTTTTACCAAGAGAACGTTGTGTTGTACATTATTTCTTCGCGTCGTAGGTGCTATGTATATCTATACATACGTGTGTGTGTATGTGTATGTGACACGAGGTCGGTGAGTGATGTAATCGAGTTAGGAACGAGTGAACCTGGTATGAGCGAAACCAAATTCGCCTCGTTTCTCGCTTTTATGGCTTTCGACGTACGCGTGCGTGTGTATATGAGTACGCTATCCCTGTGTTTTTGAAGAGCCGTGCGTGTATAATGGTCTTTTGAATTTTACAGGTGACGGCGGAGAGATGGAAAGCGAGCGGATAGGATGTGATAGGATGTTTCGTTGACGTTGGTTAGTGGATTAGGGTACGATGAGGTTGGAGTGAAATTGACGTTAGTATGGGATGAAAAAAATTATTTTACAAAGAAAAAACAATCAAACCGTTTCCCGCTATTTTACGTCAATATATATTCACTCGCGCGATTCTTCTTCGACATTCTTCGCAACCCTCTGAACTTACTCTACAACCTCAATAAAAACGGAACCAACACTACCACCCACCACAACTTTCTTCTACCCGACAAAGCCCAAAAACAACGACGCCTTCGTCGTCGTCATCGTTGCAAAACTTACGAAACAAGTGTCCCCTCTCTTTCTCTCTTACTCTCACTCTGCTCACTGGGCGCGCGCGCGCGCGACGTTATTAAATCATCGCGACTACAGCGCGTGCACGGGTATAATAACGGATTCGAAGCGACGAGGCGAACGCGGGAAACTTGCCGGAGCGACGGCCGTTAAGTGGCCTGCTCGCCCTTAAATTAGTTTTAACGTCGGGCGAAAAGCCGGACGGAATTGCCAGCTCCACGCGCTGCTCCTGCTGGTTAATAGCTTGGCTTTTTGTAAGTAGACAGAGAGAGAATATTGTTTGCGGAAAACGCAGCCGTATGCTGTGTTGTGTTTGGCGAATGAAATTTTCGTAGATGAAAAGGAGTGTAGGTAGAGGTTGGCGGTGTAGTAGAGTATATTACAGACGTAATTGTTGAATGCAAATGTCTTGTAGAAAAAAGCTTTGTTAGGATAGGTTAAAAAAAACATTTTTAATTAATATTCAATTTAACATCTACATTATTACGTTATTATTAGTTTTTGAGAGGGTGAACTCAAGCTTCATTACTTAAATATTATTAAATGTAGTATTAAATTAAAAATTTTTCAAAATATTAGTTCAGAAAACAAAATGAACGTCAGTAAGGTAAACCTTGATAGTAACAAATTAACCAATAAAATCGTCTTACACACTTATTTCATATCTAATTTGTATCGATCGATAAAAGTAATATCGATTATATTACATTTAATATCAAGACACTATACCAACACCTTCACTATACCAACCGCTCGCTTTTCGACTTTCATTAAACCCCCTTCCACTATTACACTTTCCCGCGTTATCTTTATTAAACCATAATCCAGCTACCAACGGAACTACCACTATACATGTATTACTATCGGTAAAACGCAAGCACGCGGCATAATATACCCGACAACAACAATTTCAAAAGCTCTCAGAGTAAAAATTCCCTATATATCCACGCGCATCGCGTTTTATATTTACATGCGCAAAGCGTTCAAAGGCGCAAACTCGCAATTCGCGAGCTACTGCAGGCAGCAGCGTAATAAATTCCGTTACGGCCCGCTTTGTCCGCACGACCATTAAATCGCCGCCGTTGCCGTTGCGTCTATGTATATATACACACACAGAAACACAACAAACAGGCCGCGTCGTTAATTAAATTCTCGATTTTCGTCAGGAAAAATCAAAAAACACTGATGCGTTGTAAAAGCATATCTATAGACTTGTGTATATATAATATATATGTATATATGCATCGTGTCCTGTGGGATGAGAGGTTGAACCTCATTGTCAATTTTACGCGACGCCGAGCGCAGCTTCCGTTTAATTACAATCCTCGCTACGCGCATAGCCTCGGTTCCTGATTGCGCTCGTCTTAATCAGCGCTCGAGTCGTCAACGGATGTGTTCTATATATAAGCTACATTGAACAACGAGAAATAAAATAATAGTAAATCCAATTTCTCTTGTCTGCGGTAGGCGAATATTTCGAAACGAACACCCGCGTCAAACGACGCACGTCCAACGTTGTGGTTATGCGAAAGGAAGTTGCTGATCGCGGGTCTGACTTTCTTGTCCATGTAGCATTGAAACGTGTATACATTTGTTGAATGTGTATGTGTAAGTGTAGGTGTAGTTATGCGACACGGGATGGAGAGGTCAAGTGCAGGTACGGGATATTCGATTGGTGTGGAAGGAAAGGGCGGGACATGACGTTTGCGGTGGTTTAGGTTGTTCGAATGGATGTGGGAAATTTTATTGATCTTTTGGGGGAAATACGGTTTTTGTTCTTGAAAGAATTATGGTGAAAATATATATGAATTTTTACTTATAAAGTATATCTAAAGTTGAAAATTTGTATTAATTTTTAAAGCCTGAAACCTTGTTTCAAGAGAAAATATTTATATTCCAATTGTTAGCTTTGGTTAAAAATTTTTAGACGTATAAAATTTCTCTAGTACTAAAATTACGAGGTCAAAGTAAAGTTTGAAACTCGTTTAAAAAGGATACAAAAATTTTTTTAATATCTTTCTACTCGAAAATAAATTGTTTGTAATAATCTAAAAGTTGCGAAGTACAAATTTGCAATTTCAATTTAATTTACAATTTTTTAAAGTTTTTATAGCAAAACATAAAACTAACTAGTATCCCCCGTTATGCAAAAACTTCGTTTTTCCATTATAGGCACGACCAAACTGCTCAGGAGAATCTTGTAT
>JAYJLV010000001.1:1462483-1483696 GCA_036873485.1 Torymus texanus | reverse complement strand
ACTGGATATCTCAGGTAGAGTCCCCGACCTGACTGCTGGTCGATATATCGACCACCCCCGCAGCTAAAAGGTTAACAGTAAATCAATTATTCGTGTGGAAATTTAACATAAATGTAGTCACTAATGATTAACCAATATTAAGATTTGGTAAGGATTAACAAAATTTTTACAATAATGTAATGAAAGTAGAAAAGAAGAGCTTTAATATAAGCTAAGTATCGTTAAAATCGGACGATCTTGTGTAAAGTTACGTGCATCTAAATATGACGAGAAATAACATAAAATGCGATAAAAATCGTTCATTACAGACGCGTATACATAAAAATTAAACATTTACATATGAATTAACCCGTGCATATAAAAAAGGAAATATTTAAAAATTTATTTAAATCTTTTCTATTATTACTACTGATTGTGGCATAAAATATTGATTTTTCTACTGTTTTTGGCAAAAATTACCTTTATTTTAATCAACTTTTCCTTCACTTTTCAAGATCTTTTTTTTTCAAATTTTATATCTTGACAAGCTCTAAACAAGAGTAATGATTTTGAACGTTTCTCTGCGTTTCCTCACTTCGGACACAAGGGAAGTTTTCCTTACTATTGCACGTATATGAATGAATAAATGTTCCAATTAGAACGTACATTTAACCGATATATTTATTTTATATACAAATTTTCCATTATCGAGGTTGAATATGGTGTTTATATATATTTCAAATGATAAAACCAGCGTTACTTTTATAAAAATCAATAAGATCGTTCAACATACTCTAAACTTATTAAGTTCAAAAGAAAACCCTTTCATAAATACACGCACTCAAGTGAAAAAATATACACGAAATTATTAAAAACATTCGAATTATTCAAATCAAACACTGACCCTTAAAATGTATAAAAATTACAGCCATCAGTGGTGAAACGCTTGGAGGACGCATCAAAGCAGGGCCGGTTGATCGAGAAATGGATCGACGATATGGGCCAGTTGCACCGTAGCAAACATCCCCCAGCAGTGCAGTTACGTCACAAGTTCCCAGACATCGAGGTATTACTACAACCCTGGCCACCCGAGGTCGAGGACAAGTTGAACTTGAAGCCACCAGTGGACTTATCAAAACTCGAGTGTAGCCTAACGCAGCTGATTGATATCGTATGTGCGAGTCTCGATGTACCTGTTTACGGTGACGACCGGATTGAATCCTTGCATACACTTTTTGCTTTGTACACTGAAGTACACAATGTCGACATACAAAGGATACACATGTAGGATTGGTATATATAATGGAATAAAAAAAGACAAAGTCAAGCTGTTTTACACATTCACGTTTAATAGGTATAAAACTCAAGTGGCTCGAATATATATGTGTATAGGGCTATGGGAGGGATGGAGGGAGGGAGGAAGATAGAGAGACTGGGTCGAAAAGCGAAAGCCTCGATACAATGTATAATATAATAGAAAAATTACAAAAAGCGACGCGTGTAATACAGAAGACAGAAAGATTATTGGGTGTACGAAACGAGGATTTAATAATAAGGGAACTTAAAAATTCGCTGTTTTGGTTTCGGCTTAACAAAATTGTCTTGTTGTGTTGGTTGTATTATCTGTATATGTGGGTATGTGGTTGGTTATTGTATAAGTATAAATAAAACGAGGAAAATCCACACTGACTTTTTTTTTCATGCATTCCTGGGAAGATAATTATATATATATACGGTTTGTTTCTAAATTAATTCGTAATATGAATACATGTATATATTAGTGTACACTCCCTAATAAAGATTCTTTTTTTCTTCTTCTTCTTCTTCTTCATCTTCATAATCTTCTCAGTTAAATAGCTAATACCTAGGACGCTTTATATGTATAATTATATACTTCATAATGTCGTTGCCTAGATATCATAATAATTTTGATTTTGTACATATCTCGACGTTTTTTTATTTTTCATCTTTTATAATTCGCTAATGATATTCTTTTACTTTTTCAACATCTCAGTAATATAATTTTTTTCTTGTACATTTTTTTTTAAATCTTTTCTTTCTTCGTCTGCTTCGTCTTTAAATGCTTTTTTTGACATCGAAGTCACTCTGTATAGCGTTAAACATTGATATTTATTTATGAGTTTTGCTGTGTTATATATTTTATTTTTTTTTTCTTCAATCGTTCAATTTATGGATGGAATCGTCAAGCAGATAATATTCTCAATGCAAATTGTAAGTAATATACAAAGTAGATTGTAATACTTCTCATTGAATATACGGACAAACCAATGTTAACCAAGTAATATACTCTCGAATTATCATACTTCGATAAATCTAGACGTTCTCTTTTGACCCTTGTCGACTGTTTCTATCTCATCCATATTTTTTTTAACCTGTCTACTTATTTTTCACTCGCTTTTGCGCATCGTCGCATACTTTACAAAACTGTACAAAGTTAATCGGTTCTCATCGAACATCGATATGGAGACTTTTAAACGCGATACACAAATTCATGTATGTCGCAGAACTTAATGACTATGTTAATTAAAACTAACTTGGGTTGTTCTGTTTCCTTTTTAAGATGCACTCATATATAGTTTTCTTTTTATATACGCTCGATGTCTTCGTTTCGTACTTTATATATATATATAAAAAAAATTGATTAGCATATATATAATAGTGTACTCTACCTACGGTAAATTGTAATAACTGTATTAGAGATTCATTAAAGAGCATCTACATTCACACTTCAAGCAGAATTATTAAAATTCTTTTTCCTATGTTAATAAACTTGTGCCAACTTTAATGTTTATATATGATCATATTAGAAAATAAAATTTTTCAATACACTTTATAATACTTGAAATATTTCTTTTACATTTGTACTAGAATTGTATATGTATAAAACAAATTGTGATGATATATCGATAAAAGGGTCAAACATTTTTATAAAAGTAAAACGTAAAAAAAAATCACTGTCAAAAATAAAAATGAGATCCTTATAATTTAATTTTCAAACCCTAAAAATACGTACCCGCTAAATAAAGGCAAAGCTTTGAGCTCACATTTACACTAGTTACAATCCTCAAATAGGGTTTGGAGTCTTACTCGCTCAGCGCGCGTCATGCAAAAAGCCATTAGAATAAATCAATTAAGCGTATTTAATGACAGAGAGCAGTTTTTGCTTGAGATTAAAAATTCGTTACATGTCACCGGTTTCGTTAAACAGTGCCATTAACAAGAAGTAGCTTCTTATGTATAATTAGATTAATTAACAATCATCATACAGCGTATCTTTATACGCCCTTACGCATATATATCTATTTACAGTTTTACACTTTTTCAATACGTCGCACGCAGCGCAAGACATTTCATTTCATTTCATCAAGAATCATCAAGAATAATAATAATAATAATAATAATAATAATAATAATAATAATAATAATAATAATAATAATAAAAACGATAACGGAACCTTCGTCCTAATGCAATGCAATTGTTCCCCACGCGCGAAGGAGTCATCCACCTACATCTTTTTCGATTCTTTTATAATTTGCGGAATGCTAAACGCTATAATATGCTCGCCTGTCAGACTTCTCGATGAGTTTGCAGTAACTTTAGCTCTCGCGATAATCTAAAATAATAGTCGAAACAGGCAGGAAAAAACCATTTGAGCTTCGTTAAACGTTTTAAAAACCTAACCATAAATGAATACAACGTGAGATATCAATTCCATTTCACCGACGGACCGAAAGAAAGCATCCTTACGCTGACTCGAATAAAGTTTAAAGCTAAACCGTCGTTCCGTACGTACTGAACATCACTCGCGTGCTGTCAGTGTCAAGAGTTACGTCCTCCGGCGAGGCAAGATCCACCTTGATCGAACCCGAATTATTGCGTCGTCTCGCTCTACCACCGCCCCAGTTCGATAGCGTCCAATGGTATGTCTCCGTTTCCTTCTCCTCGGCAGCTTCGGCTTCCTCGTGCGGTCGGCCCTCTTCGATCTACTCGCAAATTCAGTCAACAATTAGCTATATATTCTGCTTGTATATCTTATGGAATGTAGAAATTCAAACGTACCTTATCAAGAGCAGCGTCCATGGATGCGGATGACTGCGAGGCAACGGAATCGAAGCTAGAGTCACCGCCTCGATATCTTCCTACAATGACGCTCTCCATTGCCATCTCACCAGGCGACTCTTCGATCGCTCTTAAAATGTTCTGACAGATCTCCGAGTCCAGTGGTATCGGATCCTCCGTATCTCGGTTATATATATTCACAGCAATGTGCGCTGGGTGCGGGATGGGCAGAGGTATAAGGAGCTTCTCTGCGCTGTAAGGTCGCGAGGGCCGCTTCCAGGGCTGCCAGCGAGTTTCGGCTTCGCCGTTGTTCGTCATCGTGCGCCGACGGATTCGCGTTGACGTTAACAGACCCATGGTATCGCTAAACAATAATATATACAATTAGCACCAAAATTTAATCATATACGCACTGAGGTTATAAGAAAAATTGGATTCTTACTTTCGCTTATCAGACTTTCGGCTATTGCTGGGCTGCTTGGCTCTTGGGTTAAATGCCGAGACGGCAAGGTACGGGCTGTGCACTTGGATGTTGCCTCTAGGTGCATACACGGCACCGAGTAAATCCGGACCGTTAACACCACCGCCAAGCTCGGTATTATGAACCATGTCGGTGTACCGAGTTAGATCAACAGCGGGATGAGGCTCGAGTTTAAACTTAGTGTCGGTATCGTCTAGCGGCTGCAGGAAGTCCAAACTGAAGATGTCGGCATACATGAGACCAGCAAGACCGGCCCAGTCGCCCACGCTTAAGCCTTTGTTCTCCCAGAAGTCCTCCTCCGAGGACGATAATCGGGCAAAAACGTGAGTGGGGTAGAGACGTTCCAGCATCAGCGCACCTTGCTGTATCACAACCTTCAGGTCGAATGTTGACAGCTTGATTTTGCTTCTGACAGCGACGCCCAGACCAGTTTGTAGGTCCTTTCTACGACGATCGAGTTTCTCGTGTAACGCGGCGACTAAGTCGCGGGCTTCCTTCTCGAGTGATTTATACGGCTCTTTAGATTTCTCGAGAGCAGCGGCAAATGGACCGAAACACGCTTCAACGAATTGTGTGAAATCGCGTTGAGGCTGCGTGATTAACTTCTCCATCTCCTGCTGGAAGGCAAGTAACTCGTCGAGCTCCAGTTTCGCCTCGAAGGCAGCTAATGCCTGCTCCGGTCTTATCTGTAGGTTTAAAACGAAAAATAAATGGTTTTGACTAAATTATATGAATATGCTCCATGATTTTAGAGATATTTGATCATTCATTTGTTACCTGATAGTAATAATCCGACGCTAGTCCTGGACCGGCTATTCTCTTCACCACGAAGCTATCACTCGCAGGAATTCGTCCTCGACTTTTTATTACCAAATGAAACATGGCAGTATCCCACATTACTCTTATCCAGTAACGTATCACAGAAACTGCAGATAAAAAAGAGCAAATTAATTGGCAATTATGTATAGTCGTATCGGTGCTTTATCTAATCGTATTGCACTCACTTGTTAATATCATAAACGAAACGAGCGGGCAGACTATTGCGGCGACGAACAGGGCTGCCACCGGCTGCAGGCAGCCCTGCATACCAATGTTCCATACTAAAGCTTCCATCACGACTAGGTAACGATTTCGACTAATGTCCGGACTGTCCATGTCCACGACCAAAGCCATGAATGCGTGCAGAGCCAACGTGACCATCGGCATCCTATAAAAATCACAATATCAATCAGTTTGTTTCGATTTCTCTCAAGAAACGTTCTTATACTTATATTGATTTTTTTCATACTGACCACATAAATGCAGTGAGAGCAATGAAAAGCGAAGCGAAACTTATGAAAATGCAAGCCACTGGGAAGAGGAAGAGTATGACGAGCGTGCCCAGCAAGCCCTTCGCTCCGTAGTTCCACAGTCTGTTTATGTGCCTTGTCATTCCTTTCCCGATGAACCCTAAAACAACCAATAATTAATCATTCCCATTACTTTACAACGACAATGACGGTCACAACAAGAACGTACCTGTATCGGGCTCGGTCTCAAAATGCGTCCGACTTTTACTAATATGCCGCCAGAGCGTAGTGAGCCGCGAGTACAGAGTTGGCGTCTGTGAGGACTTGCGTGGGAAGAGCGTGCCGTTGAGCTGGCTGAGCTCAAGGTCAGGTGTGAATGGCTGCATGAGGAGTAGAGCTCGCAGTGAGACTGGACTGCACCAAGGCAGCGCGACGCCGAACAGGAACATCGCGTTCCATGTCCAGCACCAAGTGCGCGACACGTAGTTTATCCATCGCCACATCGGCCACCTACGTACAATAAAAGTAAACGTTAACATTTCCATATACACACATGGAAAATTATACTTTATATATTGTACATACCTTGTGGTAGTAGTACGACAGATTTCACGTTCGACCAGAAACACTGGTTGACTGGGATCGGCACGTGGTGTCGTTATGGAAGTCGGTGTGTTACTCAGCACAGTGGGTATGATCTCAGATTGACCTTGGAAGCTACGTCGGACGATCCAATTGCGGGGCAGCCAGATCTGCGTTGGCCATTGGTAGCTGCGTGTCGGCGTTTTTACTTTTCGCAGCTCCTTTAGTAGCACTGGCTCGCGCTAAATGGATAAGAGAGGTTAATGAAATTGTCGATGTAGTGGTATAAAGGGGGAAGAGTGAGATTAGAGGGTTGAGAATTGAGCTTCGTCATCGCGATGAACGAACTTTTTTTTCGGTGTGTTAACATACATAGGGGGGTAAGTGTTTGGATGATTGATTTCGGGTTTAGTATCTGTCAATAAAGTTAAGAAAGTGCTAATTTTCATGGATTATCTTTGACTGATGTCAGTTAATTCGGAAATCAATAATTATCAATGTTTAAAGAGCCGGAAGTTTTTATCTATACAAGTAGCTATCAAGTTTGATAAGTAAAATGTATTTCTTTTTACTTTACATTAACATTTTCGCAACAAAACAATGTACTCTACACCCTATACCTTACATTCACAACTCATCATATTAGCAATAAGAACCTTACCTCTCTCATGAACGTCAGATCACGGTTGAGGAAGTACATAGTCTGTTGTAGATTCTGGTGTCCGCAGAGAGCAAGAGCCTCTTCGTGAGCACTCCACTCGCATTCCTCGATGAATCGAGCTTCAGCTTCGCGCATCCTATCACGCATCCAAGGTCCAATGCGTGACAGTACCGGATGCTCGCGTTCGATGCGTTCGCGTAACGCTTCCTTCGTCCTCGTTAGTTTGCGTTGTACGTTTTCAACAGCACGGTGCATTAGGACAACCGATTGGGCTTGCTGGACCAGCAGCTGGGGTATGCCCTCGCCGAGTGCTACGATGTCAGGGTGAGAGAGGATCGAGGTGTAGACACGTTGTAGGTATTCGTGCATCACAGCTTCGTTTACTTCCTGCAATATTTATTGGCGAATGAGAATTGTTAATAGTAAGGGTAATGTTACTTTTATATAAGTCGTTAGGAATTTTCTCCAAAAATAGAAGTATATATGTATGATGTGAAGTTAAAATTATGGGATACAATTAATTTATATTGATTTATTTGTTTAACTCTTTGCAGCATAGTAGCATATACCTATATGTTACCTTTTTCTAAAAATATTTTTGTATCATTTCAAAGTCGTTTTGATTCGAATTAACCGGACATTCTTATAATTTTATGATATTCGCATATTATTACAGAATCAAAGTTTATGTACAAATTATTTACAATTTTTGTCAATTTGTTTATATAAATTAACGAAGTTTAAGCAGCATTTTTTTCTAAAAAAAAAAAAAAAAATAAATTAACAATTGCCATAATCTAACTTTATCAATTACTCGTAAAAAATTAAAACCTAAACAAAATCAAAACTATTATACAAATCTTTCTTACCCGTTCAATCTCCTCATCGCTTTTCTTCTGTGCCCTCAGCTCGGAGATGAGTTTCTCACGGAAATGCAAGAACCAGCCTCGTGTCTCACGTTCCAGTATAGCGACGAGAGTCGGCAGTGCTTTTCTGATGATATCGCGACTGAAGAGACGCAAGTCGACTGCCGCGCCACCCGGAGTACCGAAGACGAAGGGCACCGGTACCGGGAGCATTTGCGATTCGCGTTCTACCTCGAATTTCTCTGTAGTTGCACGTTGAAGCTGACGACGTACAAAACCGCAGAGCAACTCCAATGAGTCCTCGTACTCCGGCTGTGGACATTTGTTCATATATATTTGGGTTTTGGGGGTGGAATATGAGGTATTATTTTTTTTAGATTTAATTTCGTGTCGTTTTCGTAGATTTCTCTTTAAAAAGATCGATTACATATAAATTAATATATAATATATGTAATTATAATAATTAAAAATATTAAAATTTTTCAAAACAAGAAAGCAGCATCTTGAAAAAGGAGAGAGAGAAGAATTCAAAGACCCTCGAAACTAGAACGTATAAATAATACATAACCGCGTGCAGTAGCGAGCATCGACCTTAATCTTTCAACATCTACAACCTCATGTACCGAGCGTCCGCCTTTTTTTTTAATAATGAAAATGCGGTTTACACCGGAGGGAAAAAGAGAGCACTTACCTTGCACACTAATTCGGCGACGAGGTATCTGCATCTCTCCTCGCGTATTTTGGCATCCAGATTCTGCGCCTGCAGCGAGGGCACTCCAATCACGATGTCTGCGTTAAAAAAAGAAACCGATAAATATATATATATATATATATATAATCAAAACTTAACATATATAAAAAATATAGTGTACACGAGTATGTTATACTTACCAAGAAGTCTGAGAAGTCCGGTGAGGAGAGCTTTAAGAGCCTCGGATACACTGAAACAATGCGACACAAGCCTGCCTTTAGCGGTAACAACAAGGAACCGTGTCGCCAATGCAAGATCATCGAGTAAAGCATCGCGTCTACGGTCACGTCCACGTTGTAGCAATCCACTCAGACGCCAACGGTGCGTCTGACCAGCGAAGTTTATTGAATCCACTTCGAATTCCCTGTAAGTACGGACACGTGGTAGAGATTAGAATTATTGTTAGATACTGGGGTTTGTTTTTCATCACAACGTCGCGTCGAGTGCCTCTGGTTAGTGTAATAATCGTGGGTGATGTGAGTGCACTCAACGCGACCCCGTGAAGTATATAATATATATGTATGTACATTATAGATAAAAAGAGATATAATAAAAAAAAAAAAAATAGAAACTGCATTCGTATATAAAATTATAAGTAATAACAGAAAAAAAACATATATAGTGTATACATATACATGATAAATGTTAAAGAAACCAGCTACAAGTGCGATGTGTAATCAAAACAAAACCTATATATATATATATTTACGAAACAAAGTGTATATATATGCGAAAGGAAAATCATATAATGTATATATATGGTATGGATATAATATATATATTATAGCTGAGAGGCATAAGCCGTTGCACTATACGTATTATTAGTTCGCACCCTGCACCCCTGCATCAGCTATAGCTATAAAAATCCAAGGTGAAACGAAATGAAAAAAACAACTGATATTTACATTGTCTCGCAGCATGCCATAATAATAATAATAGTAATAATAAATCATATTAGCGTATAATAATAATAATAATAATAATAATAATAAAACCAATCCGTTTGCAATCTGACTTCACAAGTATGTGATGTATATATATGATATAACGTTGTATATACGGAATTCGAACAGTTGGTGAAGTCAGCTTGCAAGTGTATATAATCCGCAATCCAAAATCCAACGCAGTATAAGTAGCCCATGGTAGGTAGGTATAAGTAGGTAAGTATAAGTATATAAGTAACAATGGTATATATAGGAAAGACAAACAAAACGGTCGCACGAACGATATGTATAACGTGACATATATAGATATATATGTGTATAAACAAACGTATATGTATATATATATATATATATATATATATGTATAAATAACAGGTATATCTATATGTATATGAGATGACGCGACCAAAAAACGCAACGTCATAGAAAAGCGCATTTGGCGCAACGAGATAGAGATAGAGGAAGAGAGAGAACGAAAATGTGTGAACATGATGATGATGATGATGATTATGATTATGATGTAAATATGATGGTGTATAATATATGTGAGTTCACAAAAGAAAAAGAAGAAAAAACGAGACGACACATTATTATTATTAAAAAATTCAAGAGGTCAGGGTAGGTTGTTTACATTATGTAACAAGGCCGCATGTATATTGCACATTTATATATAGGATTATATAGGTAGTGGTATGTATATATATGTATGTGTATGTGTATATATATATGTGTGTGTGCGGGGGAGTACGGGAGGTTAGGTATTTCGTGACGTACCCGCATCTGCGAATGCTCTCCAACTGAGTGGCATTCAGCTTCTTCGGCTTTCCGTACTTATCCTTGTGCAAGCTTTACAGAAATCGTTACAAAATATCACATCAGATATAAGGGAAAAAAGAGAGAGAGAGAGCGAGCGCTTTTTTTTTTCTATTATATGTATAGTGTGCATATATCTATCTATCTATAAATATTGTACCGTGTGTATCGTTAAAACTCGTCGTTCGGATATCGTCGTTATAATATATCACCGCGATACGACTATAAACTATAATGATATTAGATTTAGACTAAGACGATAATATATATATAGAGCTATATGATGAAGTATACCCTGGTGAAAAATAAATCGCATATGTATTATATATATATATGTATATGCTCCGGTTATGCCGGTCAATATATAAAGTACCTGCACGCGCGCGATTGCTGTGTTATTTGATACTTACTAAAAGAGAGCTAAGTTTGAATGAATGCTTGGTTCATTATCACAACAACTTACATGTACATATGGATACATAATGTCAATTAATGAGGTATATACGACAATTATTGTATTAGTACGACTATATAAAATATGAGATACAATAATATACGGTGCGATTATAACAAAGTAAGTACATATATATAATGGTATAGGTATATATAATGTAAATTTTTATAGTGAACAACAAACATCGTGAGTTGTACAGTGCTGTTACAACAAAGAAATAATATATAATAGATATATTCACCAGGGTAATTTAGTATGTATAAATTTAATAAAAAAATCTAGCCTCTACTATAATTGTTATAATAATAATAATAGTAATAATAATAATTTTAATGTAGTAAAATACGTATGAGAATAAGAATAAGACTGCTTCTATATAATAAGAAAAGAATTAAAAAGATGATGTGAATGGGGGGGATGATAATGTGGATGATACCATGTTGCACGGATTGTGGCTACGAAGCTTCTTATATATATGGTTTGACAAATCTATATAACCCAAAATTACATTTAGTCATACTAAATTAACGCTACTATATATATCTCCACAATCCGTACAATCCTATCGAACGCTTGCTAACTAACGCTCGTGTCCACACCCCAGAATCATCATAACTACACCCTGAGCATCATCGTCTACACAATGGCCCCATGATAAATCCACGCACAAACATAACTTCATCTCCACCATCTTTTCAACTTACCCTCGTTCCCGAATGCTTTCAAGCTGCTTGCTAGTCAACCTTCTGGGCTCGCCTTTGCTATCAACAGCAACAGCGTCGAGTTCATCAAAACTAGGTGCAACGAAAAGATCCCTCAAGTGGTACGAGTGTTGTTGTTTTTTACGAGCAAGGCTATCTTCAGCGACGGATGCGTTTGTACCAGCTGGTGGTGGTGGTGGTGGCGAGTATGAAGCAAGACCAGGTGGTAAAACGATGGGGAAGGTTTTCCAGTGATAGAGGAATTGCTGGGCGACTTCCTTGATACTGTGGACCAGGGATTCGACCTCTGCTGGAGCGCCACGTAAATGACGGCAGTCGAATTCCACTGGTTCTTTCTGTGTATAGATGGAAAAGGGGTTTAGTGGGGTATTGGATCTTTTAAAGTTTTTTTGAAGTGATTCTAATGTGGCTACAGGAAAAGCTCGTTATAGTGTTTATTTTTAAAAAGAAGAATAAAGAGTAACAATTAAGAGCTTAACCTGTAAGTATTAGAATCACTTTAAAATCGTTTTATGTTAAAAGTCAGTAGTATTGTGTTGAACGGAAAAAATTTTATTTTTCAATATAATTTGTAGTTGAAAATTTTGTCGAGGAACGTAACAGCGCCATTTTATCTGTAATTGGCACGAGGATTACCTAATCAATATTTCCTTAAATTGACGCGAGTGGAAATAGCACAGGCGTAAGTGCTTTGAGGCTTACAGTATTATTTATTTAAGCGCTTTGGTACATTTCAGTGAATATTTCAAGTTAAAGCAAAGTCTTTCAGTGAAATTTTATTAAATCCTCTGTTTAAATACTTATGATTATTTCATTTTGCTAACGTAATAACGAGGCTGGTATATTTGAATTTCTTATTCGTATATTATTTTAGATTTTACTTATTTTTCTTATGATATAAAAAATCCATATACAGTGTATATAGTACAATTCTACAGTGGTATTTATTAACGAGGGAAAAAATTGTAAAACAAATAACGACGACGTGGAAAAAGATTTTGCAGTAAATACTAGGTATGTTTGTAAATAAAGAGGTAGATTAATACGACTACTATTTATCTTGGTATATAAATTTTTATTACTTTTATAGTAAATTTAATCATGAATTGTGGTAACGATCATGAGAAATGAGTCTGTTCCTTGCTTAAGGATGGTTTTCGGCAAAGTATACGAGAGAAAATTTCGAAAATCGAAAGTAAAAACTTCTTTCTAGTATTTTATTTACATTAATTACCACATATTATAGAAAATGGTTCCATATGTAGAGAAACTGCATCAAATCATGCGTATAGAAATTTTCTCCAATAAAGACAATATACAGACATGTATAGATTTTCAAGCTCTACATTCAAACAATTAATAATAAATCAGCAAAACCCAGCAAAGTTTTTTTTTTCATGTGTTATACAAATAATGCCAATAATTGTGTATTCGATTTCTATCAATATAATGCTAGAACCGTTTTCATTTTGTTGAATCGTAATCGATTTGAATTTTCGCACGCCTATACGATCAGGAGTACATCGATTCCTTATTGACGATATATCAGTAACCCAAAAATTTCTCAAATATATTTATTAAAAATCCATACATACCTCCGGGAGAAAACCATCTTGACCAAGCCGATGGTAATGTTGTAATGGTCCAAACGACGCTTGGTAGCTCTCACCGGAGTTCGCCGAATTGGCCGAGCTGTTGTTTAGATTGTGCGGCATCGCGCGCATTAGTAAAGTACGGGGTGGCTGGGGTCAGCTGCCCCGTACTCCCACGATCTCCTCATACACCATGCTGCTCGTTGCAACCATCTCTCATTACACCTGAAATGATAAAGAGAAGAATTATTGTATCTCACCACTCGAAATTGGTGAGGTATAAAAAAAGAATATAGGTGGTGGCAGTTTTGGTTGGTTATTGTGAACGAAAATTCGTATATATAAGGGCTTAAAGTTGTGAGAAGAGAGTGAGACGAGACGTATTTAGAAAGTGATCGTATCCTAAAATCATATATCTTCGGAGAAATAAAAGGGGTTTAAACCAAGAAGTTCAATTTTTGAATTTGTTGCAAGATTCAGTACTTATTATAGGTAGCTCGTAAGAAAGTTTCCATCATCAATATCCCGAAAAAAGTTATACTTTGAGATTTATGAATTTTTTTGCTATGATTTCTTTTTAAATTTGAATAAATAATGTCTTACTACACTTTACACGACTTTGCATTTATTAAATCTGCAGACGATTGATTTTTCACTTATATGAATTATTTATTTTAATCACTAAGAAATTCGATATTATATTATGTAGGATAATTCTATAAAAAATTTAAATGTACATAAAATTAATTTTCCTAACACGTATTTGTATCAATTACCAACAAACCCTGCACGAAAGTATAAAACATTCGACAAACTTTTACCATGGAACCTTATATTTATTTAACACACTTACATTCAACATTTCTCTCTCATGTACTCGTTCGCTCACCTAAAAAGCTTTACCAAGCGCCACAAGTTCAACCCCGCGTATAAACTAGGCCAGCCGCGCGTGTGTCACCCCTTCTTTAAAAATAATTTCCCCCCATCCCACACCCCTTAAAACAAAGACACCTTTTGCAGTATATAACACCAACCAACCAACCAACCAGAGTGAGAGGTAACTCGGTTTAGTCACTCTACTCTCTTACATATAGCGACACACGACAGTATAGGGTACAACGGCCGAGCTTGGTAAAAAGAGAAAAAAAAAACCTGTCAACTTCCTCTCTCTCTCTCACGCGTCGTATTACCTGAGATTTCAAAGGCGCGGTAGCGGCTTTTCCCTAGTTTCGAGAGAGAGAGAGAGAGAGAGAGAGAGAGAGAGAGAATCCGATACTACTTACACGACGCGCGCGCGTATAGCAGCAGCAGCAGCCTCAAACGGAAACGAGACGAGCAGTCGTCGGCATTGCCTCTGTAGTATAGCGGCGCTTTTCTGCACGCCATCGTCATCACCGTGCTGCTTTCGTTTCTTATTCTTTGTATGGGTGTATGTATATGTGTATATGTATATGTGGAGTCGGGTTCTTTTCCGCGACGTTTTATTGTTCGTGATAATTGAACGTGACGAAACCGTGCGGAGAGTGAGTATATATGAGAAGAAACGGATGTGGAATGGTTGTATTCAGAGGAAATCTGTTTTTAATGAAAAAAAAGTAAATAATTTTTTTTTTTTGTTTAACGTGGGTCTGTAGTCCTATATATATTCGTATAGCGTCACCGTTTGTGCAGCTGTGAGAAGAGTATCGGTTTACTCCATAGCTTGCGGGTTTGTAAATATTCTCTCACTACTACTCTATTAAATCTAGCCCCCATTCAACCTCTGTTCTCAAAATTCTTCTCCAGTCTGTACTATTCAATCACTTATTCGCACGTCTCTCTCTCTTCCTCTATCCCACCACCTTACATAAATACATCATTTCATTCGACCTCATCTATACATTGTTTATATTATCCAAACCCTTCTTCTATTCGGATCGATTTTTTTCGACTACAACGACACCACGACGCAAGTGTGTGTATATATATATATATATATATATATATATAAGTAGGGCTACGCCGTTATGTGTTCTCTGACCTACTTGTACGTACGCGCGAGCTAGCGCAAGCTCTCTTAACCTTAAAACCGCGCATGCACATACAGAGACGCGATGTGTTCCTTCTTGCTTGCTTGCGAGCGTTCTCGGAGTATAGTATAGAAGAGGAGAAGTGCAATATCGCTTGAGGCGATCGAAGGAGAAGGAGGAGACGATCGCAAGTTTGATGTGCTATGTAGCGGCCTCGATTTTCCGAAGTTTTAGGGGTTGAGGATATAGTGGGAATAGCGGAGCAATTATATAGGGGTTGGTTTTTTCGGTTGGGGTGGGTAGTAGTTTATGTACTTTTTTATAGCGTATAAGTAGGTGGAAATGTAGTGATGGAAAATATATCACGTTTGTATATAACTACTTTACAGTATATCAGCATGATATATCCGTTCAGGTATAGAAGAATTTTCGTGTAGTTGTTGCGGTACTTTTTGCGGTATCGTTCTATATAGTCAAATTGTTCCATAACTATCATAGTTCAATAATAATTTTTTATCGTTAGTCTTTTTCGACAATTAATATTTACATTTTACAATGCATTTTGATTAACCTTCTCTTAAAATTCTTTTACCATTCACCTCACCCTTATACCTCCAATCCACAACCCAACCCACAGAGAAATTATATATCCGAACCACGACCAATCCGCTCTCATCCTTTATTGGTTAATTGCTCTCTTACATCTCTCTCAGTTGGCATACCACACATAGGCTGTGGCGATAAACCGTCGATTGGAATCCAAAGAGCGTCAGGCAGTTCTATATACACATACACATACTCCAGTATATAACACCGACGAAGCAACAAATAATCCGTGTGCGCGTACTACTACTATTACGTACTGGCAACACGCCAGAAAACGATGATTAGCCGTGCTCTCTTATACTCGAGTCGATAAAAAGAAACGGGAACGTACGTGTATGTGTTGTGTATAAACCTGAGAAAGAAGAAATTTTTTCGTATACCTTCGCTCGTCTGTGATGGAAAAATTGATCTCTTCTTGATATAGATATATATATATATATACGCGAATAGAATTGGAAACGATTCTTTGATGTTTGGTTGTTTATGCTGTGCTTTTAAAGTGATTTGTTTATGTTAAATATCCTGCTAGAGCCGTAAACAGTTACAGTATACTATATACTTTCGCATCGCGATTCGCGCACGTGTCATCAAACCTAAAAGATAATCTCTCGTCTCGTCAGCTATATACAATGACGATGATACTTTTTTCTTCTCATTCTCTCATTTTCTCTCTACACCACCCGCGACCCTATTAGTATACCCATCGCTTGTATATACAGGGGGGACGACGAGTAGAGAGTATAGTAGCGAGACGTGTTCGAGAGCATGTATGCAACTCCGATTCCTCGACTCTTTCGTTCTTGAGTTCGTGAACCCGTAGTCAACGGCAGCCGCATGCAGCGAGGTTTCATACGGATATACATAGACTGTACACGAGTGCGTGTGAGCTTAATAAGAACGCGTGTATGTGTAAGTGTGTATATTTATATGGATGGACGCGTGAACTTTTGGAGTATATATAAGGAAGGTGAAAAGTAGATTGGTAGCAAGCAAGCCTAGAAAAGGGCATCAATCTTTCAATTAATTCTCGTGGTCATATATATATACACGCGTCTATATAGTATATGTGTATAGGTTTGTTCATCAAAACCACATCACTACTACCACACACGCGCGTTCTCTAAACGACGTTATACATATAGCTGCGATGCGACCGGAATTCCATCATTCTCTCGTCCATCAACCGATCAAAAAGCACTATACAGAAGCCCTTTTTCAAACTTACTCACTCACACTCTCTCTTTCTCTCTCTCTCTCTCTCTTGACTGCTCTGTACGCGAGGCAATCATTCAATTATACCCTCTAACTTCTGATGTTACTATACTCGAGAGGGCTTCTCTCTGTCTCTTCTATAAATCGATACTGCAAAAACTTCAGTTCTTTCAAAAAAGAAAAAAAAGAAGGAAGAAGAAGACGAACAAAAAAGAAATGTTATACATACATGTATAGACATACACACATACATACTGTTTCTTTCTTTCACACGTATATATACAGGCAGAGTGTGTGATTCAGCGCGACGCCGGCGGATTATACAGAGCCAACCCAAGTGTATAACTACTCTCTCTCTCTCTCTCTCTCTCACTCTCTCTCTCAGTGAGCGCGATGATGACGAAAGAGACGAGACGGCGCGCGAGGGGTCGTCAACATCACGGGCGCGTCCAGTAGTAGTAGTAGTAGTATAGTATGTACGCGTACACAGATGTATGTATTTCCACTCTGCTCTTTCTCTCTCGCGGATGTTGCACGGTGTTACATACGTCAGAAGACGATGAAGTGTATAGATTTGTTGTTTATGTATCTATACATATATGTATGTAATTATAGTCAATTGGGATATATAATAGATGTAATGATATACGTATACTACCTCTATACAGATTCGTATACGAGATGGGTACAAAATAAAAGCTCGTACCAGAGCCAGAAATATATATTATATACATCGCCCTCCCAGCCTCTGTATGCTCGAAAATAATCCACTCTCTCTCTCCCTCCATAAGAGAAAGACAGAGAGATAAAGTGCCGTGCATATACTATATCCAGCCATTAGCGCATGGTGAGACTCCGAAAAAAGCTTTCTACACGCCGAATATCAAACGCACCAGCGATAGATATAACTGCTTCCCTTCGCTTGTTATATATATGTATGTATACGATACACTGTATACGTATATGGCGCGTGTACCGTCCCTCTTACCACGCGTACGAGACGATCTTTTAATATTCCAAGAGCAAGAGGGAGAGGGAGAGAGACACAGCGACGCGTGAGGGGTGTATACATCGTGCGAAGAGGTAGAGTATACGGAGAGATATATGACGACGGTTGATGCTGTGGGTGGTTGTAGTGTATGTTGTCTTGTTTAATTGCGCTCGCAGCTATATGTTGAGAGAGACGGTCGCGATTCTTGTCGTTCTTGGTGTATAGTGTCTCGTCGGTTACTATATAGAAAAACTAGCACAACTTAAAAAAGATTGGTTTCATTTGATGTCATTTTAAAGCACCATCAGAGTAAAATAAATTCGTTCAGGACTCGATTAACTTGAGGTATAAAATTCGTATATTTTAAGTTTATCTAATCTTGAACATATTTATTTGATTCTGTGGTACTCTAGATTGGTAAATTAAAATAAGCCTTTTTAGTCTTTGTTGGAACCAACGATATTATGTACGTATACCGATTTGTATAAATTGGAATGGTTATTATTTGGACAACGTGTGAATTATACATGCTTGGATCAGTACACAAAGAAATAAAATTGATTGATTATATTTTTCGAACTAATATTATCGTATCCCTAAACACACACACACACACACATCCATTGTCTACCAGCATAATATATACACATAATACAATATACTATTATACGTATACTCGACTAATACACCCACGTACGACGACAGGCAGTACCAGTAGTAGCTGCAGCAGCACTCCATTATATACCGCCCAGCGTTGCACTTGCAACGGCAAAAGGGCACTTGCTCTAAATTTCTTCGTCAGCGTGGCAAGGCCGCCGTTCGCCACGCGCGCGTTTGTGCATCGTGTATAATTCGACGGCGCGCTTTGAATTATCGAACCGTGGTGGCTCGTTGTTATATATATACATATATATCTATAGAGGTAAAGTACGGCCTATTTGACACCTTGAACTTGCCTAAACGGCCCGGTAGCGTGTTGTACCCCCAACGAGCGAGTGAATGGAGAGTGAAGCAGTTGAAAAGTGACTGGTAATAGTGTATGTGTGTGTGTGTGTGTATATAGGTAGGGTAATTGAGTAAACGGGTGAGGTTGGTGCAGTATTGAGGTATATATGTATATAGTAATAGGTTGAGAGCGTAGAAGCTTTGTGGTACTGTTGTATCATATGTATGTGTATATAGGGAGGGACGAGGGAGGGTAAACGAAAGTTTCAATTGAAACGGATCAGACGCGATTAAACGGTCGTATATCCACTCGACTCGCTCATTCGTTCGTCGTCTACGTGTAGCTCTCTTATATACTTATACAAACATTAAATTGTTCTAGCGTATATATATGATTAGTCAGAGTCGGTATATAAAAGCTATTCCCTTATGTTTTAATTCCCCTCGTCACACACAATTCATTCATAATGCGTATAACATAACAACAAAACTTCCCTTCCTTTCAATAATATTGATGTACTTACACGTGTGTGGCTATAGAAGCGTGCGCGAAAAAATGATGATTCAGTGGTGTCACTGCGCATGTGTGTGTATATATGTATACAGAGGGGGGAGAGAGAAAAGTTTCGACTTGTCCGAACGAACAGGCGTGACTCGATGTATATGTATATATATATATAAGCGTTTTCTCTCGACGAGACGTGTGTGCTGCGCGTATGTATATATGGACGAAAAAAGTTATACAGTGCGATGATGTGCACGCGCGGAGGATGCGAAACAGGATGCGAACGAGAAAGAGAGAAAGAGAGAGAGAGAGAGAGAGAGAGAGAGAGAGAGAGAAAGTTGACGACCTGCGATGGTTTTTCAGCGGATCGTTCGATCGAAAGTAGGATGATGGTGTGCCGCGAGGATTGACATACTGCGTATTATATACATGTGATTGTGAAGGTGGGAAGGAATTTGGTTTATAGGTGCAAGTATGAACGTGCATGGTTGTCGTGGTAATTCTGGGAAAATCTTATATAGTTTTGAGTGAAACTGGAAATAACCGAGTTGTACACTATATAGGTGTAGATATATGATGATGGAGTTTATAAAACGCTGAACGTATTTTAATATCTGTTCTCTAAACTAAAATCGAAAAAAGTGACAAAAGTTCTCTTTTTAAAAGTCAATATATACACTACCCAAAATAGTGTGCATATAAGTATTCACTTTTATCACAGTAACCTGTTTTTCACTGTAAACCAATGATTTTTTTCCACTGATTTAAATATGGAATATTTCAAAGCCAATTGTCTTTCCTTTAGCTTACACCGTGAATAGAACTACTTGAAACAATATCTTTTACACTCGTCACCTCATTCGCGAACTATCAACCACACCGCGTATTTCGCAAAAGTCCTTATACCCAACTACATACTTCAGTTGTCGGTCGGAACAATATGTATAAACATAAACATTATTAACAACGCTTCAACAATTATATACCGTCGAGTTGTAACTATACACGACCGCCCTTCGCGTTTGTAAACAAGCGCGTATACAACAATACCCACACCCTCCTCTCTCATACCGCCTACGGCTCTCTTATTTACCTCGCGCAACTTGTGCACTATACTCGCTCTCTCGACGAAAAGTAGGAGGAGGAGGTAAATGTGTCAGGTGCAGCAGTACACCGTGTGCTTGCTCTCTCTCTCTCTCTCTCTCTCGTTATATACATATATATATATATATATATAACCCGTTTGCATAATATCACAATAATAAAGCGAGCGCCGTGTGCTACTGCTACTGTTATACGCGCTATCGATTTATCGGCGGCTATGCGATATAGCTTTTAATGAACACGCGTGTGGTATATATATAGGAAGATTTGTCCTGCGTGCATACATACGAAAGTATTGATAAGGTTTCGAGTGTCTTGTTTCGTTGAGAGGCGGAGGGCACGAGACGTGTATGTATATATAAACGTGTCGATTTTGTGAGGGTGGAAGAAGAAGAAGAAGTGTGGGTATACGGAGTAAATAGAAAGGGGAGTAGTTGTCGATTTATGTTGGATCGAAATCTAAAGAGGGAACCGACAGGTAGGTAGGTAAGTCTCATTTTCATCGTATGTATGTATATGTATATATTAGCAAAGAATATAGACGCATATAGAACACTTCTTATGGGCGGGTAGTGCAACACCGCCGTAACACGTAAAGCCTATACTAAACTATAGATGTTACCCAC
>JAYJLV010000001.1:1406072-1462383 GCA_036873485.1 Torymus texanus | reverse complement strand
AGAGAGAGATAGAGAGAGAGAGAGAGAGAGAGAGATAGAGAGAGAGAGAGAGAGAGAGAGAGAGTGGATTAGGCCAATTTCACGCGCTGTGCGTAATTCGCGCACGAGAGAAGACGTGTGCAGCGCGCGGTTGGTCTGTGAGAGAGTGTGTAATGGATTGGTCTGCTCTGCTGGTATATATAGTAGTCGTCGTACAACTTCTTTTTTTTCATTCTTTTACATCAAAGATAGTTTTTATGATACTTGATTTTCAGGTCGCATATGTTGAGCGTGAAAGGAGGAAAAAAGGAGAGAGATAAAAACGGATGAGTTGTATTTATCAGGCATTTCCTGGTTGCTAATATATGTGGGACACACACGCAGAGAACAGCTAATTGTATCAATCAGTGTCTGTTGGTTTATTTTCAGATATGTAACGAATATTATTGTAGCCCCACATTTTCTGATCAATATAAGAAGTGAATTGTACACTTTGGTATAATGCTAAAACTTTCTTGTATATATATTGTAGCAGCTGCAGTATATAGGATTCAGGTTTATGCTGCTTGTCAACTTCACATTAAAAGGATAATTGACAAAAGACACAGAGAGAAGTGAAAGAGAAAGAGAGGATATAGTGAGTAAAAAGACACTAAGTGTCACTTTTCTTGCAGCTTTAAATCATGTTTTAAGCGTATATATATATATATATATATATATGATGTGTCTGCCAAAACTCTCTGGTTCTCATATATACGTATAACACATAAGGCACATCTGTGTCACATATCTCTTCTGGCCACACACACACACACAAACATAGCATATTGCTCATCTTCAAGAAATTTGCATCCTGCATATCTGTCAACTCTTTTTCTGCGTACCCTACTTTTCTTAAAAAACACACACACATCAGCATATTATAATAGTGGGCATAATAAATCAACTGTTCCTATTGAAGAAATTAGGACACTATCATAAACTATATGAAAGCAATTATAATACAGTCTGAGATGTCTGATAAAGTCAATGCTCTAGTTTATGCTCCACTATCAAAGACCAGCATTAATCACATACAAATCCCCCAACCTACTTTTTTTTGTCATCCCATAGTTTAAGAATGAAAATGATCCAGTAACAGTATGTAACAAGGGTTCAAATATAATTCTGGAATAAAGGGCAGAATAATGCAGAATTGCAGACTACTCTTCTCTTTCTCTCACACTCTGCCAACACTATACACACCAGACCACAAGGCGTATATACGCGTACACTCGTATACGTGCACGCACGTATATATATATATCCACATACATACACATGAATGTACGCATACATACATACATACATACATACACATACACGCATTCTCGTTCCCAACCCTCGCGCAAGCCACTTGACGAAAGTCCCCGCGCCGCCGTGTCAGATAAAAGTAACTCCGTTGCGCTGCGGTTATATACACTTGTATGCAGCAGCTGCATATATACTCGCCCAGTAGTATGGACATTATCAGCATATCTCGCAGGCGAGATTCGGGAAGCTGGGATAATTCTGGGTCATTCCAGCGCGTCGGTCGCACGCGCACAGCTGACACGCGTCCCAGGACTCTATGTACGCCTATATACTCTCTTGCTCTCTCCATATATACTCAACTTTTCTGCACCCCTCCCCTTATATATATACATGTACCGTATATGTATATATGTACAATTGAGGAAGAAGAGTATATACTCACGGTCTGATCCCGGGGCGGCGCACTCTTGTACACCTTCCTGATATACAGAAGACGATGATTATGATTCTTCTCGGTTTATAATATGCACATATACACTTGCACAGCACGCACTCGCGTTATTATATGTAAACCGAGTGGTCGTACCCCCCCAGATGACAAAGCAGCAGCCGTAGCTGAGCTACGACGAGGAGCTAAAGCTGCTGCTGCACGCACATATATATATATATATATATATATATAATATGTATATATAAGTACACGCTGATGGTATATGTGTGTACTGCGCTGCCGTCCCTTTTTTCGCGGCGCGACTGCGACTGCGAGCTGGAGGAGCTCTAACTTGCTGTGAGCTCTAGCTCCTCCTCCTCCTCCTCCTCTTCTTCTTGACGCACGCGCGCGTACCGCGGCTGGAGCGAGCCCGCGAGAGATATAATAAAGAACCGCGGCGGGTGGAAAAGGGAACGTGTGGAATATGGTATGTAAGGAAACGGCGGGAGATTTGAATATATTGTGGTGTGTGGAGCTTCTGGGGAAAGGTTAGAAGGTAATGGTTGGGAGGATGACAGTGAGTGATTATTTGATATCTTAGCTTTATTTTATTTTTGAAACTGAGTGGTGCATATAATTTCGGATAAAATGACCAGTTTTTTATTTTTTTTCATCGTGTCTACAAGTTATAAAGTAGTTCGAAAAAAGGATCCAGAAGAAACTAATTTTAGACGAAAATATATGTATATCTATGTGGTCAAGTTGTAATAATCGCATTACATCATTGCTTTTCTCTTTTTCTTTTGAAATTAAAAAAGTGAAATCTGACCGCAACCTTCGTTCCAAACCGTATCGACACTCTCTCTTCTCCTTTCCTAAATCGAAAACTTTTCCCTACTCATATATACTTAAATAACATTCAAAAAAGGCGTTCCCTACTTGCAGTTCTTTATGATGCGCAGACGACCATTGCGCATCCACACGTCTAGCAGACATAGGGGACGCTCCCCTCCGCTCCGTATAAAGTCCCCGAAACCATTCTTTTCTGCTCCAAAATGCGTCTTTGTTATTGTCCCTTCCCTTCTTACGAATACGCTATATCGCAACACAATACGGTTAGAGCGTTCAGAATGATCGCGAAGCTTTGTTACGCATCTATATTATAACGTCTCGTGAAATACCAGCTGTCTTATCCACAGAAGATAACTGTAAAAGCTTCGACAATTGCGTCATCTCTGGCATTACTATGTTATATATCGAGAAACATTGTTTCTGTGATTCACTGTATAAGTAGTCGGAAAATGCAAAACAACTGGCAAAACCATTCAAAACAAACCAGTGACACGCGCGTTCTAGCAGACAGTGATTATAATCACCTGTGTAAAATCACGTGACAAATACATATATACACAGACACATACACCTGGAGCTGCATATAGGCGCGCATTCAACAGTCGTTCATCCAATTACGTCGCGGTGTTGATTATCTCGGTCGTCGCGATTTGTGCGCTTTGAATCGTGCTCCGCTGTTGCGCTGCTGCCTAGGGGACAGATCACAGACAATGATCGCACTTAGTCATCAGTAGTCAGTAGTCAGTTGCCGACGTTGTCGCGCTGCGATAACTTCCTCAATGCGTCGCCCACCAAGAAATAACACAACGAAAACGCGCGCGCGATAATACCTGTGTGTAGACGTGCGAGAACAGTTGGTGTGAGACATGGAGAATAATATGACGGATCCGTCAGCGCACATAAACGTCCTCATTAACGCGAGTACCAGTGTTGACAGTCTCAGCAATAATGAGGAAGATGACGGGAGGCTCATCAGGACGCCAATATCAACTCCAAGGAACAACTTTCCTTCGTATTCCAATAACGATGTCAGCATCAGATTTCGGGTGAGTTATTTGACACGTTGTTGGGGATCTCCTTTGTATTGACAGTTGTTAGCGGAGGTGACAAATATTTTGTTTCTTTGCAGAATATCGAGCATACGGGGAGTAATAATTTCAGGAGTATTGTTGAGAGTGTTTCTAATAGGCAAACGATGAGGTTCAATTCGAATCAAGTCACTCCAGGAGAAACCAAATTTTTGTCAAGTAATTATGAGGTAAACAGCATATTAATCTTGCGACAACTTGTAATATTATTATTGATGATAATGTTGACATTGTATTTTTCAGAGTCTTGATTATGACCCTTGCGAGAATAATCTCCTACTGGATGAGGAGAGGAAAAAGGGTTACAAGTTTGTGGTTAAAAAGAATATAGCAAGATGGTTTATTTTTCTAGCTATTGGCATATGCACTGCTTTAATAGCATGCTTCGTTGATATTTCTATTGAACAACTGTCAAAATATAAATATGGATATTTAAAAACATGTATGTACATTTAAAGAATTATATTTAGATATAAAATTTTCTAAAATTATAATTTTATTAACTTAAACATTCATTTCAGTTGTTGATGATTGTATGCTTGGTACGCATACACACTGTCTATGGATTCCATACGTAATGTGGACCATTTTGAACATGGTTCCAGTTTTGATTGGCGCAGTATTAGTAACGTACATAGAACCTGTAGCAGCTGGAAGTGGAATTCCACAAGTCAAATGCTACTTAAATGGAATTAAAGTTCCACGTGTAGTCCGAATAAAGACTCTGGTAGTCAAGATTGTAGGAGTAATCACAACAGTTGTTGGTGGACTGGCTGGAGGAAAGGTATGAGTTATAACTGTGGTTTTTGCAAGCTTTCAAAGTTAATGTCTTATTAAAATATTAAATATTATGGTTTTAGGAAGGGCCTATGATACATGCTGGAGCAGTGGTAGCTGCTGGAATCTCTCAAGGCAAAAGCACAACGTTCAAGAAAGACTTAGGAATTTTTAGGTATTTTAGAGAAGATCATGAAAAACGTGATTTTGTATCAGGCGGTGCAGCATCTGGTGTAACTGCTGCTTTTGGAGCACCTATTGGTATATAATTCTTTAACTGATAACAAAGTATATATCATGATAATTTTTTTGACATTTAATTGAGTGATTGATTTACAGGAGGTGTATTATTTAGTATTGAGGAGGGCACAAGCTTTTTTAATCAAAGTTTAACTTGGAGAACATTTTTAGCATGTATGATTTCATCTTTTACTCTTAATATAGTGCTCAGTGCCTATCATGGACATCCAGGAGATTTGTCCTATCCAGGTCTTTTAAATTTAGGGCAGTTTGATAAAATATGTTATCAAATTTATGAAATCCCCTTATTTATACTTGTGGGATGCATTGGAGGGTTGCTTGGATCTCTCTGGAATTATGTAAATTATAAGCTTACTTACATACGTCTAAATTATATTAGGAAAAAGTGGATGAGAGTTGTTGAAGCACTTTCTGTAGCCATATTAAGTGCTACAATGGGTTTTTCAATGATGTACTTCATTGATGATTGCAAGCCAATAGACGAACACCACAAAGTAGAAAACCATGTACAAATGCATTGCAAAAAGGGAGAATACAGTGCTGCTGCAGCATTGTGGTTTCAAACTCCAGAAAGCAGTGTACGCTCTTTATTCCATGATCCCATAGGTATATTCAATTGCAATTTTATTATGATTTTTTCCAAATAATCCATGCATTGAGAAACTAAAATATTAAAATATTAATTACAGGTTCGCATAGCGACGTAACGTTGTCAGTTTTCGTAGTTTTATATTTCTTCCTTGGTGCCTGCACATTTGGGCTTTCTATGTCCAGTGGACTTTTCATCCCATCTCTTCTCACAGGTGCTGCTTGGGGTAGATTAATTGGTTCAGCATTAGCCAAAATATGTCCCACCTGCGTAAGTTATTTAATTATCTTGGCTTTCAACAAATTTCAGATGAAAATATAATATTAAATTTGACATATTATCTTTCATTTTTAGACGTTTGTTGATTCCGGAAAATATGCATTTCTCGGAGCAGCTGCACAGCTTGGAGGAGTCGTGAGAATGACAATAAGTTTAACAGCCATTCTCATCGAATCTACTCAAGGAATATCATTTGGTCTACCTATTATTATAGTTTTACTTATGGCTAAATGGGTCGGCGATTTCTTTAACGAGGTAATAATAATATTCCATAATAGATTCAAATAGAAAAAAACGTTCTTTTTTTTTAATTTTTATAAATTCTTTTTAGGGCATATACGATATCCATATACAAATGGCTGGAGTGCCCTTACTACCGTGGGAAGCGCCACCCCTTTCGAATAATATTTATGCTAGCGAGATAATGAGTCATCCTGTGGTTACTGTAAAAACTACAGAGAACGTAGGTCATATTGTAGAAATGTTGAAGTGCGTCACGTTCAACGGATTTCCAGTGGTCGACCCGCCTAGCGGAGATCAGGTATATATGTTATATGTTATATTTTTTTCGTTAAACTACTTGATATCTTTTTTTTTATCAGTGACTAATAATAACCAAATATACTTTGCAGGCTGAAATAAACTGTTACGGTCGTTTTCGCGGTATGATATTGCGGTCGCAGCTGATAGTGCTTCTGCAAAACAAAATTTTCAACGAGTACGCTGAATGCTGGGAGAAAGACTTGTCCATAAAGATGTTCAGAAACGAGTATCCACGCTATCCGACGATCGAACAGGTCGATGTTACCGAAAACGAAAAGACTTTTACCATTGATCTTCGGCCTTTCATGAATCCTTCGCCATACTCGTTGAAGCATGTAAGTATAATAGCTATATACAATCTACGATAAAACTCGTAAATAATATTAACATATAATTCATCGTTATATATCTTCGCTTATAGTCAGCGACATTACCAAGGGCATTTAGGTTGTTCCGTGCGTTGGGCCTGCGGCACCTGCCAGTCGTCAACGATACGAACGAGGTGATCGGAATGATAACGCGCAAGGACGTGGCGAGATACCGTATTTGGTGGCACCAGGGCCGCATGGGTCTCGATGAGCTTTCGATTACGAATAAGATTTAAACGACGTTATTGATAAAGCAAAAACAAAAAGAAACCATAAGAAGAAAAGAGGCTCTGCGGTTGATATTTTTTTTATATACTCACACGCATAATATACAAATACGTATATATATACACATATGTACACATCATGACGATGATGTTTCCTATATGATAAAAATGTTTTTAAGTTTTAAAAGAAGACACATATATATATATATATATATATATATATATGCCCGCGGAAAAAAGGACAATATATTATGGTATTACAGAATGAACGATTATGCATGACAATGAAGATATTTATAAAAATGAAAAAAATTTATGTTTATTTTATACAAAATATATATAAAAATAATAACTAATTTTTATAAGTATATATAAAAATCTATGGATTTTATTTCAATTGTTGACGAAAAGCTCCCATCCCAACCACGACCATAGCCGGAAGAACAAGTATACCGGTATGGTGACGAGAGTGAGAAGGAAATAATACTCATACGTCGAGATGTGCATGATGATTTTTGTCAGCTTGCATACATCTGAAACAGAACAAGAAGAAGAAAACAGTTATAAAAAACGTCTGAACGTGTGCAACGCAGCTAGCACGTATTGTTTTATTTCAAGAGCGTGTCGTGTGATGATGTTTTGTGTGTCTTTTTTTCTCCCGCAACTGTTCATATATTTTTAGTTCAATGTCATATACACCTAATGATCGCAGGTGTATACTTATACATATATCTATCTTAAGACGCACTTGCCATCAAAATTAAAAAAAAAAAAGAAAAATCTTATAATACATCCACCCTGTCTATATCACTTAGCCGCGCTCATGTGGGTATATACCGTATACATACGCGTGTGAGAACCGGGAAATCACCCGTCGCGCAATTAATCGCGGCGGTGTGTCGCGTTGCACACACTCTCTCTCTCTCTCTCTTACTCGCATGCGTGCTATTTCGGGCGTGAATCACCTTGATGATGAGGTGGGAGGGAGCAAGTGAGAGAGAGAAAAAGAGCGCGTCGTCGCGAGTAAAGCATACGCCGATAAGGCGTTATTATACGGTTCTCTTGAGTCAGTCGCCGCTTGTAGTCAGCGGGATCAACAAGTCGCGTGTATATGAAGTGCTAATGATCTATCAGTGACTACGCGGTTGCGAAGGGTTTGAAATCGGATGGAGTTTATCGGTAGTTGATGTGAACGAGTGAGGAAAAGTATAGAGGATTGATATTGAAGATACATGGAGATCGAGAACGAAGCGGTTGTGAAGACGGTGGTATGTCTTCGTGGGTTATATTGTTGGGTGTACGTGCGCATGTGTGTATATATATATACACACACACATAATATTGGTGAGAAGTATATACCTTTTTAGAATAGAGGTGTCAAACTATGTTTGCTGTACGTAAGATTGAGAATTTAGAATCTTATATGTATATATATATATATACACGAGTCACTCACGTTATGTAGATATATATATCCACACGAACCACACGAACACACGGCAGTTATCTGCACGCGCGAACGCGCAATCGCTTATCTGTCACCCGATCGCCGCAACATTTTTGCAACAAACAAACCAAAATTCCGTTTCATCCTTCATACCTATATTATACACCCTTAATCCCTTTTATCTACCCAAAACCACATGCGTATCATTGTACAACACATCATCACCACTATGTATACACCTATACACCAACATCTATATATACATCTCTATATATTACTCACGCGCTTATATATCCAATACGATAATCTCTTTCTCTCTATCTTACACTTTAAACATGACTGTGGCAAGCAGCAGAACAAACCGTCGCGAAGCGTCGGTAAGAGGAGCGGCAGGTCGTGGCGAGCGTCACGCACAGAGACAGAAGAAGAGGCAACTATAAGACGGTTTCATGATGCACAGAGGATGGCGAGGTTTAGAGCGAGGAGGAAGAAAGCGCTTGAAGAACAGTTACAGGCACAACAACAGGGTGAAGGTGCTAGAAGGTGTAGCAGTAGTGTGTCCGGACAAGATGAATCGGGTAATGGGGAAAAGAAAGTGTGATGAAAAGTTGGAGTGGATAAGAGTATAGGTTCTTTTGTATAGAGGGGGTGTGTTTTTATATTGAGGGGTGGGTGGAGTTGAAGGTGGGATACGTGCAAATTTTTGTTTGTATATTGAGGGAAATACGTGGATGATTTAAACTTGTTATTGCGATAATATTTTTGCATGATATGTGCGTTAGTTCTGTTGATTTTAGTCGTATGATTATTTATCTGGAATATAATGTTGAAGAATTAAAAAGAATATTGTAAATTGTAATTAATCGAAAGGAAAATTTAATTTATTAGACCTGATGTTAATGATACTTTGTTTGCATCTATAACTTGTATCGTTATCGGATTTAAAAATTAAATGATATATGCGGAGGCAAGAAGGTAAATTTTTAATGGATATGGGAATCTACATTAAAGTAAATTGTGTTTTTGAGCTTATGAAGAGAACATTGACGCGAAAACTGCTGATTCTTTTCTAATTATACACTAAATTGTTAGTTATTTCATTTTGTTTTCAAATTTTCAACTTATAGAGGGGCTTAACTCCACGTGACTTAGTGGCTTTTTATAAATTATATACTGTAAGTAAATTATATCTTTAGAAAAAATTGAATTATGAAGGAAAAAAATACCAACTCTCACCACTACCATCCACAAAAAATTACCACAAAAAAAAATGTAAATCCCCGCGTACACCTAATCAAATCAATAGCATCAACCCAAACCATCTCTCAATCATTCCAGATCCTGAACGTCAACAGGCACCGGTCCCATCACCTGTACCGTCATCCCGGCCTCAACAACAACAACAATCACCACGTGACATATCGTCAACCGAAACGGAGAGTAAATACGTCCAGCTATTAGCGATAATCGAGCGACTAGGTCGTGATGTACGACTGTCGTATGCAGGAAGCCGAAGCTCAGCTGAACGGCTGAAATCCGGCATCGGCAGGGCGCGTACACTTGTTAGGGATTGTCTCATCGAGACTAGGTTGAATCTGAGACAGTGAACGGTTTCGTGAATGCGTGAGTGTATGTGAACGTATGGAAAATGTGGAAGTAGCTTGATGAACGGTAGAATAGATGATATATACGGGTTGTGTAGAAAGTAAGATGAATACGTAATTTCGTAATATATATTTTATATAAGTGTTTTGGGTATGTACAGTGTAGACAAAGGTCTATGAGAAATTGTATATGGGTAAAAAAAAAAGAGATAGAAAAAGTATTCGAGCTGTGTTATATAGATTGTAGTGGACGTGCAGAAAAAGAGTTTATTTCGAGAACAGAACAACACTATGTGTGTATATACATATATCTGAGAGAATAAACTGGTAAAAATTGCAAAAAGTTCTGCCAACATTTAAGTACGTGCTATCTTTGTAAGGAAACTCGAAAAAATTGCAGTATTTTGTACAAAATTGTTTTTCAATTTATCGTAAATTTTTTTCCCCAAAGTGTCACAATTTGTTATTCATAACAAAGCTGTATACTTAACACGGTAATTGTTACAATGGTTAGCTATAAACAAAGCAACGCGGTAAATTCAATCTTGCTTTTAGGCTCGATGCACATATATAGGTATTATATATGTACCACCATTTTTTATCATCGACGTCGATGCACGAACGTCAAAGCTTCGTTCCCCTTTCGGCGTGGCAATTTTTTTTTCCTCTCTCGTACGTACGCGTGGAAAGTGTATAACTGTATTTTATTAAGTAACGAAGTATACCGCGTGTATGAAGTATGACAAGGTTGGGAGCGTATAAATAGAAAATACATAGGCATCGTCCGCACTGTATGTGTATATGTATACATGTATACAGTCAATTTGTGTCTTTTTTTATTCTTTGTAGCGAGATGATAGCGAAAAGTAAATAGCGTATAGATCGATAATAATCTGGTTTTTAGGTATAGGATAGATGAGAAAGGAATATGTTTTAGTGAAAGTATCGGGCGAGTTTGTTTCTTTTTTGTAACGATTGTAGAGAATTACTCGTGTGGTTACGGTAACAGTACTTACAGAACAGTGCGTTATTGTTATAGTTCTTGGATATATAATAAAAAGTTTCGAATGGAGAATAAGAGTTTTGAATTTATAGATATAAATATATATATAACTGTACGACTGATCAATATAGAGTGATCTCACGTGACTGCAATATAGCAAATGAGCTTATAAATTTTTTAATAATTTACAATATATACCAACAAACAGTAGACGAATAACTGTAAAAGTATGTATAGATAGTTTTTTCAAACTCAATTACTAGTCCGTCGAAAGTTGAATTAATACACTGAACGTTTGTAATAACAAATTGTACAATGCAATAATATAATCTTCGTACGTAAAGTATATAATAATGTATCGAGAATAACTTAAGCACCGCTGTGACAATAAAATTTACATAATACAGGTACTAAAAAAAATGTACAAAACAATTTACCACGTCGCACGCGACGTTTTTTTTTATCATACGAAAAAAATAAATACTCTATTTTTCTAACAAAAGGAGAGTTTATTCATTTAAAGTTACGATTTAAATTTTGGAGCAATTACTGAATGATCACGTAAAATTGATCCTATATTCCCGAAAAATACAAATGATTTCATCATTATTTTAGTGATTTATTATTTTAGTGACTTCTCAATCAAACACATTCGTAATGCCTCTAACATGAATTACGCACTTTATTGCTCCATAATTCATTTCGGAGCACCGCAAATATACTTCCTGACCCTGTATAATAAGTTTCACGAAAAATACAGCATGCATAAACCGAACTTATCGTAAAATCGATTACGTATAAACCTCATACATACACGTCCTACATCCTTTTAAATCCCAAATATTCACATTTATCTTGATAACAACAATTCAACGTCACCGATATGTCGCCTCAAGCTATATTGTTAAAAAGGTCGAAGCCCGATGTTATATATCGCTCGGCACGCCTTCGCCGACTCCTCAATAATAATAATAATAATAGCAAAAGGAACTAGACTCGCGCGGGTGTGTGTGCGCGGAAGGAGAAGAAGAAGAAGAAGAAAGTGTGCGGCAGCGACGGCGGCAAGCAAAAGGAAGTACTATACGCTATATATACGTATATACATGCGTACATAACCCTCCCCCTTGCAACGGGCGTCCCTCTCGCTGTCTCTCTCTCGTCGCGTCTTCGGCGGCAGCCAATACTTTCCCCTTCCTCTCCTCACCTGAACCAACACACTTGCGTACTACTGTACATACATATATATATATATATATATATACGTGTACCCTACGAAACGTATGTATCTATATATCTATGTGTATACGTATAGATTCGCGCATGTATATAGGGAACGTGCGCGCGCGAGCGGGCGATCAAAGTCTCGCGATTCGCGATTCGCGAGTCGAGTGGGCAGGAGGGAGAGAGAGAGAGAGAGAGAGCGAGCGAGAGCTAAGGCGGCACGAAGACGGTCGGGAAGGGGTTATGGTCAATAAACGCGCGAGAGGCGCGACGACGACACGGCGGCGACGACGACGACGAGAGAACTGTAGCTGCCTGCCGAGAGAAGAAGATATAGGCAGAGCGCAGGTGTGATGTGGAAGAAGCGTCGTTTTAGTCTCAAGGGATTATACAGTAAATCTCTTACCTGTGTGATGTGAACGGACGCCGGTGGCAGCTGGTATTTATCAGTTGCTCTGAAGAAGCTATTGTATTATATATACTACGTCTCGCGAGTATATAAGCGAGTATATAGGAAATTTAGTCAAGACGACGACGAGGACTGGCTGGCCATTACTCGTTGCGCGTGGCACGCGTAAGGGGGCGCACTCTCGACGTTTGAAAAAAATCGCGGCCCGAGGACGCCGATGATGATGTCCCAGTGGTAGGTATAGAGTGCCGCGCCGCACGCGTATATATACGTATATACAAACGGCAGGTGGTTGGAGACGCAGGAGGTACGTGAGATTGTACGTGGATTAGAGCCGGTATATACAGAGTGTTGGACGAAATGAGGAATTGTAGTGATGAGCAGCCGCTCGATAAGAGTAGCGGTCTCAAGCAAACACGTAGTCTTATCTCACAGAGGTAAACAGGATTAGGTACTGCTGCTGCTGCTGCTGATCTTTTTTGTACTGTGTGAACAGTATTGAGTTCAGGTGATTAGCCAAGAGTGTGTGTATGTGAGTTTTTGGCACTGTGGTGTAGTTTGTTGTAGTTGCTTCGACTGGATTCAAAGTGAGAAGACAAACTTATATACCAATGTCAGAGACAATGGAGGAGCGTAACCTTAGGCTTGCCTATATGGCAGCCGAGAGGATGAAGAACTCTAGATCTAACAAGGAGTCTGAGGAACAAGTGGCTCTTCGCAGGATGCAAGAGGCGCAGAGAATGGCTAGGCATAGGGCTAAGAAGAAGCGCTGCTTGGACGAGAACCTGGCTAGAGAGATTTCTAAGATTGCTGAACTTTCTAAAATGCCAGATGCAGCTACTATAGCTGAGATGTCTGAGCTCAATATGAACAAGATTTCAGCTGAGCTGAAGCAAATGATGGAGAGGGGTAAGGTACCTGAACACATCGTTCAGATGGCACAGTTAGCTGAGTTTAGCAAAATGAGCGAATTGAACAAAATGTCTCAGGATATGGCTAAGAGATATGAGATGGAGAAGATGGCAGAGTATGCCAAGAATACTGAGTACATGAAGATGCAGATGCAGATGAACGAGCTCGCTAAGATGAACGAGATGGTCAAGTTTTCGGAGATGGCCAAATACAATGATATTAATAAAATGAATGAGATCGCCAAGATGAATGAAATGATGAAAATGACACAAATGGCTAAAATGAATGAGGTATGTTTAAATGTCATTGAATGGTATATTTTTATCTCTAGGTATAATTAGTTAGTTGATTAATATTTGATGATTTTATTTTTTAGATGATGAAAGTGAATGAGGTTCAGAGAATGAATGAAATTGCAAAATTAAATGAGATGGTGAAAATGACAGAAATGGCTAAGTATAACGATATGAGCAAATTGAATGAAATTGCTCAAATCAATGAGATGGCAAAGGAAATAGCAAAGATGAATGAGAAGACAAAAATGAACGAAATGATCAAAATGGCAAATATGCAAAATGACATTACTAAAATGCCAGAGTACTCCAAAATGGCAGAAATGGCAAAGCTCACAGAGTTGGCAAAGTTGAATGAAATTACTATTACAAAATTAAGTGATCCACCCCCACAACAGCAACAACCACCTCAACAGCAACAGCAACAACAACAACCACCACCTCAACAAAAGGTACAAGAAATTCCAAGGATTCCTGAACCTGTGATCACTGTGCCAAATCCCAGGAATCTGCAAAATGTGCAGACCGTCCAGGTACACCATTAATTGAATTTTCACGTCAATGCTTTAAAAATTATTTCTATTTCGTTTAATAAATGATATATACTCGAAAAAGATGTTTTAATTGATTTGCACATTAGTCTATTATTTTTCTCATGATAATTAATTTTTCAGGTAGCACAGGCTAGCCCATCAAATTCTATAAACTTTCCAACAGTGCCTGGTCAGGGCAAGTACACTCAGCTGCTTGTCATCATTGAGGAACTTGGTAGAGATATTCGTCTTTCCTATGCCGGTAGCCGCAGTGCAGCAGAGCGCCTTAAAATGGGAATTCAGCACGCTCGAATCCTCGTACGCGAGTGTCTACTCGAGACGGAACACAATGCAAGACAATGATCTGCCACTATAATTAGTGATTTATATTTTTTAGAGCATTATTTTTTTTTATACAAATGCGCTGAACACAGTATATCTGGTATGATGGTATTTTGCAGGGAACGCCTTATTCTCCGCAAAGATGAAAACTCCCTGGATCTATATTTTTTACTGTCTATTGGATTACTTTTAAGAACAAAAAAATTTATATGCGGGCGTAAGGTATTCTAAATTTAAGGAAACAGATAATCTCACAGCTATCTTTGTTTTTCGATATTATCATTATATTTTTTTACATAAAAGATAATATGCATTACATAAAAGAAAAAAAAAGTAAAAATTATTTTTTGTTATGTAAGTTATGTTACGATTTCTATTGATGGCTGAACACATTTTATCGTAAAAATCATTGTGTCTAATCTTTGCGGGAAAAAAATCTCAAGACTGCATTAGCTTTTGAGCGCTTATGCGGGTTCGATATGAAAAAATTTAAGCGCTTGTCCTTCAAAACAACTATAGACTAGTTCATTTTAGTTTTTTATGAACAATGGATACATCTAGTTAGATTACTTTATCAAGTAAATGATGTACTAAATTTATTTGACAATTATGTATGTATGTATGTATTATTCATATAAGATTTATATATGTTCGTGAACATTTTCAATCAAAACACAGAACAAATTGTACCTACCAGGGATAGAAATATATAAAATAGGGTATTTCAGTAAATAAACAACCAATTTTATATCAAAAAAACTTCTATAGTGTATACATATTCCTATATTATTCCAACTATTTTTTTTTTTTAAAGTAAACTTTAATTTTTACAAAATTTTATATTTGTTTAAAAAAAAGACATAGAAGCTAATTCTTGATTTTTATTTTTAATATATCGTAATCTATAAAATATGAACATAAATAAACGATAATCGCTAGTTATATTATTTATCACACTTAACTGAATTAAACCTTTTTGTTATTCATTTTAAAGTTCTTCTTTAGCATATAATAAATATGTAGGAATTAAAGTTTATGAACGTTATGAATGAGGAAAGGATTGGTTGATTTACTTTAACGTGAAATTAAAGTATTTCAAGGTGAATGTAAGTACAAAAGACTGCACATTATTTTTTAATAATTTATTTTTATTATATAATGTAACACATCATTCGTTTCTTTCGATTGACGGCGTATCAACGGGGGGCTAAATTATAGTAAATCGTGCAACTACACATCCCAAAGCGATTATTAATGTCGTGAAAAAAGTGAGAGAGAGGAAGAGAGCGAGAGAGAACAAAACATTAAAACCCAAATTTTTCATTTTTTTATTTATCATTTTCTTTTATCGTTAAGTTAGACGCGCGCGGACTCGATCCGCGCCCTTCGATACGCTGCAACGCAATAGCTTCGAATATATATATAGCGATAAATCACACACCTTATATATATTCGCCGTTGTCGCCGTCCAATCACACGTGCGCAAAACCCCGTTTGAGTCGAGCATAATAATTATGATGTTGGCAATATATTTATTTATATATTTATATATTTATATATATTTATAAAAAAAAAACGTCCCAGCGCGAACGCGCGAACACGCGCGCGAGGATCGTTATATAACTCTCGTTTTTTTATATTATGTATATGTGTACGTGTTTTTTTTTATGTTTTCTTTGTGTATAGATATATATGTGTGTTTTTTTGTGTATGCGTATGTGTAACGTGAGGTGAATATATAGATAGAGAGATAGAGAGTTTTCGTATCTGAAGAGTGATATTTTGTGTTTTATTTTAAAAGAGTTTTCAATCGTTGCCGATGTCCCTCAATGAATCAGACACTTTCGCTGGGTGGCAGTACGTTGACAGCGAACGCCGATTGGGTCTCGCCCTTCTTGCCAACTGCTTGCACCGTGTATTGGCCGATGTCCTCCGCGCTCGTCGCCTTTATGCCGAACCTGAAGCTGCTCTCGCCGTCCTTACTGAAGCGGTATCTGCTACTCTTCTCGTCTATTGGTTTACCGTCCTTCAGCCACGTCACTATTGGGGAGGAGACAAATTCGGGGAAGAAGTCCCGTTAGTGTCGTTAGCGCATTGTTTATTGCATTGTTTATATTTATGGAATGAAGATAATGTTGATAGGAGAAAATTGACGGTTTCGTTGTATACGAGGAATTTATTACATTTTATAGAGTGATGCATTTTACTTTCGTGTACAAAAGAAAAACCATTTTTCTCCTTGTAGTAAAAATTATCACATTTCAAGAAGCTGCTACTTATACTTTGTAGGAAAATTAAACTAACTTTCCTTTGTTCTAAAATTGTTACAAATGTAGTCATTTTTTGAAATTTCAGAGCAAATGGTTGACTTTGCCAAATGATAATTTTTACTAAACATTTCATTGAATGTCCTTAAGTTAATATATATATATTTTTTTATAAAAGTATGCAAAAATTGATCTTACTACACCTAAAAGAAAATAATACTGTTTTTCATTAATTAACATCGTAATTGATAAAACATTATCACAGAAATCGGGAATGATTTATATACCTTTAAGAGGTACATCCTCGAAACTGCACTTGACGTTGACAGCTTCTCCTTCGGTTACAGTCGCCGACTGCGGGAATGTCTTGAACACCGGGCTCTTGGGTTCCTCGTTTGGAACTACGCAAAGAATAAGATATAAAATCCATTGTATACCCAAACGTTATACAAATTACTTTAAGAGAAAATAGCACAAGTAGACGTACCGAGAACGTTGAGCGTACAAGACGAGAAACTTTCGCCCGCGTCATTGAACGCCTCGCACGTGTAAGTGCCGCAATCCTCGGGGAAGATTTCGGCGATGATGAGTTTGTGAATGTTAGCTTCGCTGGTGTACTGGAAGTCCTTGCTCGGTTTGATCTCTTTGTTGTTGTGCAGCCAGACAACGTCGAACTTGTTGGCACCAATGATACGACAGCTGAGCGTTACTGCGTCACCGTCCTTGACAACCTGGCTGGTCACGTGGTCGACAATCTGTGGCGCGTGGTCCTTGCCTTCGGATACTGCCGGTGCCGCTGCCTTTGCTACCGCTAAAATAAACAGTAACAACAACCCGTTAATTATCTCTACCAATACATATACACCTTTTAAGAATTCTATCAAAGTTGCTCAACTTACGGTTAATTGTTAACTTGCAGGTTGTAGAAACGGTTCCAATACTGTTAGTGGCTGTGCAGACGTACTCGGCCTCATCCTCAGGGAAGACCTCAGCGATCGTCAACGAAGCGACGCCGCTCTTGTACCTCAGGTCAACGACATCCGACGACGTCACTACCTGTTCGTTCTTCATCCACGTGATCTGTGGTTCTGGGTCACCCTCGACCTTAACCGTCAGTTCCAGCCTCGAGCCATCGTCGATCGTCAGCGCGGCATCGAGCTGCTGGACGAATTTAGGTGGTCCCATGGACGAGTCATCTGGTTGTGCTGTGTAACAAAGAAAAGTCGTTATTTTCTCAACCTCTTAAACTTATATTCTTAACAAAGAAAGTTTGAAGTATAACTCACGAATCAGTTCCTTCGTCGTGCTCCTCGATCTGGACGGACTACCGGTCGTGTCAAGCTTGGAGCCGTACTTCTTGATTGACTTCTTATCCTTCTTCTCAGGTTTCTCTGGCTTCTCAGGTTCTGGCGCTGGCACAGGTGCTGGTGCTGGTTCGGGTATCCTTTCGGGCACTGGTGCTGGGGCGTCGGGTATCGTTACGCGGTGAAGCTCGCGCTCACTGATCGGTATCTTGTCGACAGAGCTATGGCCTGGTTTGAATGGCGAGTACGGTGTGGACTTGATGATAGTTGTGGTCACAGGTTGGTATGGTGCTGGCTTCAGTGGCTGCTCGATGAATCGGCGTTCTATAGATTGCAATGGGGGACGAGATAAAGAGATTTAGTTTTGGCAATTTAGCAAATGAAGGAAAAAAAAAGATATATAGAATGGGATGTGAAAGTACCTCCGGAATGTAACAGATCATGAGCCAATTGCTCTTGCTCCTCGGTCTCTCCAGAGCCTGAAGTTTGAATGTTAGTGCGACATTGATATGCATTGATATGTATGTATGTAGTATGTTTTCTATTAATCGATAGATAAACAATCACAATGAACTTACGAACCTTGGGTCCGATCACTTACCTTCCACGATGACGACGCAGCTGGTCTCGTCGGTGCCGTGACAATTGGTGGCAACGCACTTGTACTTGCCACTGTCCTCGGGTTTGCAATCGACGATCTCCATCGTGACAACACCGTCCGAGTTGGTCATTGTGTAATCGTGCTTCGACAGCTCCTTGCTGTTCTTGAACCACTTCACCGTTGGCGTGGGCTTGCCGCTCAAGCAGCACAACAGTTTGCAAGTGTCGCGCGCCTGCATGACACGAGGACGTAACAGGAAGGTGAAGTCCGGTGCGGATTCCTTTGTCTCCATCCAGAAGTGGTAAGGCAGTGGTTCGCGCCTTCTGACCGGTTGGTAGGCTTCTGGTCTGTATGGTGGCACGTCTTTGGGTAGAGCTGTAAGAGTTTATAATAAAAGAGGTATGAATATAAATTGATTGTCTGAAATAGAATGAGCTTGGACGATCGATTGACAATAACTTACGTTGGACGTTCAAGAATACAACTTCCTCGCGGTAACCATAATGATTCTCCGCTCGGATGATGTATTCTCCTCTGTCATCGAGTTTCACCCTGTTGATGACGAAGGTGTAGTCGTCGCCGATGTAGCGTTTCATGAATTTGACGGATTGTCTCAGCTCCTGGTTGCTGCGGTACCACGTGAGCGTTGCCGGTGCTATCGCGATAACACGGCACGTGAACTTCACGCTCTGGCCTTCGTACGCGAACGCACTTGTGGGTTTGATGACGAATCGTGGAGCGGCTTGACGACGATCTAGCGTGAAAAATAATAAATTAGAATCGATTGATAGTCGATTTAAGGAAGTCGCATTATGAACTTGTAATGGTGAACTAACCGAACGTCGTATCTTGAATCTGGTATTTCTCTATCAGAAGTTTCCTCAGTGAAGAATACTCAGCCAGGCGACCGATAGGTAGAACGTACTTCTTCCAGTCTTCGTATTTGGCACGAATTCTGTCCCTGAAGTTGATGTACCTGCTGATGTTGATCTCCTTCGTCTTCTTGCTGGAATCTCCAGTCAACCAGGCGTGCACCAGGCACTCGTGGGCAGTCAATCTCTTCCTGCAATTGACAGTTACGTTATTGGTAAGTTGAAGCAAAATAGGTACGTGAATATATTTCTGTTTTATTGACTTACTCTTTGTTTTTGACAAGTAGTTTTCTAATGAAGTCTTTAGCTTCTTCTGAAACGTCACGGAATGCTTCCTCGTCAAAGTCCCAGTCGCATGCTTTGACGTTTTTGAGAGTCTCAATGTCATTGTCACCGGCAAATGGTGAAAGGCCACTCAATCTATAAAAAAGAACATAGAATATAGTAAATGAACAAATTTAATTTCATGTTGAAAGAATTTTTCCTTTTTTACAAAACTTACAGAACATAAGCGAGAACACCGCAGGCCCACATATCTGTGTAGAAACCAACTGGTTCCCTTTCCACAATTTCTGGGGCTGCGAATTCTGCTGTTCCAGTACTGATTTTAACTACTTGGTTGGGGTCTAATTTGGTTGCGAGTCCAAAGTCGATTAATTTTACGTTCGTGCTCTGTCGTGTCTGGCACATAATGTTTTCTGGCTTGACATCTATTAGAGAAATAAATTTATTATTATAACATAATATTATCATTTATATTTAATCTAGAGTGAGTGATAAACGAAAAAAACGATTTGATTTACCGAGGTGAATGATATTTCTTTCGTGCATGTGTTTAATGCCCTCGCATATTTGCCGCATGTAGTTGATAACTTCCGCTTCTGACATAATGTAACCCTCAGCAGTGATGCGCTCGAATAGTTCACCACCAGATAAGCTATAATACAAATATTTTACAATTTTTCATTGTAATTATTAATTAAAGATCTTTGTAGATAAATACAATAAATACATACAATTCGAATATAAGGACCATCTCATCATCGTCCTCGAAAGCATCGTGGAGGTTGATAAGTTTAGGATGATGCAATTGGTTCATTATATCGATTTCTCGCCTGATGAGCTCCTTCTCCATCGGATGAGCCGATGGAATGAATTTGGCGGCGAAGATGTTACCAGTTGCCCTTTCTCGGCAACGATGAACGACGCCGAAGGCACCAGTACCGATCTCTTCGAGGATGTCATAACGATCGTATACAGAAATATTGCGCTTGATGTCCACTGGCTGTTGTGGCACGTATTTGTCGTAGATGTCCGAAACGTATTGGTCGTAGTTGCTTGGCTTTTCATCGTCACGTCCGCGGATCTTTTTGCCGGTGACGGGGTCGATGTCAACTTGGTATTTAGGCTCCTCGCGGCGTTTCTTGGCCTCGCCCTTTGTCATGACCAGTGGTGTCACTTCGCTTGGGTTCGAGCGTCCATAAACGTTCTCTGCAAAGACTCTGAAGTCGTATTGGTGTCCTGGGCTCAGGCCATGTACAGCAATTGAGCACACGCGTGTGCTGCCCACTCGGATCCAGGTAACCATCGGATGCTCGCGCTTCTCGACTAGGTAGTTGGTGATGTTGCTACCGCCGTCCCAAACTGGTGGTTTCCAGGACAGGGCTAACGAGTCGTGGCCGACGTTGTCGATGATGGGGAATCGTGGTGGATCTGGACGATCGCTTATCTGGATCTTGATGATAGCTGAGTCTGTGCCAAGGTCGTTCTCGGCTGTCAATCTGTAAGGACCCGAGTCAACCTTGCTGGCGTCGCGGATGGTCAACGTGGCGTGTCTTTCAGTCACCTGTATGTCGTAGTGCTCGCCTGACTCGATGGTCTCGCCTTCTCTCATCCATGTGATCTTTGGTTTAGGGAAGCCAGTGAATGGAACCTTGATAACGACATTTGAACCCTTGTCGAAGAAGGCGGTGTCGCGGAACCTCGGTGGTACGTTCAGTCTTGGCGGCGTCATAATCATGAGCTCGCCCTTAGTGGATTTCGCACCAGCGCGGTTGACAGCCCTGCACATGTATTCGTCAGCGTCTTCGCCAAAGACATCATGGACGATGAGGTTGTGACAGTCGTCCTCGGTGTAGATGTTGTAACGCGAGCCATTGACAATTTCGCGGGCTCCCTTAAACCAAGAAATAGTCGGGGCAGGTACTCCGGTAATGATGCATTTGAAGTGTGCGTTGTGGTTCTGGGCACAGTTAAGGGTCTTCGGCAAGGCCTTGAGAATTTCTGGCGGTTGGGCGGCCTGAGGATCGCGGATTTCAACAGAGGTTGAAGCGCTGGATTCTGGACCAATGCCTGCTTCATTTTGTGCAAACACACGGAATTCGTATCTTCTGCCTTCGATAAGATTTCCAACGTTGATCTGTGTTGGAAGGCAAATAGCAGGATTGACGCGCTGCCAGCAGCTTTCTGGCGTCTTGATCTCGCGCTTGTCGATCCAGTAACCCTGTATTCTCGCGCCACCGTCCTTTTCTGGTCTGTCCCAGGAAAGATTGACGAAATCTCCGCCAACTTGCGTGACCTTGGGGATTCCTGGTGGGCCTGGTGGATCGAACGGAGCCTTTGCCTTGATAGGATTGGTACCTTCGAGAGGCGGTCCCATGCCGTTGTCATTAACTGCCATGACTCTGAATAAGTATTCTTGACCTTCGGTCAAGCCTTGCACAGTGTAGGTGGTGTCCTTGCAACCAAACATGGAGATGGTAATCCATTGGGTGTGAGTAATATCGCGTCTTTCGATGACATAATGCGTGATTTTTAGTCCGCCATCGAATTTCGGTGGATGCCAGTTCAATGTGCAAGTGTGCTTGTCAATATGCGAGACATCCAGTGGGCCTTGCGGAGGTCCTGGCAGTCCAGTGATATAGACGTTGAACACACCACTTACGCTACCACTTTCGTTTTCTAGATGTACTTCATACGATCCAGCATCTTCCTTCTGGATCTCCTTGATGAATATTATGATGTAATCATCAAACACTGTGTATTTGAGATGATCAGTAGATTCAGGAAGTTTCCTTCCCTCCTTCTTAAGTGTAACAGTAATAGGTTGATCACCGGCATAATAAATTTTAACTTTAGTGTTTTCGTTTTCTGGTAGGAACAGATCTTCTGGCATGCGATCAATGCGCGGTGGCGAGCCAATCTTCATTCTACCAGTTGTGCTAGCATAGCCAACTGCGTTCGTAGCTTGACATGTGTAATCACCCTCATCGGATTCGTAAACTTCAGCAATGACTAGACGGAATACTCCATCGAATGATTCTACGCGGAATCGGCCACCAATCGTGAGTTCTCGGCCATTCTTCAACCACCTGGCAATCGGCATCGGCTTACCGGTAGCTTCGCATTCGAGCACGTGGGTCTTTCCAAGAGCAACTCCTTGCGAATATGGTAATGTTCGGACGAATTCTGGTTTCTCACCTCCTTCGACCTCGCAGATCTTGACAGGCGCAGTGCAAGCACTTGGATCAGAGCGACCAGCAGCGTTAACGGCGAAGATCCTGAATTCATAATCTCCTTTTTCGATAAGATGAAGTACGGTGTATTCAAGATCAGTAATGTTGTAATCATTGCACTTCATCCAGATGGCGCTGCCAATTTCACGTTTTTCAATGGCGTAGCCAGTGATTCGACTACCGCCATCAGAAGCAGGTGCTTCCCATCGTAGATCGACGTAGTTCTTGCCAACTTTGACAACTTGTGGGTTACGTGGTGCATCTGGAACCATACACTTGCTCTTAAGTTTGAACGGTGTTGACGCCATGCTAGGTTTACTCATGCCAGCAGCGTTCTTTGCACGAATTCGGAATTCATATTCGTGTCCGCTCAGGAGGTTGTAGCAGATGTAGTTCAAATCCTTAACCAGATAGTCGTTTGCAACACGCCAAGTATTATCATCGGCTGGATCTCTAAACTCGACCTTGTAACCTTGGATGCGAGAGCCACCATCCGAAATTGGACGGTCCCATGCAACAGTGATACTGGTTGAGTCCCAGTCTGTAACACGAGGTCTTCCTGGTGGGTCGGGGACACTGAATGGGAATTTGGCAATGATAGGATCATCGCCAACTAATGGCTCAGAAATGCCATACTGATTTTCAGCCCTGACACGGAAGTTGTACTTTTTGTTAGGCTCCAAACCAAATACATCGTAGGAAGTACGACGAGCAAAGCTGCTGAGTTTGGTCCAAATACCAATAGGTTCCAGTTTTTCGATGATGTAGTTCGTGACTGGAGAACCGCCATCGTCTAATGGAGGCTTCCACGAAATCGTGCATGTGTCTGGTGTAATGTCAGTAGCATCGAGCGGTCCTTGTGGGGGTGATGGTCTGTCTACTACAAGGACTTTGCAGGTGGCAGAATCAGTTCCAACCTCGTTTGTTAGATAAATTGTGTAACTACCGGTTTCGCATCTCTTAGCCTTCTTATTAATGAACTGCGTTTCATAGTCGTTGGTTTCAAACTTAATTCTGTCGCCCGTTATGACTTCCTCGCCATTTATATTCCAATATGGTTTTGGTCTTGGCTTAGCGATAAATGGTACGGTAATCGTAAATGGTTCGCCAGCAATCACAGTCATATCGCGTATACTGAGATCGCTTGTGATCTTAGGAGCAACTACAATTAAAAAATTTTTGTTTTATAAAATGAAATTTAATTTTTAATCATTTATCTTAAAGTAAAATAGTAAAATAAAGAATATTTACCAGATGGAGCGCAAGCACGAATAGTTTCAGAACCTGCACTATAAGGTCCTTGTCCTGCAGCATTTAATGCCGCTACACGGAATTCATAATCGTGGTTCTCAATGAGACCCGCAACCCTATTAAAAAAAGGTTGTTATTTTTTATAATAATAAAAAAAATCTTGAATCAAACACAAACTGCTTAATTTTTACCTGTAAGTAGTATCTGTGATAAGTGCTTGAGTGGCCTTGATCCATTTCTCTTCGCTAATGAGACGCTTCTCAAGAACGTAGCCTGTGATAGGTGATCCACCATCGTGTCGCGGCTTAGTCCATGTAACAGTAATACTGTCTTCGCTAGTCTCTACTGCACGAGGAGCACCTGGTGCACCAGGTGGATTGAATGGATATCTAGCTACAATAGGATCGGTCGTTACGGCTGGTTCAGAGGTTCCGTACTGGTTTTCAGCCATTACTCTGAACTCATAGGTATTGCCTACAGCAAGATTGCGCACTCGTACAAACGTTGATGTAGTGCACGCGCTCACCTAAATTTTTAAGTACGTATTATTAATGAATTAAATATAAAGTAATATTGTATAGTTTAAATGTAAGTATGTTATCATTACCTTGACCCATTCGAACGATCTCGGTTCCTTCTTTTCAATGACATAGTTGGTAATGTCTGCACCGCCATTGTCTTTTGGTGGGTTCCAGAATAGTGTGAGTGCATCACCGGCAAATTCATCGGCTCTCAAGTTCTGTGGTGGTGATGGTCTGTCCAGAACACGTACATTGACTGTTGCCGTGTCAAATCCTGATGCATTGCGAAGTTGAAGTCTGTACTGGCCAGCGTCTGTGCGTTTGGAGTTCTTAACGACAAGGGTGGCATAGTCGTCAGCCAACTTCAAGTGTATACGTTTGTCAGCTCCTTCCTCGATGGCAACATCATTAACGTACCATGTGGCAAATGGTTTCGGGAAACCAATGTAAGGTACATGAATAGAGAAATCTTCGCCAGCGCGAACGGTGATGTCACGTACTGCGCCAAGATCCATGACTGGTCTTTCTGGTTGTTCCTCGATGGTGATCGGGTTACTTGCCCTGCTCGGTGGACTCTTGCCGACATCGTTAACAGCAACAACGCGGAATAGGTATTCTTCTCCAAGAGTGAGATGAGGAACTGTGAATGAAGTCGATGGCACAGGGGCACCATTAACATCATCCCAGTCTTCGTCACCACGGGCCTTCTTCATCTGAATGATATAACCACGAATCTTAGCTCCACCATCGTTACGAGGTGGTCGCCATGACAGAGTAACAGAATCTTTAGTGATACGGTCTGGCTTAGGTTGTTCTGGTGCATCAGGAGCCGCTAAAATAGAAAGTAAATGTCAGTATTTTTGTCACACGATAAAAGAAAAATTTTCTAGAGATATATAAAAACATATATTTACTTCTCTGGTGTCCAGCTGTGATTGGTTCAGTTGGTTTACTGGGACGTCCAGGTCCAGCTTCGTTAACAGCAATGACGCGGAATTCGTATCTACCACCTTCATGCAGATCTTGAACTGTGAAGGTTGTATTTGGTGTTGGATAGTTATTCGCCTTCATCCATTCACCACCACGTTCGCGTTTCTCAACAATGTAGCCAGTAATGGGCTTGCCACCAGTATTGGTCGGAGGAATCCAGGCAAGAGTGCATGTATTTGGTGTGTATCCCAAAATCTCTGGTTGGCTTGGCGCATCTGGAGGGTCGAATGGGCATTTCGCTGTGACTGGTTTTCCTTCAAGAGGCTCAGAAACACCATAAATTGTTTCAGCTCGTACACGGAAGACATATCGCTTGCCTTCTGTTAAACCTTTAGCAATGAAGTGAGTAGTAGGGCAGTAGCCAGGGCACTAAAACATAAAGATTAATTTATATAATAGGGCATAATATATTTTTTATAAACGTAAGATTTTAATGAAAAGCTTTATCATTGATTTTTTATTATATTCAATATATTTACCTGTCTCCAGTTATCAGATCCGAAGTCAGCAACTTCAACAATATAGTTGGTGATAACGGAACCACCATCGTCTTCTGGTGGATTCCAAGAAAGTGAGACACTTTCTTGGGTAGTAGCAGTGTATTGTAGAGGGCCAGTTGGTGGTCCTGGCCTGTCTACTACGATCACTTCAATGTCCGCAGTGTCACGGCCGTAATCATTGGTCGCCGTAATAGTGTATTTACCTGCGTCTTCGCGTACAGATTTTTCAACAAGCAGCTGTGTATGGTCGCTCTTGGTTTCAGTCTATAAATGATAATTTGCAATAAGATAATGTTGCTTTAAGACAAATATATTTAAATGCTTAGTAAAATATTCTTACCGTAATACGCAATGTTTCTGCGACTCGGATGAGATTCTTGGTCCATTCGATCTTGGGAATAGGAGCGCCAGTAATGGGAATGACAATGTTGATTGGTTCACCAGCACGAACCTTGATTCTCCTTCCAATAAGAGCATCAAGGTAAAGTTTAGGCTTTTCACGCATAGGTTTGGCAGTGAAGACATGAGATGTGTCACTTGGTTTTCCAGGACCTGCAGCATTGATAGCTGTAACACGATATTCATATTGATGACCCTCAGTTACATGGTCATCGTAATACTCGAGTGGTTTAACTGGCTCTTTGTTCAGTTTTATCCAGCGGCCAGTAGCGCGGTCTCGCCTCTCAACATCATATCCAATAATTGACGAGCCTCCAGTGCTAATCGGAGGAGTCCATTCAATTTTAATGTGATCTTTGTCAGCATCGACACATTCAGGCCTGCCAGGTTGTCCAGGAGCGACTGTAAATAAATTATAATGTTACAATTTGATAAGCTAAATAAATAAAATTTGTGTAAAATAAGTCAAAATCGATATCTGAAATATTTTTTTAATATGAATAAATTTTTACCGAATTGGTTCTTAGCAACAACTGATCTGTCGGTGTTCAATGGTTCAGATCGTCCTTGCAGATTTTCAGCAGATACACGGAATTCATAACTGGTACCCTCCACAAGTCGAGGAACAGTTGCATGAGTGTACTTGGGATTCACGTGAGATACTGCAGGTACCCAACCTCCGCCATGAGTAAGATCACGTTTCTCAATAACGTATCCACTGTAACAAAAACAGTTTTTAAGTTAAAAACTATTATAAAAATATACAATGAATTATAGTATTTTTTTGGTAAAACTACGTACGTAAGCTCACTGCCACCATTGTCTTTTGGTGGTTTCCAAGATAGAGTTACAGACTGGCCAGTAACTTCTTCATATTCAAGAGGTCCTTCAGGAGCTCCAGGTCTATCCAGGACGGTCAATTTGAACGATCCCTCATCAACTCCACTGTCGTTCTTAATCATTATATGGTAACTACCCGAATCTGTTCGTTTAGCATCGACAATGTGAAGAATTGTATGGTAGCCAATAGAAGCTACAGTTGTCCTCTTATTGATATCAAGATCTTTACTGTTCTTGCTCCATATAACTTGAGGAATAGGTTCACCAATGAAGTCCACGTCCAAATGGAAGATGTGACCTGCTTTGATTTTGATGTCATTCAGAGGTGTCTTGATCTTCGGAGCCACTGAAAATATAAACATTTTGTTAATTTATGAATCATTTACAGTTGATATTAATTTTATATTTATTTTACAATAACTTACAGAATCTGGGTTTACACATGACCAGATCACTAGGCTCAGAAGGCTCTGATTGGCCAGCAGCATTTTGTGCAATGACACGGAATTCATATTCCTGTCCTTCAGTCAAATCAGGCACCGTAGCATTTGTTTGGTTAGGTGGCACATGGACAGCGTTGGTCCAGTAAGGACTTCCTTTTTCTTTCTTTTGAATAATGTATCCGGTGAGAGGAGATCCACCGTCACATTCGGGAGCAGGCCATTCAAGATCAACATGATCTTTGTCCCAGTCGACAATCTTAGGTTTACCAGGAGCTTCAGGCTCATCTATAATGTGTATTAAACGAATATTAAATAAAATCTATTTATAGCAGTTAATATATTTAAGTATATTTTACATACCAAATTCATTTTTAGCAATAATACTTTTAGATGTTTCTAGTGGCTCAGACTCTCCAACACTATTGACAGCCTTTACACGGAAGTAATACTCTTTGCGATGGACTAGCCTTACGACTTCATGGTTGATTACCATACTCATACCGGCATCGGTCCAGGTTCCACGGGAAACATCCATTTTTTCAATAATGTAATGTAAAATAGGAGTTCCGCCAGTGTCAAGAGGTGGCTGCCAAGCAAGATGGCAACTGTCTTTGGTAATATTGGAGACATCGAAGGGTGCTCTTGGTGGCGATGGTTTATCGATTACAGTAACGTTTGCACCAGCACTGTAAGTAAAAAAAAATTTTGTATATTTTTCACCTACCACCTTCGGTATAAGTTAATTATAAAAAATCAATAAAAGGCAATTGTAAAAGCAAATAATAATTTTAATTATTTTAAAATATTTAATAATTACTTAATATTAGTATTTTATTTATTTATAAAATCAATTATGAAATAAAAATTGCTAATAACCTGCAGGCGCCAAGATCGTTTTCAAGGGTTAATACGAATCGGCCACTGTCTGTACGATGGGCAAACGGAATTTCGAAACTGGTATTGTTGTGAGTGGTGAAAATCTCGTGGCGCTCATCAGAGACAACAGGTACGTTATTGATAGTCCATTTGGCAACTGGTTTAGGCGACGCTTCGATTGGTATGTCATAGCTGATCTTCTGACCAGCACGCACAACAAGGTCGTGCAGTAAATGCGGATCGAAGGACGGTTTAACTAAAAAAAGTAATAAATGCATTCATTTTTCATAAACCCCATAATAGTCGAAATGAGTCTTGATGAAAATTACTTATAGATTCTACAAGATAAAATATGAGAATTGTAAAATATTTCAAATTGATGAAAAAACTTATAATTTACAAGTAACACGAAGTTTTTAAAAATATTTCAATTTAAACTTTTATATAACTTCTATAAAGAAATTATAATAAGTATATTCTTACCATAACGAGCCTTGGCAACTATTGGTTGAGATGCTTCTGAAGGTTCACCAGGGCCAGCTTTGTTTACAGCAATAATTCGGAATTCATACTCTTCTCCTTCAGTCAAATCTGGTACTCTTCCGCTAGTCTTATCGGCTTCCACTTCGAGGGCTTTTTCCCATTGTCCGAATTTGGGTCGTTTTTCAATAATATAACCAGTAATAGGTGTACCTCCATCGCGTTTTGGTGGTATCCATTCCAAGTCGACACGGTTCTTATCCCAATCCGTGACAGATGGAGTTCCTGGTTTTTCTGGTTTACCAAATGGATCGAGAGCGATAATACTTTCAAGAGCATTAAGAGGTGGTGATTCTCCTTGTTTGTTCACTGCTCTTACACGGAACTGGTATTGGTGTCCTTCGATTAGGTGATCCACATTAGCGTTGGTTGTATCAACCTCGCACAAGGGAACCCATCGCATGCTTTCGGTATCCATCTTTTCGACTGTGTAATGAAGAATTTCCGAGCCACCGTCATCCTTGGGCGGTTTCCAGGAAAGTTTGCAGCCACTCTTCGTGACGTCTTTTATCTTCAATGGACCTTCCGGTGGAGAAGGAACATCGAGAACAACGACTCGCAATGTAGCTTCATCCTTTCCGTTAGCGTTGCGTGCAATGAGAGTGTACTCTCCTGAATCGGAACGTAGGGCCTCCAAAACACGTACTCTCGTGTTGTAGTCCTCGTTCACGATCTTAATACGATCACCGGAGAAGACCGTATTACCTTTAAGAGCCCATTCCTTCTTTGGTGGTGGTTCACCGCTAACAGGAACATCAAAGTCGAAGAATGCTCCTGCGCGAACTTTGACATCAAGCATGTATTTTCTGTCGATTTTGGGTGGAACTGTAAAAAGAAAAATACAATTCATATTAATAAAATATTTAGAATTAATAATCATTTATTATTTTTAATATTAAATAATTTTTTTTTGTACAGACCTAATATAATTGAAATTTTCATTAAACCCGCCATGATATTATATAATTAAACTTATTACTAGAATTTTATCACAGAAAATATAAAAATATCAATATTTTTTGTTCACATTGATAAACCAATGTGTATCAGAATTAATCCGTACGGGCTGGCGCCTGATATGTGAATGTGGTGCTTCTTTATTACATTGAAACCGATACCCTCTGTTTCTTTCGTTTAATGCATGACAAACTGTCAAGAGGGAGCTAGTTAAGAATATCAAAAGACACTTTAGGCGCCGTTCGATCGTTATTGATGCAAAAGTCATTGAACGCGATACAAGGTTCTTAATTGTGATCGAAATTGTTGGCAATTATACAAGTAATATTTAGCTTTGAAAAGATTTATGATTGATGTTAGAGAAAATATTACTTTTGTAACTCACTATATTTTATAGATTTTAGACTTAAGTGAATATTGAGATTTACACTTTTATTTTAATTTTTTTTTAAAGGTTTAAAATTTATAAACTTAAAATATTGTACTTACGGTTCTTTGGTCGAGCAACGTGTGTCGGCGTGGCATCAGATGGTTCACCAGGTCCAGCTTTGTTGACAGCTCTGACACGGAATTCGTACGGAGTTCCTTCAATAAGGTCTTTCACTCTACCGGTAGTAACGTCGCCTTCAACTTCAGCGCATTTCTCCCAAGTCGGGCTGTATTTATCGCGCTTTTCAATCACGTAGCCAGTTACCGGAGATCCACCGTCTGTGGACGGTCGAGTCCATTCAAGTTCCACAAAGTCTGAATCGTAGTCCTTGATTTTGGGTGTTCCGGGTTTGCCAGGCTCGTCTAAATATAATGTAAATTTCATATTATAAAATAAATGAATCTAGATGTACCTTATAGATATGATATTTTACTCACCGAAAGGATTCTTTGCTTCGATGCTCTGCAAAGTCGTGAGTGGTTCTCCCTTTCCTTGTTTGTTAACAGCGCGTACTCGGAATTTGTACTTATGATTCGGCGTCAGTCCTGTTACATCCAGATTGGTATCAGGACCATCAGTTTCACCAGCTGGAACCCATCGTCCAGTGGTTTCGTCGAGCTTTTCAACAACGTACTTCTCAATCGGACAACCACCATCGTCTTCTGGAGGTTTCCAAGAAAGTTTGCAACCTTCTGCAGTAACATCGGATACCTTGATTGGTCCTTCTGGAACACCAGGCTTGTCCATAACAGTTACCTTTACGTACGCCACATCTTTGCCATTGATATTTTCAGCAACAATTTGGTATTTGCCAGATTCGGCTCTTGTGGCCATACGAACAGTCAGATGAGTATTATAGTCGACATCTTTAATTTTAACACGTTCATTTCCTCGGACATCTCTATTATCCAAAAGCCATCTTGTTGTTGGTGGTGGTTCACCGCTAACTTTGACATCAAAGTTGAAGTTTTGTCCAGCTTTAATTCTTACATCCACCAAGTTAGTTCTATCGATCTTCGGAGCTTGGTTACGTGGTTTAGCGTAAATAATAGGTGTCTGATTCGATGGCTCACTCGGGCCCGCTTTATTAACTGCACGAACACGGAATTCGTAAGGTTGTCCTTCAATTAGATCTCCAACAGTAGCACGGACTGGCGCATCACCCTCTCCATAAGCAGGAACTTCCAGAGCTTTCTCCCACTCTCCGTATTTGTCTTTCTTTTCTATAATGTAGCCCGTAATAGGGGAACCACCGTCGTTCACTGGTGGGCGCCATTTTAGATCAATGTGATCCTTGTCCCAGTCTGTTGCTTCAAGTTCGGTTGGTTTACCAGGTTCGTCGTATGGATTTTTAGCTACTATAGTTTGTTCAGCAACAAGTGGTTCCGATTCACCTTCTGAATTGACTGCAGATACACGGAATTTGTATTCCTTTCCAGGAGTTAGTCCAGTAACCTCGAGGCCTGTAATAAACAGATAAGGAAAATTTAGTGAAATTGAATGTAATCAACTAATTAACTTTTTAATATAAATATTTACCAGGATCGGTTGATCGACCGCAAGGTACCCAACAACCAGTCTCAGGATCCATCTTATCAACTTGGTAATATTCGATTGGTAAGCCTCCATCATCAACTGGTCGCTTCCATTTAAGTTTGCAACCTTCTTTGTGGACATCTGTGACAGACAGAGGTCCTTCTGGTGGCGACGGTTTGTCTGTTACCGTGACTTTAACTGTTGCAGTATCCTTTCCGCATGAGTTAGTGGCTATGATAGTGTAGTCACCACTTTCATCACGCTTAACTGGTCGAACTGTGAGTTTGCTTGTGTATTCGGAATTATCAATATTAACAGTTCTACTTGGAGTTAATGGCATTGATCCAAACCGCCAAGTATAAGTTGGATGAGGTTCACCAATGACATTAACATCAAATTTGAGTGTTGAGCCAGCAGACAAAGTAACATCTCGCAAAGTGCGGCGATCGATTTTCGGGGCCACTAAAAAAATTAAGACAGTGTCATTTCAAATTATTATTGACTCTAATATTTATAAAAACAATTATTTAATATTTTTAATAATACGAAATTTATCCAAATTGGTAAACTTACAAAATCTCGGTTTAGCAGTAAATGTTCTGCTTGCATCTCCTGGTTCTGATTGACCAGCTTTATTAACTGCAATAACACGGAATTGATATTCGTTTCCTTCAATCAGACCAGTGACAAGTCCTGAACAAACTGGTACATCTCTTTCCAAAGCCTTTTCCCACATTGTACTATATTTATCTTTCTTTTCGATAATATAGCCTGTAATAGGAGTACCGCCGTCAGTAACTGGTTCTTTCCATCTCAGTTCAACTTGATTGGCGGTCCAATCGAAAGGCTCAGGAGCTCCAGGAGGTGATGGTATAGCTATAAAGTAATTTATTCGTATTAATTTCATTTAGTATCAAAACAGATTTTCTTGAAATAATTTCTTTTACTTACTGAAGGGATCTTTAGCTATGATAGATCCTATAGTCTCAAGTGGCTCTGATTCGCCCTCTTTGTTCACAGCCTTTACTCGGAATTTGTACTCATGTCCAGGTGTAAGTCCTTCTACTTTCATTTCAGGTACAGTTGATCTACCAATAGGTAACCATACTCCAGTCTCGGGATCGAACTTTTCAATAAGATAACCTTCAATTGGTTCACCTCCATCGTCTTTGGGTTTCTTCCATTTAAGTGTGCAACCTTCTTTGTGTATGTTGGATACTTCCAATGGACCTTCTGGTTTATCAGGTTTGGCTATTGGAAAATTTTTAGATTATATTATCAGATATATTCACCGAAATATATAAAAAAAAAGAAGTAAATTAATACAAAAACTTACAAACAACAGTGACTTCGACTTCAGCTGTATCAGAACCATATTGATTACTTGCACTAATTTTATATATTCCTGTGTCTTTACGTTCTGGTCTATCATTGAAGAATTTGGTATTGTTGGGTACATTTTCAACGCGTCGGTAAGTAGTTTGATGAACAATCTTTCCATTAATCGACCATGAAACGTCAGGAGCTGGTTCTCCAAATACTTTGACGTCGAATTTGAATGGTTCATTCTCATGAATCGTAATATCACGAAGATTTTTCCTGTCGATCTTAGGTGGTACTGCAAGAATACAAAATGACAAATAAGTAACAAATACATTATGAAATCATATTTTAAGTAGATATAATTCTGTTGAACGTACGTCTTCTACATTTGGCTGTAATAGGTTTGCTAACATCAGAAGGCTCTCCAGGACCAGCTTCATTAACCGCTCGGATTCTGAATTCGTACTCGACACCTTCATCCAAATTATCCACTCGTCCTTTACAGTCTGGTCCTGTGGTTTCAACTGCTTTAATCCACCGTGGACTTCCCTTTTCACGTTTTTCTATAATGTATCCGGTGACCGGAGAACCACCATCGTTCATTGGTGGAGTCCATTTCAGGTCAACGCGATCCTTATCCCAGTCTGTAGCTTCTGGTCTACCAGGTGGGCCAGGCTCATCTATAATTAATAAATTTATACATGATACAAATTTTTTATAGCAACATTTTTAAGTTTTTATATAAGAAATATTTTTTCGCTGTTCTCTAAAAATGATATTAGCTTTATTAATTTTAGTTTTAAAAACTTACCAAATGGATTTTTGGCGATAATTGCTGTTTCGGTCACTAATGGCTCAGATTCACCTTCAGCATTTACAGCTGCCACTCGGAATTTATATTCTTGTCCAGGAACTAGATTTTCTACCTCCATCTTGGGTTCTAATGAGCGTCCTACAGGAATCCATCTACCGCTTATTGTGTCCATCTTTTCGACGACGTAATGATCGATTGGTACGCCACCATCATCAAGCGGTGGGTTCCATTTCAGACTGCAACCCTCTTTGTGTACATTATCTACCTTCAGTGGACCTTCAGGTTTACCAGGTTTATCCAATACAGTCAACGAAATTGTTGCTTCATCTTTACCGGAATCATTCTCAGCCTTTAATTGCAAAGGCCCCGTATGGGCACGTGTTGCGAAGCCAATAGAGAATTTAGTTTTATAGTCTTCTTCTTCAATAACAACACCATTTTGATCGGTTTCTTGCTTTTTCTTACTGAGGTACCAAGTCTTTGTTGGTGGAGGTTCACCAGTAACTTTAATATCCAACCGTATATGCTGACCAGCTTTGACGGTAATATCTTTAAGGTTAGTGCGATCGATTTTAGGTGCAGCATATCTATCTTTAGCTAACAAAGTCTCGGATGGTTCACTAGGTTTACTTTGACCACCTTTGTTAACTGCCTTTATACGGAATTGATACTTCTGTCCTTCTACAAGATCACCAACTCTTCCATCAGTCTTATTTCCTGGAACTTCAGCAGCCTTCTGCCATTTACCATACTGATCTTTCTTTTCGATGATGTATTTTTCGATTGGTGCTCCACCATCATTTTTAGGAGCAGTCCATTTGAGATGAGCATGATTTTTGTCCCAGTCTTTAAACTCAGGTTTGCCTGGTGCGTCGGGTTCGCCATATGGATTTTTAGCAGTTGTTGGTATTGTGGTTTCCAAAGGTTCGGATTCTCCTTCGCTGTTGACAGCTTTAACACGGAACTGGTAGTCTTTTCCTTCGTTTAAGCCAGCAACTTCCGCTTCCGGAGTTTTACTAGTTCCGCAAGGAACCCAACGTCCCATATCAACGTCCATACGTTCAATGACGTAGTGATCGACTGGGGCACCTCCATCATCTTCTGGTTTATCCCACTTCAATTTGCATCCTTCTGCTGTTACATCGGATACTTGCAGTGGTCCTTTAGGCTTTCCAGGTTTACCCAACACTTGGATTTCAATTTCAACTTCATCTGTACCGCTGTCATTTTTAGCAGTAACAGTGTAAGTTCCGCTATCACCGCGTTCCATTTTATTCAGAATGAAGCTTGTATGATAATCTTCATTTTCAATCTTCAGTCGATCTTGTGTCTTAAGGACAGCATTCTTTAGTTTCCATGTAACGGTTGGAGCAGGTTCACCTGTGATCTTAGCCTCCATTCGCAACATTTGCCCAACACGCATAACCTTCTTTTGCAAATTCGTGCGATCGATGCGAGGAGCAACTGTTAAAATATTATAATGTATTATTTATTCATATTTCAAAGTTTTATTGATAAATATAATAGTCTCTTCCTGATACTTACGGAAACGTGGTTTTGCTACAACGCTCTTTGAAACGTCGCTTGGTTCGCCAGGTCCAGCTTTGTTGACGGCAACGATCCTGAACTCATATTCATGTCCTTCTTCTATTCCATCAGTCACTTTAGCTTTAGTGACAGTTCCTGGCACTTTAGCTGCATCAACCCACTGTCTACCTTCTTTGTCACGCATTTGCACAATATATTTTTCAATAGGTGCGCCACCGTCGTCTTTTGGTGGGGTCCATTCGACGTCGACAAAGTCCTTATCCCAATCGGTAAGGTCAGGACGTCCTGGCTTTCCGGGTTCATCTGCAATATTTAAGTTTATCATAAATATAACATTCTAAAATTTACTTTAGTCATATTGGATCAGTATTTAATTTTTTAATTACCAAATGGATTCTTAGCAATAATAGATCTGTCAGCTTCAAGTTCTTCTGATTCGCCTTCTTTATTGACAGCCTTAACTCTGAATTTGTATGGTTTGCCTTCTAATAAACCAGTAATGTTGGCTTCTGGCTCAGTTGATCTTCCACAAGAAACCCATTGTCCAGAAAGGGGATCTAATTTTTCAATTTCATAGTATTCTACTGGACTACCACCGTCATCTTCTGGTTTTTTCCATTTAAGTTTGCAACCATGTTTAGTAACATCGGAAACTTCCAATGGACCCTTAAATTTTATTTATAAATTATATAAGATGTATAAGAAGTGTTACATAACTTTTTTACAAATTTCAAATAAATAACTACCGTTGGCTTGCTTGGTTTTCCAAGAACAAGGAGATCAAATTCTGCGATGTCTTCTCCAACTTCGTTCTTGGCCTTAATTGTATATCTTCCTGAATGACTTCTCTTACATTTTAGAATTAAGAATTTGGTATTGTAGTCAACATTATCAATACGCGTTTGATCGTCTGATGTAAGTTCTTTTCCTTTGTAAGACCAAGTTACAGTTGGAGGCGGTTCGCCAATAATATTGACATCCAATGATAGCGTCAACCCAACTTTAATTGTAGTCTGTTGTAGGTTCGTTCTATCGATGTATGGTTTAACTGTTTGAACAAAAATTATTTTAGAATATGGAATGATATAAACAAATATAAATTTGTATGAATGTAGAATACTTACGCCAACGGGCTTTAGCAGTATGTGGATTCGTTGCTTCACTGGGTTCACCTGGTCCAGCTTTGTTAACAGCACGTACTCTGAATTGGTATTGGTTACCTTCCTCTAGCTTTGGAACAACTCCCGTGCAAATAGGACCATCTACTTCAGCAGCTTTAACAAAGCTAGCTGCAAATCTATCTTTCATTTCAATAATATATCCAGTAATTGGAGCACCACCATCTCTGATCGGTGGCTCCCACTTCAGTTTTACCATATTTTCAGACCAATCGACAATTTCTGGTAGACCAGGTGCCGCAGGAGTATCTAAATTTTAGTAGTGAAAACAAATATTATTAAATATCAAACCAAATTAAAATTGATTGAAAAGAAGTTATATCAAAAGTTGTAACACATTTAATATTTTCAGTAACGTACCGAAAGGATTCTTAGCGATGATTGCTGTGTCTGTTTGTAATGGTTCCGATTCACCTTCTTCATTAACAGCCTTAACACGGAATTCATATTTCCTTCCTGGTTCAAGTCCAGTAATTGTGTGTTCAGTTTTCTCTGGATCAACGATACCAGCAGGGACCCACCGTCCAGTTGTGACATCCATTTTTTCAATAACGTAGCTTGATAAAGGAAGACCACCATCATCTTTAGGTTTCTTCCATTTAAGTTTACAACCTTCTTTGTGGACATCTGTAACCTCAAGCGGTCCTTCTGGTTTGCCAGGCTTATCTGAAAAAATAAGATGAATATAATCAAGACATATACACAAACAAGTATTTATATAAATTTAAAAAATTAACCAATTTGATGCATACCAAGAATAATAATTTCCACTTCGGCTTCATCTGAGCCAGAATCATTCACAGCCTTAATTGTGTATTTGCCCGTATCTTCCCGAGTGGTATTCGACAGTTGTACCTTAGTATTATAATCTTCATTATCGATTTTGACATTTGCACTTGTGGTAAGTGGCTTAAGACCCTTGCTCCATGTGATAGTTGGTGGAGGTTCACCTTCTACATCTACATCAAGCTTCACAAGTTGACCAGCTCTGACTTTCACAGTTTGTAATTTATCACGATTGATATGTGGTTTAACTATAACAAATATGAGATCAGATTAGAAATTTCCAAAAATTATAGTTGATTTAAATAAGTATAGAATATTTATTTTATACTTACGGAATCGTGCCTTAGCAACGTGTGGTTTAGTAGGCTCGCTGGGTTCACCTGGTCCAGCTTTATTAACAGCTCGTACTCTGAACTGGTAGGTTGCACCTTTTCTAAGGCCAGTAACACGACCTCTTGGCTGAGGAGATGTAGTAGTAGTGGCTTCTTCCCAGTGACTAGTTAATTTCTCCTTCTTCTCAATGATATATCCTGTAATAGATGCGCCACCATCACTCTTAGGTGCTTCCCATTTGAGGTCGACACGGTCAACATCCCAGTCCTCAAAGTCAGGTACTCCAGGTTTACCAGGAAGATCTAAAATAAAAGGTATAAATAATATACATTTTTATTAAGAAAATTACATATTTTATCCAGTAATCTCGACGCACCAAAGGGATTCTTTGCAGTAATAGATCTATCAGTAGTAAGAGGTTCAGATTCTCCTTCTTCGTTGATTGCTTTAACTCTGAACTCGTAATCATGACCCTCTTGTAATCCCTTGATGTCCATTTCGGTGTCATTAGGACCAGCACGTCCCACTGGTACCCAGCGGCCAGTAGCTTTGTCCAGTTTCTCCACTTGGTAACCTGTGATGGGTAAACCACCATCATCTTCTGGTTTCTCCCATCCAATTTTACAACCGCTCTTAGTAACATCAGATACTTTGAGTGGTCCCTTCGGTTTGCCAGGTGCAGCTAAAGAAATATAAAACGTAAATAATTTTGCAATTTAATCAATCATAGCTAATTATATATTTCTTTGTTACTTACACAAAACTGTAACTTCTACATCAGCTTCATCTTCACCATGAGCATTCACAGCCTTAATTTTCCATACACCAGTATTAGCTCTTACGGTATCAGTAATGCTGATCTTCGTATTGTATTCAACATTTACAATTTCAATGTTACCACCAGACTTAACCAAGGTATCTTTGTGATACCATGTTGTTTCTGGTGGTGGTTCGCCTCGAACATCAACATCAAATTTGACAGGTTTGCCAGCTCTGACAATAATAGGTTTAAGATTTGTTCTGTCGATCCTAGGTTTAACTATAAAAGTTCATAAAGATTTTTATTATTAAGTAAATTGAATATAAAATAATACTTTTCAAAATATTTTATAATAAAAATGCTTACGAGATTTATGCTTGCAGATTTGCATTTTAGACGCATCTGATGGCGGTGAAAGTCCAGCTTTGTTAACAGCGATAATCCTGAATTGGTACTCTCCCTTTTCTTTCAAGCCAGCAACTTTAGCTTCCAGACTATTTCCAGGAACTTCCATAGCTTTTTCCCATTCTGGCTTGAATCGGTCTTTCTTTTCAATTATATATTTTTCAATTGGTGCTCCACCATCAAATTCTGGAGCAGTCCATTTAAGACTGACTGATTCGTTGTCATAATCAGTGATTTCTGGAGTACCAGGCTTAAGGGGCTCGTCTGCACGTAAATTTAAAATACATTGTTTAATAGTCCAACATTATAAATAATTAATTATGATTTACTTAATATTTAAATACTAACCGAATGGATTTTTAGCCACAACTCCGCGCTCACTTACAAGTGGCTCAGAATCGCCTTCATCATTGACAGCTGTAACGCGGAATTTGTACTCACTACCAGGATTGAGACCAGTAATATTGAATTCAGTAGCTCCATCTCCTGGAACTCTTCCAACACGCACCCATTTGCCGGTTTTAGTGTCCATTTTTTCGATTTCATATTCTTTAATGGGGCAACCACCATCATCTTCTGGTTTCTCCCACTTAACTTTCGCGCTAGTCTTAGTGACATCCGAAACCACAAGTGGTCCTTTCGGTGGATCGGGTTTACCTAATACAATGAGCTCTACAGTTTCAGTATCTTTTCCGCTGGCATTCTCGGCGATCAACGTGTATTTTCCAGTATCCTTTCTGACAGCGTTGACAATAGTAAAATCTGTGTGATAGTCGACATTTTCAATTTTAATACGTTCCGTATTCGTAAGAGGGACATTGTCCCTCCATACCCATTTACAATCTGGAGGCGGTTCTCCTGTTACATCGACCGACCATTTGTGTGTTCTTCCGGCCTTAATTGTAATGGATTTGAAGTTTTCTCTGTCAATCCTTGGTTTAACTGAAAAAAAAAAATATTCTAATAAAGATGCTGAAAAACAATGAATGTGTTAGCTATGAAGTACACTTACGGTTTTTGTGTTTACACAAGTGATTATCGGTAGGTTCACTAGGTTGTGAACAACCGGCCTTATTCTGAGCGCGAACTCTGAATTGATAGACCATTTTCTCTTTTAATCCTTCAACCTTACATTCTGGTTTGTCATCAGATGTTTTTGCAACCTCTACCCAATCTGGTGAGAATTTATCCTTCATTTCAACGGTGTAATGCGTGATCGGTCTACCGCCATCACTATCAGGCTTAGCCCATTTCAAGCTGACACTGACATTATCGTAGTCATAAATCTCAGGCTTTCCTGGTTTTCCTGGCTCATCTGAAATTTTTTAAAATTATCGTTTAACTTAAGAATTCTTTAGAAGTTAGGAAGAAGACATTAAAAAGTATATTTTATTACCGTAAGGATTCTTAGCCACAATTCCTTCGTCAGTCTCAAGAGCTTCAGATTCGCCTTCTTTATTAACAGCTTTTACACGGAACTTATACTTCTTCTTTGGTGTCAATCCCGAGAACGTGAAAGTATGTGGTTCACTTGGACCAACTTCGCCAGCAGGGATCCATCTTCCAGTATCCATATCCATTTTTTCCAAAACATAACCTGTAATATCGCTTCCTCCGTCGTCCTTTGGTTTCTTCCATTTGACGGTAATGTGGTCAGAACGAATCTCAGTCGCTTCTAATGGTCCCAATGGTTTCGTTGGCTTATCTATAACATAAAATAATAAAATAAATTTTTTTTTCTATAAAATAAAATTATTTTTCTTATATATCTGTATAGTATTATAAAGATACTGACCAAGTACAACTACATCCGCAGTGCTTTCACAAGTTCCCGAACTATTTGTAAGTACCAGCTTGTATTTTCCAGAATCAGGCCTAGTTGTTTTTCTCACAGTTAATACTGTGTTTCGTTCATATTTATCGATGGTTATTCTCTCTGCTGCATCTTGTACTATTTCCTTGTCACCTAAGAACCATTTAACTTCTGGTTCCGGTTCACCTTGGTATTTAATGTCGTATTTAATGACTTGACCCTTCTTGACAACAAGGTTCTTCAAACCATCTCCAACAATGAAGGGTTTAACAAATCTGCTCTTTGCAATAATAGGCTTAGTGGCATCTGATGGTTCGCCAGGACCAGCTTTGTTGACTGCGCGTATACGGAATTCATACTGTTGTCCTTCTTTCAATCCGTCAATAGTTCCCTTGGTTACGTCTCCTTGAATTTCTTTGCCTGTCACCCATTCCTTACCGAATTTCTCTTTGTATTCAATAACGTAGCCTGTGATTGGAGCACCACCATCATTTTCTGGTTTTGTCCATGTAAGATCGGCATGATCAACGTCCCAATCAACAACTTCTACATTTCCAGGCTTTCCAGGTTCATCTGTAATTTTATACAGTTATGAAATTATGTAATTCAAATAATCTGAATTTTTTTATGTTATTGTTAATTAATAATATTTACCCCATGGATCCTTAGCCAATACTGGTTTTGCGAATAGCGCTGGCTCACTAGATCCAATTTTATTAACAGCTCGAATGCGGAATTTGTACTCCTTCTTTGTAACAAGATCTTGGACTTTGTAACTAGTTTTTTCTCCGGGTTTAACTTCTCCTACATTATCCCACTGAGCTTTCAAGCTCATATCCAATCGCTCGACAACATAATGAATAATAGGTGAACCACCATCGTCTTTGCTTGGCTTGAAAGAAACGACGCAACTGGTTGCGAAGATATCGGTCACTTCGACATCCAGTGGAGGCGATGGAACGTCTACAATTTTTAAGAAATTATGAAATATGATGCTACATAAAGTTCAATATTTAATATTTCTAAGTAATAATAAAACAGATAATCAGAATAAAATATATAATATTGTAATGAATTAACTTAAAATACAATATAATAATACCTTGCATGTTTACAAAAACATCTTGGACCTCCTCTCCTTGTGCATTTCCAATCTTAATTTGGTAAGTACCGGATTGATCATGCTGGGGCTTTTTGATTCTATATGTGATCTTATCTTCACCTACTACGACTTCTACATCCTTGAGTGGTAGAACCTTTCCGTCTTTCATAAGTTTAGCTTCAACTTGAGATTGCCTAGTTCCTTCAACTCTGTATGGTATGATAAATATAATGGGAGCACTGCATGGACCTTCGACCTTATCAGGAATTTCAGCAATTGGTTTACTTTCACCCTTCTTTATCGACAATTTACATGAACTCTTCAATTCACCGCTCTCACAAGTAATTTCGCCGTCATCTTCCATCTCGGCTCTATTAAAAACGAGTTGATGTTTTCCACCACCAAGATTTTTAATTTCAATCCTTTCATTTGTCTCAATTGGTTTTCCATTGAAGAACCAGTTAGCTGCAGCTGTTGTATCTTGTAACTCAACTTCCAAAACAACTTTTTCTCGTTCAATACCAACCGTATCCTTCAGTTTCTTGTTAAACCGATTGAGATCTAAAAGTAAAAAATACATGAAGATATACATAAAATTTGAAAATTTCGATTATAAAGTTCTGATAAATTAATAAATCTTACAGTTGACAATGAGTTCCGCTTCAGTTTTGTCTGCATTGCTTACGCAAGAGTACATACCAGCATCAGTAACTTTAGCATCTTTAATAATGAGTTTCCTCTTACGCCCTTCTTCTTTAATTTGGACTCTGTAAATAAAGAACATTATGTCATTATTAATGTGAATAGTTCTTTGAATGAAAATTAATGAATTTAAAGGAATGTTACCTCTTATCAGAAGTGATTTCTTGTTCGCCTTTGAACCACTTAACATCACCTGCCGCATCATCGAGTTCACAAGACAGTGTGATCGTTTCTTTTTCTGTTGCCGTTTGATGTTTCAGTACTTTGACGAACTTGTATGGATATTCTATGATTGACAGAGTTGTATCTGTCTTGTCGGTTTGTTTACTGATCTTACAGAAATATTCACCACTATCATCAAAGTTTGCAATTCTGATAGTTAACCGGCAAACGCCAGACATATCTTTGGAGATTTGATATCTTTCTCCATCCTAAAATAAATGATATATTAAATATTTTCATAGAAAATCAAAACAGAAGATATGAACTAAAAAAATTACCTCCAGTTTCGTTTTTCCTTTGTACCATGATACTTTTGCCATAGTGGAGCTGACTGTACACTCTAACTGTACTTCGTGTTTGTTGAATCCACTTGTCTGTTGTTGAAGTGGCTTTGTGAATGTGTATGTTGGATCAGGTTCTAAAAAACAAATGAGGTTAAATTTAATAAAAATAACGATTGAAATTCTTTAAAATAAAATGTGAGAAATTACCATCGACGTTCAGGAACGCTGTACTCGATACACCAGAAATGTCGATCGTATATTTGCCAGTATCTTCAACCTTTGGTTCTGAGATAATAAGTTGATAACAATCCTCTTCATTTTTGAACTTATATTTGGATGAAGGGAACAGTTCCTACAATTCATAATATCGATTGGATTAACTTCCTTTGTTGTGAATGAGTACTTTATTATATGGTGCTTTATATAATACTTACATCTTTCCTGAAGTACCACCTTGGCTTGCAATTTGGTTTCGAGAAATTAGCTTCGAATGTGACTTTCTTGTCTTTGCCCTCTTTAGCGTATTGATCAATTAGTGGTTTCAGGAATGACTCAGGTTTCTGTATGAGTGAAACATGAAAATAATGATATAGTTTATGACACTACGTGTTTTATCTATTAAATTATATTAAAAATCGTCGTATCTGAAAAATGTGAAAAAATTTATAGTTTCAAAAATTGTCATTGAAAACGATGAACAGCTACCATCAAAACGAATAAAAAATCAATAAGAGAAAATAATTTTTTTCCTGCAACAAAACACAAAAAGATATAAAATTGACGAGAAGATTTCCAAAAATAGACCTTTGAGGAAGAACTGTAAAAAAAACAGTTAAAATTCAAAAAATTTTAAAATTCCTAAAAATTTGATGCTCAATCTTTCATATAACTATAAGGTTGACATAGGTACAGTTCGTGAACATTCATATTGACAACATCGATAAAGTGCAACTATGTGCATACAAATAAGCATATGAAGCGTTAGGCAATATATTTGGTGCAGTCTTCGTAGGTAGAGAAAATTTCATAGAGCAACAGTAAAAAAACATGAGAATTGGATAGTGATAGAACGAGAAATCAGAGGAAGATAAGCCAAGAAGTAATAAGCAGTCGTGCGAGAGTTTTCGAATTTCAAGCGCCAGACGATATTGAGATACGAGATAGAGAACATTGGAACATTGACAAAAACATCGGTATACTTGATAACCACAACTCCAACCTCCGTCTTGATGAAGTGATGAAGCACTGGCCAGTCTGGGATTAATTCAGCAAGCGAGGGTCTACGCGAACAACTGCTGCTGCTCTAAAATAAATAACAATGGACTCGAAACATCATTTTCATTCAGATAAATGGCCTTTCATAGGATGATATATGGTGGTAGGGTGCGGGGTTGCGTGCATGCAATAAAATATCCCTAGAAATTTCGCAGATAGTAAATGACGGCTATCGAAATGTGGCTTAGAACTGTAAAATAAACTGGAATCAACCATGCAAATTTATGCGTCATTGAATTCTCTCGAATAGAAGGTACATCTAAATCAATCAAAACAGAAGTTCTTCTATCCATTGATCCTTTGTGAAACTGCAGAATATATCTGAAAATGAATTTCGCTGAAAGACTGTGAAAAAATCGTAGTTAAAGTAAAAATGCCTTGGAGGAAAAAAACTAGTTTTGGTATGAAACCATATAAAAATGTGAAAAAAATTGGGGTAAGGGCTTTCCTCTACTGTTCACCCTCAAACGCATCGCAGCTACGGTAAAAATTTTTGACGAATACAAACTTTTCCGGATTTCAGCTGATCGGTGTCGCTGTCTCCAGTTTTTTCTGGTTTATCTTGCTTCTGCATCCAATTGAAATACCATACCAATTAGTTGAGGAATACGAAAGGAAATAGAAATTGTCTTCTTGAATAAATTCATTCAAATATTTTTAATTATCACTCTTTCATAAAAGAGTAGATATTATCCTATATTTATAAGATGTTTTTTTTTTATAGAATGACTCAAAGTAACAAACGAACTTAACATTAATTTAATATCCTTAAAAAGATCATACAAAAACACTTGCAAACTCCATACTGATTAATTCACGTGTTGAATAAAAATCATCCTTATGATAGAATATTAATGAAATTATACATATATTTGAGATACACACCTCAACAAGTGCTAGGATCTTATTTAAAAAAAAACAGGGTGAAAAATACGGGGAAAGACACATGTTCACATCGAGACTTACTCTTATGTACCAACAAATATTCATCAGTTCTTACATCCTAGTAAGAAATAAAAGAAATCATTATGAAAAAAAACGAACGAGCAATAAAACTATACAAACCCTTTCAACTTTCTTGAGAGCTGGCATTGGTTTCTCAGTCTCCTTAAGATCGACCTTCTCCAGGTCAGCTTGGTCTTGCTTCCATTTCTGGTACTTGCGTTTCTTCAACATGGCACGGAAGTCCATGCCACTCGAGTCTAAACAAAAAACCATCCCAAAACCATGAAAAAACCTCGAATAAAACCTAAACCATCAACATTCTTCTCTTATAGAAATGAACATCAACCTACCTGAGACATATAATTGCATCTCTGCTGAATCCTCGCCATGGATGTTGCTGACGACGATCTTGTAAGTGCCCTCGTCGTTCGGCTTGATCTTGCGCATACATAGCGTGATCGTATTCGTTTCGGAGTCGGTTAAGAACTTGAACCTGCCGCCCTCCATAATCTCGGTCATACCCTTGTACCATTTGAAGGTAGGCGCAGGCGTACCTTCGACGCCCACGGTGATGTAACCAGTTGAGTCTTCAATGGCTGAGTAAGACTCGGCCACATCGACGATTTGAGGTGGTCCAGCTGGGCCGACATCACGCAGCGGTGTGCTCGGCTGGTTGATCTTATTCTCGAGATCCGCCACACTGGGTCGTCGCACGTCCGTACTCGGACGCCGTCGCTAGATACACCCGCGCGATACGTAATTAGTCAATTGTGTTCTTAAAGTTGAAATTTCTTTTGTTTTTTTTTGCTTGTTGAGATCGTCGTTGATTTTTGCACTACCGCGACTTACCTGCATTCGTTTTGTTATACTTGGAGGCATTGAAATATTTTCATGGTTTTTGGAATCTACGAGTACTTTCCTAGAGCTTAAACTGTTGAAATACTTTTTAAATATTGTAAAACATTACAAAACTAATGTAGAAAGTAAATATCAACATTTCAACAGCTCTAACTATAGGAATATGTATTATATTTGACAAAAGAAACATTGTGTATAAAATAAATAATGTGCAAAAATCATCGAGATATATGATAGTTATAATTATTTAGCATTATTGATCGATTGTAAGATAGTAAGAGAAGTGTCAAACGAATTATGGTTTAATAGTTCATAATGCACTGATGCGGTATGAGTTAATACAGTTTTGATGAAAAGTTGATATTGGCGGGAGATTAGATATACGTAGTTAGCTAACGTAATGAGTTGTTTTTTTTTAAATTCTTTCGTGATGATGGATGAAATTTTTGTTAGTCACCCGTGAGTAGGTATATGTTGGGTTAGCTACTCATCTCCACGTATATACTCGTGAAGTGTAAATATATATATACAAGAGTCAGTTCACTGGTGTGATATGTCAGTGACGTGTTCTTCAGAGTTGTTTATTTACTTTTTTGTTGTTTTTTTTAGTGATTAATGTACACTATATGATACATGTATGGTTTGTATTGACGAGCTCTCATCGCTGTAGCTGTTTCAGCTTCGTTTTGTTGTTGTTGTTCGGAAGATAATTAAGATAGATTTACTACGGGATTGTGGTAAAGGGAGTTGTTCTACTTGTCGTTTTTTTTTCATCGGGTTATCGTTACAGTTTTGTTATACCACAGTTATTATTAACTCTACTACTAATATTATTCACATGGTCGGAGATATATAGATATATTTGTTTGTTTCACATTTTCGCTGTATGTATATACTTGGGAGATTTGTTATATAATGTTTTTTTGTTGTTTTTTTTTTGCGGTTAAATTCGACAAACGCGATTCTGGTATGCGTTGGCCAAAGAAGACGAAGTCAAGGGTGTAACAACACATAAAGGGAAGCGGCAACATTTAATCATACGTATAAATATGACATGAAGCGAGGATGAGGATACAATTACTGAAAAATACATGAATGGTGACACACGACACATATAATATAAATTTTGAGGGGCTTAAACACAGGTTACGAATTCGCTAAGCATGGAAGCAGCAAAACAAACGTGCGGCAGCACATTGCGTCTTCTTTTTTCTTGTTCTCAAACCGTTGTTGAAAATAGTTTGTGTATATAGACAAATGATAATAATTTGTGTAACTTGCTTTAAAAAATTCAAAAGTGGAAAAAGTGCAAGTAAAATATGAAATGTTTGTAAAAATAGTAAAAAAAAGTGTATATAAAAATGTCAAAAACATGTGAAAAAATTGTTCAGTTGCTGCTGCCGCTTCGATTGCTTCGAGCGAATGTATACATCTACCATATATACACTTATAACCAACGGAAATTTACATATATATATACAAAAAAACATACAGGTGTGGACGTATAAAATGAGGCACAAAAAAGTATGAGAAACACATAGATCTATCTGGAACGTACAAAAAAAGTGTCAAAACTGTGGAGACAAAAAATCTCATCATCACGTTCATTATTATGTACATGGGTATTAAAAACAATGATATCCATATAAACATTTATATATGTACAATAATCTTGGTAAAAAAAACCATTTAATCCACGTTGTTAATCACGAATATGTATATATACCAAAATATTTTTTTAATCACAGATCGCGTCAGCGCGACCGCATCACCATAATAATAGATAAACGACTAAAAAAAAAGAACAGATATAAACTTCACTCGAAGTGATATCTAACCTGGTCGTCGAGCAGTTCGCCGGGCCGGAATCTCTGTGTTGATTGTTTTCCCAAAAAACAAATGGAAAGACGTGAGTCATTTTGTGATCGAGATAATGAGTTTTGTATATTCTTTTTTTCTTTCTTTCATTGTGTATGTTGATTTACGAGAACCTGACGTCTCAACACATCACCTGTAATCGCGCGTATAAATATGCTTTCGCAACGTAGCACGTCTGCTGTTAGTGATTTTTTTGTTTTTCTGCAAGCGAAATTAACCTCTTACGCTTATTATTAAATTATTATTATTATTATTAATATTATTATTATTATTTGTGCAGCTGTTGAGACTGCAGAGGCCTGAAAAGCTCGCGATTAGAAGCAAAACGCGCAAGTCGTTTAACGCATAAATCCTTAAAAGTTATATTTCAGTTATTTTATCACAGATTATTATTATATTCTTAAAAGTTATATCGCAGTCTTTTTTTTATCACAGAGTATTATCGTCAAGCATTTTGTTTTAAAAATTTTGAACAAAAAAAAAAAACAGCCAATTATCATTTTTGTTATCACAGTTGTTTTGTTTTGCAAACGTCTTGCTTCTATTCGCGTGCAATGAGAGAACAAGACAATTGCCATAAATGCGCGCGCACATGAGCTGCGACGGCTTAAACCGTCCGGTGACAAGCTTTGTGTTATTGCGAACACAAATCTCTCACCTTGGCGTCGAACACCTCGCCGGGCCGTAATCTAACCTGCAGAAAGAAAGTACAAGAGACAAACATAAGGACGTGTACACACTCATCACACGCACAAACACACATTGAGAGAAAGTTACAAGGGAGACATTTTTGGTTTTTTTTTCTTTTTTTAGAGGGGGTCAGAGGGTCAGGGATTGATTCGAGACACAATCACAACAGGGATATATAGATATATATTTACGATGCTTCGTGCACAACTTTTGGGAATTTTTTCGCTTTTCACTCCAGAGTTTGCCTACAACGTTACTTTCATACATTAGCGCAAGAACATCGACACAGGGGTATGTGTGGGATTGTGACAGTTGCGTAATTTTCAGCTTGGCAGTTTATTGGGTGGCGCATTCATATTAGGCGTGTGACACATTTGTTTTTTTTCTTTAATCAATAGGTTCTTTTATTTCGTTTCTTTTTCTTTTATGGACGTGTGTGTGTATATAGGACTTCAATTACGTTTGTAATGCACAACTGCAATACTAAATTTACTCTGAATCGTATACAAGTTTTTCCCCAAATTTATAGTCCACCTAATCTTCCGGTTATAATAATAATAATCCCGTTCCATTTCGATAAAAATCCTTTAGATTCGAAGCAAATACTTTTCCTGCTCTACAGCTACTCCCTTTTAATTAAACATCGCGCGCGACGTATATGATCTCGTTTTATAACAAATGAGCTGTGTCCCGTTTCCTGGTGCGCACGCGTCGAAAAGTATCGTATATACCCACGGCAGTCCTGTGTACCTATGTGTACGTGTTTGTTGTTTCTGCTCCGCGTAAATCTGTTCGAGCGACGCGTTTTATAATTTTCCACGAATAACTAATATTTAATTGCGGAAAGATTAAGGTACGCGAGGCAGTACATCACACGAATCCGGCGAATTTGGCACGGAATTTCTCCTATACCGCCGACGAGCTCGGCCTTATTTTACAAGCGCGGAGAGCACGTGCAGACGCGATATATTAACGGTGATACAGTGCACGTACGTAAGAGAAAGAGAGATAGAGAAAGAGAGAGAGAGAGAGAGAGAGAGAGAAAGAGCGAGAATCGATTTATAAACAGGACGGTAGTGGTGAGCGCGATTGCCCGGATGCTGTGAACGTTTGATTCGCGTTCTGCTAGTTCGATTATCAGGATATTGTTTAGTGATCAAATAATTTCATAAGCTGATTTCTATTGATTTAGCATAAATAGTTGCATTTATAGAAAAAACCATTTGTTTTAGTTATGTAACATGACATATGACTCATCTATACCTAAGCTTTTTAGGTTCAGTCTACTTTTATAATATGATATCATCAATTCTATAATCAGTAAGTTTGTCTTAAAAAATACAGTTAAGAAGGTGTACTTTTCTTTATTTTTTACGTAGCTATCAAATACATAAATATAGATAAAATGCTAGTTGCATATAAAGTAGAAGAGTAAAAAAGCAATACCCGAAAATTACCTGAAAGAAATCAGCTGATGAAATTACCTAACCTTATCAACCCCAAATTACATTATTTTTTAATTTTTCATTCTTTTGTCTCATAAGAATCGAACTATCGAAGGTACAAGCTATAATCACGATGGTAATTAATAAGCTGTGAAAGAATGTAGAAAAATATGATGAGTATACTCGTACACGCGCAAGTACTCGCGGCCCTGCCAGATGGCATACATTCGCCTTGCGAACTGCGCATTCTATTTCGGTACGATCGTCCGCTTATTTTCAGCGATAATTTATTAAACATATAAGATTATGCATCCCCCCCTCTACCCACTAATGCAGATTTTGAGACGGTTCCAGGATCCATAAGGATACCCCTAACGATACTTTTCGACTCGTTAAGTTAGCGCGTAATCTATCAATCCTGTGTATGTGTGTCTGTGTGTGTATATATATAATTTGTATATTGAGTGTGAGTATGTAGTATAGCGAATGTGATGTATGGGAAAGAAAGAGAGAAAGGCAAAGTGTGTTAACTATAAGAATGGAAAAAGTGTGAGCGGACAAACTACTTAGGAGCGAAAGAGAGTAGAGATAAGGATAGTATATATAGAAAGAGTGTGTGAGCTGTATGAGTTGTTTCGCCGCTCGAAAGTGAGAGTAGTTTTCATTATTATTATTAATATTATTATTGTAGTGTTTCATTATTATTCTTATTGGTGCGTTATTGTTGCGGTTTGTTAAAAAAAAATTAATTATTATTGCGATCATTATTATATTATTATTAATGATGTAATTATAATTATCGTTATCATCCTTATGATTAAGATTAATATCATTATTATTATTCTTATTATTATTGTTGTGCTTATTATTATTATTATTATTATTATTATTGTCATCGCCGTTATATCGGTTATGTGAGCGGCGTAGTTCCTCTTCAGCGGGAGGCGGCAGATAAAAAAAAATTGGATTGTCTCTCACCTTGCGCTCATCCAACACCTCGCCGGGGCGCAGCTTTCTGTCCTAGGGGGACCAAATTGTGATGAGCATGACATGTGTGGCATATGTAAAGTGTGTTTTTTTAATTTTTTTTTTGCATCGAATTTCCTTTAACTTATTTTATTTTTTTTTTGTTTGCCTTTAGAGAAAGAGTGAGAGTGTAAGAGTGAGTTTATCCAGCGTTTCCCTTTCGGCGTCGCTATACATATACATATATCGTTTTCTTCATCAACGATACCATTTAGTATACGCATTTTATGTATCCTTTTGGCTCTACTGCACATCGTCGGCGTTGATACTTTTTTTTTTACAAAGAATAGAAAGAAAGATGGTGGGGGATATACAGAGATATTAACAGTTACACGTCGTTGCATTGCGTTTTGCGACGATTTAGGGCTACACTATTACTCATCATCAGATGCATTCAATGTAAATATATACGTTATTCTGGGATTTCGGTGCTAATTGGTACAAAGTAGTGACGGTACGATTGGCTGGCTAAGAGAGAGAGAGATAACTAGTAGGGAAATCGCTAAAGAAAACGAAAGAGACAGAGTGAGGATACTAGGTGACAGAGATAGAATGTGAACTAGAAGTAATTATATCAAGTCGTTTTAGCACTAACTCTAGTTTCACTAAACTGTAAAATCCAAAGTTAACAAGTGTAACAAAAAAAAATAGTATTATCTATCTATTGCTGTCTAAGAAAATCCAGTCATCAAGTCAGCTATAAACTAGCATCTACGACTATAAAGTAAAAAGGAAAGTATGCATCTTGTTGAAACGCGAGGTAAATTGCAACTTTAGTCTCTGTAAAAGGAGGCGAACCCGATCGGCCAAAAGTAACTCGAACTCATTACTCACAATGATTAACACTCGAATTCAAAGGATTTTAATTAGAAGTCAAGGCTCAATTAATCTTTCTCCATTCGCGTGCACTTCTCGTCTATTCTTAACGACAAAGACGTCGAGTTCGCCTCCTTCGCAACGCAAACTCGGGGCAATAAAAAAATAGTCCATCATCCTGGACAAAGATATCCCTCGTTCAGCTTGAAAGGCCGAAAGAGGTAAAGAGATAAAGGCGACAACAAAGGGTCCGGGCAGGAAAACAAAAAAAAAAAAAAATCAAAAAAAAAAGACAAAACGAAAATACCTCGTCGCTAGGTATGATGAGACTGGCCCTGCGTCCAAGGTCCTCCGGCGGTATAAGGGATCCGCGTCGGCTGCCAGCGCCGCTACCCGGCGGTATGATAGATCCACGTCTGCTGGCGATCGGTGACACGTCCTTGCTGACCTCGATCTTCGGGGCCTTCGGTGCGGCCTCCTCCTTTTCTGGCGCCTTGATCTCCGGCACCGACGCCTTCTGCAGATGCACACACGGTCAGGTCTCGCTCAACTACTAAACGCGCGGCACTCGTACAAGCGAAAGCCGCGGAAGGTGTGCTACTGCTGCTTCTGCTACTGTCGCACGCATACACGCGTACTATGCACACAGGACGCGTATATGTGTGTGTATGTGTATAAGTAAGTGTCGCGGGTGCGAGGTGGTAAGGAGAGGAGAGGAGAAGGGAGGAGAGGAAAATTAGATAGAAGGAGGAGAAGGAGGAGGTAGAGACGAGAGCTGGGTTGGGACCAAAGAAGCTAGAGAGAGAGAGAGAGAGAGAGAGAGAGAGATAGAGAGAGCGGGATTGAGATTCACGGCTAGTGACCCGCCAGTTGCCCCGTCGTCGTAATAATTTCCAAAAATACCCAAGGTCCCATTATGCTCTTGCCCGCTCGTTGCGAGAGCTCACGTCCGCACTTTCCTAATTAATCTCGCGGATGTGTATGCGTACGTGCGTACGAGTCCGACAACACCCCACCGACAGTCGAGCTTCGTTACGCGTACCTTACGCCTACCTGTGGGCGCAATTTTCTAAGAGACATTGACGTATATACCCGTGACGTTGTGGTCTAAGGTCATGGTGAGAATGATGCGGTGAGAGTGACACAAGGATAAGTTCAGGACAAGTGAGTTTTGAGTGTTACGTTGGATGTGGATTGATGTATAATGTCGGTGGTTGGTTTGTACGATGTTACAGGTAATGGCTCAACTGAAAAGCCCTTTGTAAAGTATGTTCGAGATTGAATAGAAGAATTGGCTGGATTCCAGGTATATTTCGACCTGGAATCAAGACCATTCTTTCGTTACGAAAGCATCCCTGATTTATCATTGTTAAGTTGAGCCATTTTTCCTGATAATATTGTTGATTCCTTAACTCCATTGTCCAAGATTTCCCATGAAGCCCTTTGATAAAACTTACGACTAATCCCAAAGCCTTCTCTAACGACCGTCAGCAGTAACACAACCCAAGAATCCCAGTATCTATGTGTGCACACTGCACAGCTCGCTGTTCACTTACTGCAAGATCGGTAGCAGTCCGTGTCAGCAGTGTTATAAGCTCGGTGGGTTAGTGCGTGGGCGTATATTCGATAGTTCAGCTAGAAGCGTTAATCAGTCGAGTTTTGTTGGCGTAGCGTAAGCTTATAAATTATGCGTCTGTATGATACATCACCTTGGGCGAGTCGAATTTCTATGGACACAAGCAACGCAGATGAGGAGGAAGAAGAAGAACCGCAGCGACGGCGCATGAAAAGTAGACACAAGGTTTGATTTATCGTGAGATTGATTTACGAGAGAAAGAGAGGAAGATGTTAGGGTGGATAAATGGTCTTACCTGTGTGGCCGGTCGGTCAAGCTGAGTCTTGTCACGTGGCTTGCGATCGCCCCATTCGAATTCTCGTGGCTTCTCAAGCACCGGACGCTCGTAGTCTGGTATCTCTGGTAAATCGTAGCTCTTCTCCTTGTCCGCCTTCTTCACTTTCATCTTCTTTACCTCGAGCTTCTCCTTCTGCTCGGTTTTCTGTGCCGGAACAGAACAAGGTCAGGTGTTCATAAATTTGGTCTAGGCGTGATAAGTGTGTACATGGAGAGGCTGATAACGAATGAACTGTTTCAGACGATTCCAAGGACTTGGAATTGTTGAAAGGATGTTCAGTCGATATATCTACGCTCCTCGACGGTGTACACGTTGGTTGAAAATGATATAGTTATTGATGATCAGAGTTCATGATCGGTTCGTGCACGTTGTATAGGGGAAGAAAGTATGTAAACTATATATATATGAATGTGATATGCTAGTGATGACAATGGCGATGGGTTCATTCCTGATGAAGGGGTTACGTCGATTCACTTACCATTGTAGCTGCTATCGGTTATAAATGATATGTAAAATATAGTATGTTATAATGTATGATATATATTACAATTGTAGGGGTTATTATTTCATTCTTTGAGGGATTAAATACGATAGGTACATTCTTAGGTTTGTCAGGGTCAAGGCGAAATATCATGGGTAGAGTTTTTTTTTACATTATTTTGTTTATGATGAGATTGATGATGCTTTAACGGTTTATTAGGGTGAGTTTTTTGTGAATAATATGGCTCGATGATATTTTATAAGTTTGTTGTTTAGAGTTTGTGGTATTTTTAGAAAGATTTAGATGCTTTTTATAGATTCGTTTATTTTATGTTTATTTAAAGTTTAGTTTCAGAAGTTGAAGGTGCATTCCGGAGGCTAGATAGAGACAAAAGATTGAAGAGTAGGTATAGTTCAGAGACAGAAAGTTGCATTCGATGATTGTGATATCATACAATGGTGACTATCATAGAATAGGGGAAAGCGTAGAGTTTTTGTTTCTTTGTACAGGTGGTAGCGTTGTAAACTGTTAGGAGAGTAGAAATCTGATGAGGGTAGAGATGAAACTATATACAGTACCTAGATTCAATGGCAGTTGGAAGAGTCGAAAGAAAATAGAAGGTACGAGAGTTATCTGTGCCGTCGCATTCGTGTACTGCACTATTTTCGGAGAGAGTAAAGAGAGAATAGATAGAAGAACACATATAGAAGAGATGATGAATTCAGTTGATATGATCTCCAACGTCATTCAGATGAGAATGTCGCATGCTTTTGAAATTATAGTGGATAGAATAAGATTTTATAATTGTAAGTTTATAGTACATCATTATTTACAGGTTTTATTTTAGAGATATAATGAATCGTCGTTGTTAAATTAGTCTCGACAAAGATGCCGAGACCCTTATTAAAGATAAACATTTTAGGTAGAATATATTAATCATAGAGCAGAAAATAGAAATTGGGAGAAAAACCAAAGACAAAAGGTAGAATCAAAGACGGAGAGAAGAAGAAGAAGATAAGAATAAATAGATTTTTGAAGAACAGAGTGGTAGAATAATAGAATAATAGAAAGATACGAAGAGAGTGTAGGCCAACCACCAAGAGGGTTTTCCGAGCCGTGTGGAATACCTTCAGGTCGGCAGTGCCGTTTTCGGCCTTCTGGGGGGCTTTTCCTGGTTTCTGCACGGGTTTCAGTTGTATCGTTTGGAAACTTTCAACCTTCGCCTCCAGCTTCTCGGGCTTTTTCCAGGACTTTAGGCTCCCGCGGGGACTAGTACCCACTGGCTGCGTCATCGGATAGTCATTTAATTAGAGCATTGCGGTTTGTGAGTTTGTGTAAGCAAGTATACCCGGTAAAAAAAGTTTAGCTAAAAAAAATAGCTGTAAGTAATAGGTGAAAAATATAACTGTAATGCATGGATTT
>JAYJLV010000001.1:1372086-1404832 GCA_036873485.1 Torymus texanus | reverse complement strand
AAATCCATGCAATACAGTTATATTTTTCACCTATTACTTACAGCTATTTTTTTTAGTTAAACTTTTTTTACCGGGTATAGATGTATTTTGTAGGCTATCGTAGCTCAGCATCCGATATTGCAAATTCAAGTAAAACGCCAGGGAATCGTGTGCACGGTATGTTCATGTCTGATCGCGTATGTATATATCTGTATACACATTTTTGCGGTTGTGTGATAATTACTCGAGATGTTTAATATTCTGTATGATCTTTGTGTACTTATGTATAACGAGCGGTTAACCAAAAAAGGTCACTTGGCTCGCAACTCGCGGATTTGACATATAAATAAAACGGAAAATTAACATATGTTATGATGGTTATAGACAATCTTACCTTGAGTTCAACCTGATCGATCGATTTCCTATGCTCCGCCGGCTGCTGGGGCTTGAGCTGCAATTATTAAAACATCGATTATTATCTGTATATCTTTTGTGTTGCTGAAGGAATATTTAATTTTATTAATAAAATCTGGATCTATATTATGCTTTGTATTAATAATTAGAATATATAGCAATAATTGGAAATTCGATTAACTGTTATTGGAGAACAGCAATCAACGCTATTATTATTGCTGTTTAGATTTTTATTTTAAGGATATGGTGCAATATATTATTTTATTCGTTTATTCATTTTATTCATGTAAATGTTTAACCTAGTTAACTGTGATGGTTGCAAAGTAGTCAGTTTGTTACATCAAAAAATATATGTTTTTAATATTTGTTTTTTAATTTATGAAAAGGTGCATTATGTGGATTTATTTTAATAATATCAATGCCAGTGTAGCGCATTAGTGTGTAGTAGGTTTTAAATTTGTTGACTTAATTAAATTATAAGTGATGCATATAGGTATATGTTATTTGTGCGTGTGTCAAAATTTGCTAGCGGATTCGCATGTGTACCTGATACTTAGACGGTGGTTTCAAGGAGTTTTCCGTTTTGCTATCTGGTTTAAGGTTAACCTTACTATCAGGTTTTGTATCGATTTTAGTGTCTGGTTGTTTTGTGTCGATTTTATTTTGTGCTTTTGTGTCAATTTTGCTATCTGGTTTTGTGTCAATTTTCGTGTCGGCGGGTTTGGCAGTGGTAGTTTTGATTTCGGGAGTTGTGTCAATTTTAGTGTCTTTCTTGGTTGTATCGATTTTCGTGTCTGGTTTGGTTTCGATTTTCGTGTCTGGTTTGGTTTCGATTTTCGTGTCTGGTGTGGTTTCGACTTTCGTGTCGATTTTGGTATCTGGTATTGTTTCGACTTTCGTGTCGATTTTGGTATCTTTCTTTGTGTCAGGTTTAGTGTCGGGTTTCGTGCTTGGTTTGGTGTCGATTTTGGTATCCGGCTTAGTTTCAATTTTGGGCGTTGGTTTCTATGTAAAAAATTTACCTTTGAATAAAAGTGCTAAACTTATATATTTAAACGACGTAAGGTAGATAAAATTTTTACAAACCTTTTCGCCAGGTTTAGCTTCCTCCACATTGTTGACAATCTCCTCCTTGTCCTAAATTGAATGTAAATATTATAGTATCTTTTCTAATTATAATGTATGAAATTTAGCAAAAACAAAATCTCCGCATGCAAATAGTGACAGGGCGAAGGTAACAGGAAACATTAGGTTTGAAAATATAAAAGATAAACATTAGATTATCAAGCGCACGCAGCACATACACCTAGAGATTAATTAATTACTGCTGTTGCTCAACATGCATAAACCTGCGTTTGTCAGCTTGAGTCATTAAAAATATAAGCGAGCGCCTGAGTTATTTCAGCGAAGCCAAGATCTCTGCTACTGTAGAGAGATATTCTACAAGGAAAAAGCCCCTACGCACATACACAGAAGCAAGTTATGCGAAAATCGTCGCTAAAGCGGAAACGTCGTCGGCGTCGGACGAAGCGAGCAGCGCCACACGAGGCGCGGCTTAATTAATGTGACGAAAGTATAATGAGCCAACAAAAATGCAACAGAGGTAGAGCGAAAGAGAGAGAGCAAAAGAGAAGCGAGAAATCCATTTTCAGCTTGAATGAGCGATCTATTGCGCACGCGCTATATTTGGGTGAATCATTGGCTTGAAAACGTAATCTTGAGTACTCAACACGACGACTCACCTGAAACAGATAATACAATTGTATTCGTTAGAGATTTTTTTCTTGTTAATTTAAAGTTAAAGCGTTTAGCATTAAGCATTTAATTCATTGTATTTTTTTCATTTAAGTTAGAATGTCTAGGCTTACTTTTGCTATATATAAATACTTCAACAGTATGGGGTACATAAATTTATTAGCGAAGTTATACGACGTCTTAGAAGCTTTGAAAACCCAGGAAATTTTGAACTTCTAAGACTTCGCACGCCGAAAATACATCCTCGAATCGTGTCAACGAGGTACTATAAGTATTAACGGTATATAAGCTACACTAAAGTAATGCATGCAACCAACGACAAGAGAATATGGGGTGGGTATATTAAAACGTGCAATTAAATGCAGATATCCTAACATAATCGCAGAAGCAGAAGCAGCGTGACATCTTCACCGAGTCTCGTCGTTACCTTTTTGGACGGAGGCTTGTCAATACCATTCGGCTTGGATTCAGGCTCCTTAAAAACATGAAAATTTCAAGTGTTCAATTAGGCATGTAGAAATTTTGCGTACACAGAGAAGCCTCTATGATAGCAGTAGGAGCAGCAGCAGCGTTAATGCGGCGTGCAGTCGTTAGCGGTTAGAGTTCGTTAGACGTGCATCGGATGCTGAGCTCAAGACTTCATTCATCCGCTGCCAGCCCCGTTCGCGATTTTTGCATAAAGCGTTTTTTGTGTGCAAGCAGTTGTAAGCATTTGCCAAGTGCAGAAGCTTAAGCGCGAGATCTTTCGGATACCTTAGCTTTCTTCTCAGGCTTGGGCTTCTCTTCTTCGATCTTCTTACGCTCCTCCACCTTCTTCTTCTCTACTTTGGTCTCCTCGAGGATGCTCTTGCGACGTTCCTCGGTCTTCTTCTTTTCCTCCTCCTTGACCTCCTCGATCTTTTTGCTCTCGACCTTCTTCTTTTCGACCTTCTCTTTCTTTTCTTCTATAATGCTCTTACGTCGTTCCTCGACTTTTTTCTCTTCTTTCTTTTCTTCGATAATACTCCTGCGTCGCTCTTCGACCTTTTTCTCCTCTCTTGTCTCTTCGATGATACTCGTGCGTCGCGACTCGACCTTCTTTTCTTCCTTCTTTTTCTCCTCTATAATGCTCTTGCGACGCTCCTCGACCTTTTTCTCTTCCTCTTTCTTTTTCTCTTCTATTATGCTCTTGCGACGTTCCTCGACCTTTTTCTTCTCCTCTTCCTTCTTCTTCTCTTCTACGACCTTTTTCTTTTCTTCCTCTACCTTTTTCTTTTCCTCCTCTACCTTTTTCTTTTCCTCTTCCACCTTTTTCTTTTCTTCTTCCTTTTTCTTTTCCTCTTCCTTCTTCTTCTTTATCTTATCTTTTTCTTTCTCTTCCTCATCTTCGTCCTTCTTCTTTTTCTTTTCTGTTTTCTGTTGCGTTTATATAGAATAATTGTTTCAACTTTATTAATTAACAAGGGTTCATTGATGTTAGTAAGTATAAGCTTCAGGAAAATGAACAATAACAGATCCTTTTGTAGTTGTAAATTAAAGTAAATCAATAGAGGATTCACATAATTGAAGGAAGTATTCGGATAATATGGATAAATGTTATTACAGTAGAAATATTAGTAGCAAAATAGAATGTACATCTAGTAAAATACGCTTTGTTTACCTCAACTATTAGTTGTGCCGAAGACTCGTCTTTTCCGTGTTCAGAACTGACGACAATCTTATATGTTCCCTTAGATTCCTGAGTAGTAGAGCTAATAAGTAACCTGGCTTCCCTACCGTCAAAGCTCGTGCTGTACGTTTTGGAGGATGTAATAACCGTTGTGTCCCTAGAAAAAAAGTGTTTCGTATAGAATTCGTTCCATCAATTTTGGAAATCGTTAAAACACCTTTATGATACTTACTTATACCACGTGACAGTAACTTTCTTATCAGCTTTGAGAAGAATTGCCACGAATTCAGCTGTTTTACCTTCCTCAACGGTCTGCAATTAAATTAAAGCAATTAAAACTAGGATCTCTCGACATACCAACTATTATGTAGACTGTTCATCACTTTTACTATTTTAGACTTGCTCAGCGCTCTACTAAAATAACTCTATATAATGTTATTGTTGACCTCCTTGCCATAACAAAGACTAAATATAGTAAATCCGAGCCAAAACGGCGATTCGAATATATTTAGACCACGACAATTATCTAAAATAGCTTGCATGAATAGTTCACTTAACGGTCGTCGAACTTACGATGGATGATAGTCCCGAGGCAAGCCTTGGTGGATCAGGCTCCTCGGGTATCTCCTGGATCTCGACAACCTGGGACGTGGCCTCGCCCTTCTCGTTTCTTGCCACGAGTTTGTACTTGCCCTTATCCGCTTGGGAAATTTGTTCGATTTCAAGCTTGACGGCGAACTCGCCCTCCTTGATCTTCTCCACATGGAGGCGATGGCGTTCATCTTGGGTGACGGCCTGCATCTCCTTGAACCACGTGCAGTCGGGTGCAAACTTGGACAGGACCGTGCACTCAACAATCACTGTCTTCTTCTTTACGATCTTAATCACCTTCGGCTTCTCCTTGATCACAGGAATAACTGTGAAGTGGAAATGATCATATTAGAAATTGTTGATAGGATTTTATTTTAAATAAAGTTGATAATCAATTAAATAGTCATTATCATCTTCACTGTTAAAGCATTTGCCTTTTTTTAAGATTAATATACTTACTTTCCACGTTGAGCGTCAGATTAGCATTAAGCTCTCCAAGATTATTCTTGATGTTACATTTGTAAAGTCCCGAATCATCCGCACCAGGATCGTTGAGGACGAGCTTGATGTAATAGATGTCGGATTTCTCCTCGACCACACTGAGCGAGATCTTGGATGATTCCTTGACCACAGTACCAGCGTGCGTCCAGACAATGCTTGGTTTCGGGCTGGCCTTGACCTTGCAGTCCATGATGACGATCTTTCCCTTGTCCTGTGACTGAATGCGCGGCTTCTCCACGAAAGTGGGACCGTCGCCTTCCGGTTCGGGTTCGGCCTCGATGTTGAGGTTCAAGTTGGCGTTGCTTTCGCCGAATTCGTTTTGTACATGGCATCGATAGGCACCGCCGTCTGGGCCCGATGGGTCCTGAGTAGAATAAGAAATTATTTAATGAGAAACTGAGTGTCTTTATATATTGAAAACATGCAGCTGATGATGTACAAAATAAGCTTACCTTGAGCGTAAGTGTGAGTTCATACACATCTTCCTGGACCGTCGTTGACTGGATCGTAATCTTGGCGGACTCTTTGACAACGTTTGTACCACGGAACCACGTGACCTCGGGTTTCGGCTTGGCCCGGCACTTGCACTTCATGGTGATCAGAGTGCCGGTTTCGTTGGGTATTATGCGAGGCTTCTCGATGAACGAGGGAGCGAAGCCCGCTGGGTCTTCTGCACCTTGGAAATTTACCGTTAATCTTTCGTAGAGGCATACACTCGCCAGAGCATGGGAAGCGGTACATAGCAAGCTCTCGGCGTAAACGTATTCGGCAGCCAGGGCTAGACGTGCAGAGATTAGCTGGTAGTAGAAGCGTTAGAGAGGCGTTATGAAGGCAATTTGTGAGTGAGGTGATGACGAGACATGCGTGACAATGATGGATGAAGATAATGGCATGAGAAAGCGTAGGGTTATAAGACAAATGGTTGATGCAAGCGATTGGACATTACTGCGATACATGGTTTTACATTAGCAAAAACTGCTGTCCAATTGTTTAGTGGCAAGCTTTTGATTAACAACTAATGGCACGTTCTTTCTATTCCAATTCATACGATATGTGGTCATTGTATGTATTTACAACATGCATCGTAACGGATGTACACCCATTCCATCCTCTCGCATACACATTCGCCTTTGAACATAATAAGAAATAAACGAAGGCTGATTTTCATCTGTAGTACATGCGTGACGACAACCGGTACATGCGTTTGTTTTCTCATTTCTTGATAAAATAATATACAACATTCTCGGGCCTCGCAAGTGATAAAAAACGATGCAAAACACCAGGGAGAAGGATTCCTCGCTCTAACATTAGCGGCTGCTTTCAGCCAACTTGCCTTGGAAATTCAAGGAGATGTTGGCGTTACTCTCGCCGAAGTTGTTAAAGGCATTGCAGCGGTACTGACCGCCGTCCGCCTTGGTCGGATTCAGAATCTCTAAAGTTAGCAGATACGTATCTCTGCCTGTAGACTTGCGCGACATTTTTATACGTGTACTGTCGGTGATGGCCTTGGTGCCTTGGTACCAGGTGATCTCCGGTACTGGATGCGCCTCCAGTATGCATTCCATTATCAGGACGTCGCCTTCCTGCCTGATCGTTGGTTTCTTCGGGAAACGCGGTGGTTTACCATCGGGGATTCTATGTGCACGCGGTAACAAATATCTCGCATTATTCGATGGGATCCGCTTAGGTGAGCCTTTTTCTCGTAGCGAAAATTACAATGAACCCTTGAATATCTTTCTGAATCTAGGAACTACTGTCGTCAAGAGATGAGCACTCTTTCACTATGGATTTCTCGTAAACGAAAGACTATCAGGGGCTATTGGTATTTTCCCATGAAAAAGGTTCCGAAGCGAAATGAAGGTTCATCAACGCCAGTAGAAGAAGAGAGTCGAAAAGAAAGGAAGTGTATAAAGATGCTAGAAGAGTGTGTAAATATATATCTTTCGAGATAGTGAGAGACTTATAGACACAGAAGAGTATGTATATAATATGTATAAGAGAACAAAAAGAGAAATAGACATGCAACTTTGGAGAGATAGAGATAGTGAGGGGTGCGCGCGGAGGCACCTATCCCTACTTGAGCTTATCGCCACCCTCGAAGTTCAGGTTGATAGTGGCCACACCCTGGCCCTGCTTATTTTTCGCCACGGCCTTGTACTCGCCGCTGTCGGCCTTGGCAACCCTCGTGATCTGCAGCCTAGCCAAGTGATAGAGCTTCTGGTCAATCTCCATGGACATTTGATACCTTCCACCTTCGTTCAGCTCCTCCGTACCATGATACCTAACGCATACATCATACAATGTCCACATGTTTCTTTTTTTTTCACGTCCTCCATCATCTCAGTTGATATATCCGTAGTGTGTCCAGTGTCAGGAGAGAAAGAGAGATATAGAAACGGTAGTGGACTCGAGAATAACGTAGCTTGGCATCATCACCAGTCCTCTACGTTCGCTCGCCACGCGAAATCGAACACGGTTTATATTTATAACTCTGATGCTCATACGATTGTCGGAGAAATGCCGACGCGCGGTTTTGATTTAATAACGTTGGGCTAAGTCCTGCGTGAAAGTCGCGTACAAGATCTCGAAGCTGCTGCCAGGTATAAATCCCGTAGCGGTGTACATGTTATTTATCGCTCCGCCTCTTCTGCGTTACGCATCCGTTAATTATATGGTCGACGTGGCGAGCGACGTTGGGGGTAAGTGTATATATGCACATTGTGTACAACGAGAAGAGAAGAGAGTAAGAGAAAGTGAGGAAGAAAGTGTAGGAGAGAGATTGAAAGTGAAAGAGTGGAGACTCTTACCATTTGACACTAGGCTTCGGATCGCCGACTAGTCGGCATTCGAAGGTTATAGTGTTCCCATCGTCGGACTGCCTGATGACTGGTCGTTCGGTAAAAGTTGGCTTGATACCATCGTCTGGTACCGGTGCCTCGTCGCCTGGATTATTTTTTTCAAACATTATAACACACTAACTTCGCTTTCGACTAACGCGTCTATAATGACCACGACAGAGAATGTCAACTAACGAGGGTAGTTTTTCTTTACTAACGGGTTTTTACCTCTCACGCACTCATTCTCGCATATGCATACATACACAACACGCTAAATCACACAATATCACGTTATGGTTTGACATTAGTTATCTACGTAATACGGCTTGTGCTGAGTAATAAAAAAAAAACACCAATTAGTCGTTTTTATTATTATTATTATTATTATGATGTACGTTTTGTTTTCTGTTTGTTTTTCAAGAAAACTCTGCACGAGTGTTCATTGTTGATTAGCTCGCAATATAGTATATAGCTGTGCGGTATGCAAAAGTAAACGAAAGAAAAAAAATAATGGAATTAATTCGATTAATGAATATCAGTGAATGGTCTATAATAGCGGTAGTACTTTGTGTTATATACGATTAATCATCATCATTATTACGAGAAAGGGAGTGAGTAAACGCGCGTTCGAGCCACCTGTGACAGGTACTTTTTCCAATGGATCGTCTCGAATTACATGGTCGCAACATACACGCACGCCAACGATATAAACGTGAGCCAATTTTCATTTTGTTCAATATATATGTATATAGTAGCTCGAACGCGTATTGTCACTCGCTCACACGGCGTATTACAAAACGTCAACGGCACGTTAATACGCTGTTATTATTGTATATAGCTATACACTGCGTTTATAATATGTCTCACTTTCAAACGGCTTTAACTACATATCAGTGGGCGGCTTTCTTTTTTTTTGTTCTCTACCTCTCGCGCGAGACTTGTGTCTGTCAGGTATAGACAGACAGACAGAGAGGTAAGTTTCGTTAGAAGCTGGTATAGGTATACGTGTATTCTCTCGCGCACGCGCTGCGTTGTTGCTCTGCTGATTAATTTTGTTGGCATCTGTCGCGAGCTCTTGTGTGTTTTCCCTTTCGCGACCGATTTGTTATTACACGGTTTGTGTGTGTGTATGTATGTATGTATGTAATCGTATGTATTTCGCGATTGTCGTATAGGATTGAGTTTAGTTCGATGTTGAAAGACAGAGACTTTGTTCCCAGTAGGAGGATGACGGGATGAATGATGATGAGCATACCGAAATCGTTAATTTTGATTGCACAAAGTTCTGTTTGTGAATGTTACATATATATCGAAAGATGATGACACATATATTATTGAAAGACGAGAAGTTCACGCGCGTATCCCCATTAACAGACCTAGTTAAGCTAGGTTTCTGATCCCGATGAGTCAGCAAGTACGACTTCGGTATCTTCATGCGTAACCGATCAATCGTGTGTGCATATAGACGTTGGTGAATCGTATGACTGCGAATGCGATGACATTATGTATACTCTCGTGACTGTTAGAGGATGCGCGTATGTATATAATACATACACTGATGACGGTTATAATATTTATTTATATATAAAGAGACAGAGAGAGTGATTGGTGACTCGTAACGTATAATGTATATATGTGCGTACGTGTGATTATATCGCAAGCTTTAGCGTGGGCAAACTGCTGAGCAACTTACTGTCGAAGTTGAGGGATATCGTAGCGTTGGACTCGCCGAGCTCGTTCTTCGCCGTGACCTTGTACTTGCCCGCGTCCTCCACTGTTACATTTTTTATCTCCAAACTCGCGAAGTACGAGTGGCCATCTTTGTCGACGGTCAGCTGCAAGAAAATAAAACATACGAGCGTATGATTATTTTTCAATCAATCCTACATCCTTAATAACTAAAAGTTTACGTTCCACGTAGAGAACGCGAGTTTATTGCTACTGCATGGTAGCCGTAAAAACGAGAGGCTCGTTTTCTCTCTTACTCTGTTTTTACAGATGCTCTCGCGTTCTCGTGTGCAAACAAGCTTCGATGTGTTCTAGAAAATGAAGACGTTTGGTATTTCTTACCTTGTGCCTCGGTGAGTCGCTGACCAGGTCGCCGTCGTGGAACCACGACACCTTCGGCGTTGGATCGGCGGTTATGCGACATTCGAATACAAGCCGCTTGCCGTCATCCTCTTGTCTTATAGAAGGCTTTTTCGCAAAAGTCGGTGCGATACCGTCGATTTGTCTGCCGGACACGAGAGATATCGAGTGTTCGATTACATTGTGTTATTGTACAATAAAAGAAAAACCAAATACTTTTCTTTAATGTCAAAACCACACTCTCACACGTTACTAGAGGGGATGGTTGGGCTACACACGAGGATTGTATCGATATATTTGAAATAAAATATTTAAGTATCGATTGTTAGATTCTACGCTGGAAATAATTGTTACGTGTGTTGAATTCGTATTCTTCGATGCTTTTAATTTCATAAAATAGCACACGCTTCAAAGCATATTATTATTATCATCACGATTTTTTTTTCCAAAAGCCAAACTCACCGTTTATGCACCGGTTCAGCCGCTAAAATCATAAACATGAAAAAGCGTTACATGCGGGCATTGCAAGCGATAGCGTATTCAGCGAAATTCCTTCCTTAAGAAAAGCAAAAGAAGAAAAAAAAAAAGAGAAGAAGAAGAATTTGCGAAGAAGTCTCTAACGTTAAATAAATATTATTGAATAAGCTTTTGAATTAATTATTATTATCAGCAGCCAATTTATTATGAACGACAAAGCATTGCCTAAAGCAGCATTCGCGAAAAGTCTCATACGGATATATAAGCGAACTACAAAAAAAACTCTCTTTGGAAACTGTGCCCCGCGGCACACACCACTTACTTTTCTCTAGGCTCATCCACAGCTGGAAAATATAACCCACGTTAGCACGGATTCTCATGTGTGAATTTAGTTCAAGGTCAACCGGAAGAGTAAAAAAAAATTATGTCAAAAAAGGTAAGAAAATTGTCGTCTATATGTATGTTGTTTGAAAGGGGGGTGGACGGCGGTGAGGTAGAACAAAAGAAGCGTGATTATACGCCGTAAATTTTAGCCTACTCGCCAATACGAAATTTACTCTACTTTATACGCGCTCAACGACACTACGAAACTATATATAATACGTATATAGGCCAAAAAAAATGCTACTCACGGCTGAAGTTGAGGTTGATGGAGGCAGCGACCTCGCCCATCTTGTTCTTGGCCTTGACCTTGTAAAGGCCTGCGTCCGTCTCGATGACATCGTCGAGCTCGAGGACAACCAGAAACTTGTTCTGTCCAATGCTCTGTATTTTAAAATTCGTCCTGTCATCTTCGGATAGTTGAGTGTCACCCCGAAACCAGGTGATCTCCGGTTTGGGGGCACTGACCAGCTGACATTCGAATATCAGCCGATTACCCTCATCCTCTTGTCGCAGTTGGGGCTTTTGCGTGAAGCTCGGCGCAAAGTCGTCCGCGACCCCCATCCTGGGAGCTCGCGGTTTGACACGCCTACTTTAGGGGGTAGCGCCCCCCGCGCTACCGTGGGCCGCGCGATGCGCGGTTGAGGTCGTGGGACCTCGCAGGGGAAGCTAACGATTCGCCCGACTTGCGACAATGACGTTGCTCACCGACGGACGCCGTCTTTCACCACCATCGACCCCTCGCCTGCCTGTTGAGAACAGAAGTCATAGGTTAGGTTGAGAAATCAGTTTTAAGGGGGGAGAAAAATGATGAAGTTCTGACGTGAGAATGCTTTGGGAATACGAGTGATGGATAGGTTTGAATGACATCTTAAAAATTCACAGCGTTCTCGACATTCGTTAGTTCATCATTTCATCCCTTGAAGAAGTGTTTTTGTTTTCTTATGCTAATGAAATGTAATATGATGAAAAAGCTCGACACTGTTCTTAAATTGTATGTGTCTTGCGACATTCGTTCGTCATTTACACGTTCACATAAATTTTCACTTGCACGAACAAGAAAGCGATTGTGACTTTTGTGTGTTATAAGTGTCAGGAAAGTGGGACACATTTGTTCTCGTTAATACATAGACACACACATATATATATATGTGTGCACTCACGCAAAAGAATAAAAAATTAAAAGGGCATCGAAACAGATTACGGACTCTTAACGACTCATTTTTCTTTATTTTAATTTATTTTTAGTATTTTAAAAGATAGCTTTTCAACTGAAAAGTATTTTAATGAGTTAATCGGTAAAAATAAATGATTTATAGAAATAATATTAGTATTGATATCTTGTTTAGAATTTTGAGTAGTAGAAAAGCTTTAAAATATAATTTTTGCGAAACAAGCCAGACACTCTGACTGGTAACATAAAATATCAAAATCTCGATTTCACGCTGTAAAAATAATCTCGTTGATGGTCGATGTAACCTTGTGAATGAAGCGCGGCACGTTTCTTAAAAATGTCATTAAAAATCCATGGTAATTAATTCGTAGATTTATGTATTATTGAATGAAACTGCTATGAAAGCGAAAATCGATTTATTTTGCCGTTGAATACGATAAAAATATTGTCTTATGCAATTTTATATAAAAAGAAATAGATTTTTTTAGAAAAATTCTCATTTCTCACGTAATCTTGTTCTATCATCGTTTAAATCACTCGTTTCGTATTTCACTTGAAAATAATGTCTGGATTTACGAAAGTTATTTAAAAAATATATATATATATATATAAATAATCCGGTAAACGTTGCTGTACAATAAAGCTATTTTTACGCTCTCGAATCTGAGTCAGTGAGATTTCACCGATTCAAATTTAGAGAGTAAATAAAATACGAATGATTTAAGTGACAGAATGAGATTGGATCAGATTTCATTGAAACATCTTTACGAAAAGTCGAAGAAAATACCGTCTATTTCTTTCAACTAAACAAATTACTCGAATTTCGCTAAAATATTTTTCTTAACTAAAGTATAAAACTTTTATAAAAATAAATTTCATAATTTTCTCTTCTTTAAAAACATGCTAAAAATTGCATTACAACCGTAACAATAACCAAGAACCGTAAAATTTTCACAATGATCCTCTAAAAGCGATCATCTGGAGAAGAAAAATTAACTGTCAAGGTTAATAACTTCCCCCTGAAAACCACTTACAGAACCACTTTTTGATTTCGACATTCATATACACACACTCACGCGTTCACACAAATCAAAGCGTCCCCAATTAGACCGAGCGAAGCTCCGCGAGTTTCTGACAGCTTTGCGGAACGAAATCGACGACGTTATGTGGAACATTGTCCTGGAAAAGAATTCGTCTCTTCGAGACTCTTTCTCTCTCTCTCTCACTCTCTCGCTCTTAAGTTTCGAGCCAAATATTACACAAGTAAACTATCAAATTTCCCACGGCTTTGATATCATGCCAATGTACACACAGACTCGCACGCGCGCACGCGTAATTCGTAAAAAACCTCTTTCTCTCTCTCTCAAGAGAACTATACAAGACATTGTCCCGCACGATGTCGATTAAACAATCTCCTCTTTCAACAATGAGAGTTTTACACGTATATAGTGGATAATTTAACGACGATGCGAGTGTCGCACATACATCACCTACAGGCTAAGAAGAAGGAAAAGACACATTTGTTATACGGATTTTCTCGGTCCTATTGCCTGCATACGCCTGCCCAGTGCTATTTAAGCGCCGAGCTTATAGCTTAACGCACAGTGCGCCCCGCACGTCTAGATTTAACTGGCTTTATTTTTGTTTATTGTTGTTAATTCGAACGCGAATACGTTGAATTTTCATGATTCGCTTGACTATTTGCGGAACTGCATGTGTGTGTGGTTGGAAAATTGCAGAGGCATTGAGAAAATATTTTGCGAGGAAAATCGTGGTAATACGTATATACACGTGTATTTTTAAGCAGATACGCAAGGGCATGTGGGAAAATCTGTCAACGTTGAGCAATCAACATGTTTAGCGATGCAATTGTGGTGCGTGTATTGTTGTTTTAGACTGATCGTCAAGAAAAATCATAATAAGATGGTTACGGTGGTGGTTCTATATTAGTTTGCATGAGAGAGAGAGAGAGAGAGAGAGAGAGATTTAAAAAAATTTTAACGAAAATTAATTGATCTTCTATCGTATATATAAATGTTTTTTTCATACTTTTAACTTGAGGTCTTACTTATTTTAAGGAACAAACGAAAAAATCTGTACACGTTAAAAATACACCGGAAATAGAAAAACATCATTAGAAAACCATTCACAGCGTGTAAATGATATTTATCAATTTGCAAGACATCTCAATCATTATTCTCGACATTACCAATTACCATAACCATAATTCTATAATTACTTGTTAACGATACATTTTTTTTGTAAAATATTAAACCTTCCATAATATATACTTTTATATAACCAATTATACAGCATAAAAAAGAATTTCAATAATTATTCCTTTTTTTTCTCATCGTCTTATATCCAGTTCTGTTTTTTTCGAACCAATATCATGTTACTGTAACGAGAGAAAGAAAAAAAAATCGTGTCGCTCGCAGCAGCTTTTCAGCCGCGCATCGCGGCAACATTGATAAAAGTGGCGTTTAAAGTTTACAGAAATACATCGTGGCGCGTGCGCGCGCGCGTCTGACTTGTCTCGGCTATTTTCTACTTGGGTGAGCGCGACGCGCGTAACACTTGACATAACTCCGGGTCTTAGTATTTCCGAGGTTTTCAGTAGCTTTATACATTATGTTTTTCAAATTTTTTCAGTGATCTACTTTTTTTTCACGTATTTTGGTTAACGACAGAGAATTTTGAAATACACAGAATTCGAAATAGTACGTTTCGTACCTAGGCAGTAAAATTTTACAGCAGTGGTGTAATATTCGTATAGAGCTTGCACAATATATATACTAATTTCCATGATTATGTAAATATAACAATTTTTTCGATATAATATCCGTAAAGTTCGACTTTACGGACAGTTTTCGGGCCGTAAAATGCTACTTTACGAACACTGAACGTAAAGTTAAAAACAATCAGTAAAGTCAAACTTTACGGATACTATATTGAAAAATATTTTTTACACCGATTGCCGTAAAATTTTACTGACTAGGTATGAAAAGTACTATTTTTTGTCTCACTCGTCATCGAATGAACGAACGAATATCCATTGACAATTTATAAATCCGCTATTTCTAAACTCTCATAAAATTCCTCTGCTACGTTATTTATAGCAACTATGAAAATAACACAATTTCTCACGCGCGCACGCTCGCAACTTGGCTCATTTCGCACGCGCAGAGGTTCAGGACCCGTAAAAACGTTACCGACGAACAATATACTCTCCTTCTCTCTCTCTCTCTCTCACGTGACTCACTACTGCAACTGTAGTCATGTGATATCCGCGAAAAAGTCTCTCTCTCTCTCTCTCTCATAGCAGGTCAATAGCATGCATTCGGTTATATGTATATATTATGCGCTCGCTGCGAAGCGCGCTTATTATAGGTATACGAGTGAGAGTAGTGCGCTCTCTCTCTGTGTTTCACTCTCTCTCTCTCTCTCTCTCTCTCTCTTACACTCGGCTGCTCTCGCGACGCGACTTATTTTCGGCATGGGCTATTCTCGACGCGATCGCGGCCGGCGCCAAAACTATGAGAAGAAGAAGACGAGAGGAGGATGATGCGAGCGAGAGCAAGCAAGAGAGAGAGAGAGAAAAAGAGAGATTAAAAAAAAAGGGGAACGCGGACGTGTGGTATACCTATAAACGACTACCGGAGAAGTTAAAGCACAAGAGAAAGAGAAAAGGAAAAATCATACTGCACACAGCATCTGTCGTTGTCGCTCCTAAATTTCCAGAGAACCACGTCAATTTATCAGGACGACGCTTGTGTTACCTCGCGTTCGCGGAAATTCGGCACGTTCAATCTACTCTTTTTTTCTTCTTCTTCTTCGGTTCCGTCACACGTACAAACGCGTATATATATTACGTAATCTCTGTCGCTAACGAAAAAAAAGCACAGTAGTTTCACACACACACACACACACATACAGACAGACAGAGACGGAAGGGGAAGGGGGACGACACCACGATAGTCGTGAAATTTTTAGACTACCGAAGAAAATAATGTTGCTCAATCTGTTGCTCGATTTGTCAAGTTTTGCAACGGGATGATATTCTTCCTCCACGTAGCAAGCGACTGTTTCTCAACATTCAACGGTGGCCCTCCCGCGCATCTAATTCCGATCGCCGCCTGAATTTTCTCGCGTACACACACGCGTGTGTGTATCTATATATACACACACACACGTACATATATATATATATATACGAATTACAAACGACGCGATGGACTATACGCGCGTGCGCGGAATTTCGAAAATCCCCTACCGGTATTTTTAACTCAACCCCGAGGCTCTCTTCATACTATTGCTGCGGCGCGCTACGGAAAAATGTGAGAAAACGAAAGAGAGAGTGAGTGAGAGAGAGAGAGCCCACGCATCAATGACAGATCGGGACACGTATCGTATAGAGGTGGTAGTAGTAGTAGTAGTAGTAGTAGTATAGCGTATAGTAAAAGCTCTCTCTCTCTCTTGCTCTCTCTCTCTCTCTTGTGCTCGTGTTACATTCTCTAAAAATAAGCGAACAACGCTTACGCGTGCAAGCGCTACCGTGGCGAGCCCAGTTACCTACATCGCCCCTCTCCGATTTCTTTTTTTATTCGCGGATACACGAGGGGGTGTAATAATGATTGAAAAAAAAAAAAAATTTTATCTGTAACTTACGTAAACGTAGGATAAAAAGTAAGAGAGAAAAGAAAGAAAGAAAAAAAATATATATACGGTGGTGATAAAAGGGTTGGGGGAGGAGGCCGCACTTACACACTCGGTTGCGTCACTAATAATTCACACTCTCGCACTGTTCGTTTTTTGCTTGATATTTAATAATAATGATGATGATGGTGGTGGTGATGGTGATGATGATGATGATGATGACTTACTTGCGAAGGAGCCTTTTTTTTCTTTTTATATTCTATCTGAAGAAAAACTATCTTCTTTCTCCCTCTCGTGTATGCGTGCGCTCCTCACACGTCGTAGTAGATAATTAAATCAAAATTTCGTCGATTATATTGTCGTCGATTTCTGTCGTCCTCGTCGTAGTCTTCGTACGTGCGTATAATATTTGTTGGTATAAATATATATAATATGTGTGTATGTGTATGTGTGTATTGGTCTTCGTCGTTCCTCTCCTCTCACTGGTCTAACAGTAGCACTCTCTTTTCGCACTCTCTTCCTTGCTCTCTTTCCGTCCGCACTTTTTCTCTATGCGCACACTCTCTCGCTCTCGCTCTTTCTCTCTCTTTCTCTTTCTCTCGCTCTCTATATATCTATATTCTCTCTTCTCTCTTCTCTCTCTCTCTCTCTTCGGTTCCTTCGTTCGTCGAATCGCTCGCTCGCTCGCTCTCTCTCTCGGCACTTTTGTGTCGGCTGTCCCTGTCGCCGGGGCCCCGCGCGTCAACTAACCGGGCTAAAGCCGCTTCTCCATCTCAAAAACTCAGCCGCTACCACCACCACCACTTCACTCGCTCTCTCTCTCTCTCTCTCTTCTTCTTCTTCTTCTTCTTCTCCCTCCCAATCTTCTACTCTCTATACGTACGAGAAAGAGAGAGAGAGGAGAGAGAGAGCGCTGAGCGTCGAGAGCTTTTCTCTTGCAAAATCTATCCGGCCGATATCCATAATCCCGTTGTCCATACTTCTCTCTCTCTCTCTTTCATTCTCGCTTTTGAATCATCGAGTTATTTCGATACCCAAGAAGCTCCCACTCTCTTACTGCAGCAGCACCGAGGAGTAAGAGCGCACCACGCGCGCGTGATTATCGACACGGTTATTAAAGAGCCCTATTTGAACGATGCCAAACATTCCTTTTTTCTTGCTCACTCTTACAGTATATTCAACTATTGTTACTGTTGCTATTGCTGTACCGATAAATCTGTTGATAATTATTATAAAACCCTACCGTAAAATGTATATGCATATATATACTGCTTCAATGGAATGTAATACTCCTGAAGAACAACATCCGCTGCGCGTGCTTGCAAGCACACATATATACACACGAGAGTTCGGGTCTTATGTAAACTGCGAAATTTATGCGCGCAGTCACGCAAGTGTGAGTGTCTTGAATGAAATTTGCGGTCGGGAAGAAATGCATATAGTATTTGGCCGGAAATATTTTCAAAACGATGGAAAAACGGCCAATCTTAGCGTCGCTTCCTTTCTCTCTCTCTCTCTTTCGGTTACGTTGTCTAACGTTCTATGCGGTATTTTGACGTTGAGTAGGATGGTTCAATTTTACCGAAATAATATGTAGCGGTGCAATAAATATGCGAAGAATCCTCAGAGTGTATGTGTGTGTGTGTGTAAACATATATCTGTTGTTATGAAATCAGTTATTAAATTATCTTTCACAATATCTGTATACACGTATAGTTACGCGTGCGCATACTAAAATAACCGTTAAATTCCTCTCGCATTTTAATAATAACAACATATTTGTAAAACGATTATGTTTTTTTTTCTTCATCTTCGTAAATTTTCACTCATCATTGTTAAAATGAAAATTCACTCGGTCAAATTGTTTATTTTTAGCAATTCGCGCGTGCGCGCGGACGACGCAGGATGCCTTAACATTTGCTCACGGTTACAATAATACGTGAAATACGACAAACATCAGCTCTGACTAACTTGCTTGTACACATAATATGTGTTGTTAGTCTATTTTTCCACATCTAAAAATTGACGTGTTTGTCTCGCGAGCGGGCCGCGCGAAGGCGTCAAATAGAATTTCTTCGTAAAAATAGTTGTAACCACGCGCGCAGGCGTATATACACATACACACATGTGTGTGCTGACATTGAAGTACTTACTTAAAGTGAATTAGTACGTGTTTGTAAATGTCGCTTGGCAAATTGGGTGCAGTGACTTCATCGATTATTAATCAATGCATATATATGTATATATATGTATATAAGTGTAGGTATATATAGAGGATATGGATTTGCGAAATTGATGAATCAACAGTGTAATTTTACTTGCAGTGATATAAACAAACGTACGTATATGATATATATACATAATGACTGACTAACCATCGATGCGGCAGAGGTAATTAAAATAAAAAACTAAAATTAATCGATTAATAATAGCACAGTGCTGCCGGCGTATAGATATATATATATACGCATTGTAATCGAGTATTGCGGAAAAGTCGATTTCCGCTTGGCAAGAGTATAGGTTTCGATTTCCGATAATTGAAAATTATTGTACCGGTTAATCGACTTCGATTGCCAACTGGTGCAAGCCGAGAGAACTGCTGAAAGGAATGCTCACGGTATTTGCGATTTTCATTTCCTAGTGTAGAAACTTACGTATATTGTCCGTATTGTAGCTTAAAGTAATTCGATTTATTTCAATGTACATTTAAACTTAATAATAACGAAAAATTAATTACTCTTGTTATATGCTGGTCTCATTAACGATAATAAATGTAGTGCAGGAGAAACAGATTAACAAAAAGTTAAAGCGCGTGGATGTTTCGAAAGCTCTCGAATATTCTTATATATTCATTGAATAACCAATTTTCTACAATTTTGCACTATTTAGAGACCATATTTACGTACAATTATACGGACAAGTTTCCTCTAACATAGTTTAAAAAAAAAAATTTGACGCACACTTTTGTAATAAACTGTATATAGTATCATAGGTTATAGACGAAAAAACTTTAGAACTTAGGAAAATGGTCTTGTGACATCGTTTTAGCGGCGAATCAATTTTTCTTATGGAAATTTAATATGGGAAAATAATACGAAAAGTAGTCACTAATAATGATTATAATATTAAAATTCTTCTACAAGAAAAGAATTAGAGTATAAAAAAGGGCTGTAAGATAAAAATGATTAAAATCGGACAATTCTGTGCAATAAGTTAGGTATATTTGAAAATAGCAAAAATATACGACAGCAAATTCACATAATTCTTAAGATTTTCATCAGTTTTAGAAAATTCGTTGGAACCTTTAGAGCTACTTTTCGTTCAAATTTTTCCAAGTTAAATTTTGATAACAAAAATGAATTTACCGTAAAACACAACCAATATATTACAAGAAAAGAATTAATCACAAAGTTATATATATACCTCAAAATTTAATTTCATCGTTTTTACGACCGACTTTAGGAAAATCTTTCTACAGCCTCGTACACACATATATATACGCATTCCCAACCCTCCCCATCCTCAATTTGTAGTCATAAATAATACATTTCTCTCGTTCTCGAACGTGCAGTCGTCGTACCTAACCGTTTCTGGGTCAGACCAATAAATCGTTCCAAAACCGATGCCCAAAACTCGTAGCCTCTCTACATACACACCCTATCGTCCAATCCTATCCTTATATATACTTGCGCAACCCTCATATCATTGCCGTACCCAACTTCACCTTATTATTATTATTGTTATTTACCCACTCACAACCGCGAGGATATACAAAACAATATTTGACAACCTTCCACGAATCACCACACACACACACATACATACACACAACACTTGCGGTGGGAGTAGGTAGAAAAATAATGAGGAGCAATTAATAGCCCCTGCACGCAAGCGCATCAGGAATTGGAGCAAGGGAGCATATACGTGTGTGGCTATATAATTGATCGGCCGATCTCTCGAATAATAACTCGCGAATAGAAGAGAGGGGGAGAAAGAGTATAGTCATCGCTCATATACGCGTGCGGCGAAAGCGACAAACCTCGTGTGTGTGTGTGTGTATATATATATGTATGTTATATGTATATATGTGTAGAGCGACGCGAACTTGGATTTGGCGAGGAGAGGCGCGAGTGGTGCGTGCCCGCCCTGTAGCTAAATATAACTGCAGTCACTCGCGCGACTATCTTTACCTGCCGTGGAAGAATTCACGCGTATCGGCTGCAATGTAGTGAGGAGAGGAGACGAGAGGAGAGAAACGGTGTCTGTCGATGCGAGAGAAAAGGGAGAGAGAGAGGAGAGGAGAGGTATTATGGTATAAGACGTAATAACGTTGAGGAGATTGCGGTTGCTTGATAGGGTAACTGCGGGGTTGCAGTGGTTTTGACTGCGTAAGGTTGAGATGTAACTGAATTTGTTATTAATATAGAGGTTACAGAAGAATATAGTTATATGTTCTTGGTTGTATGTTTTATTAATCAGTTTTTTCTTTATACTGGGAAGTGTAAACATAAACCGTAAAAGTTCACATGGATTTGTTGAGAAAAGATAGTTTAACATAGCGAACGATGTAATGGTTCGTGGTACCGATATTTTTACAGATAGATCGGTATTTAAAAAAAGAAGCTGGTTAAAATTAAGATGTATATTAATAAATAGTTATAAACCAAGTGGTTTCTGCTATTTTTGTTGTTTAGTAGTATCCAAATAACCCTGTAGCTTAAGAGAAAAAAAAATAACAAATAAATTTTATCTTTTATTATACTAAAACTATCTCAATCTATAACTGGTACCACCTAACAAAATCTACCTACTATAATTCATTTCACATATTACCATCATCACCATTAAACCATTCATTCACCATCTCTATATCATACCCCAATTTTCATCGTCAACCTTTTCCTATAACCTATACACATAACTTGATCGTATAACGTAGCATCATTGCAAATCGCATTGGCAGTAACCGCGCGATCGTTCGCGCGCTATTGACAATAATTACCCGAAATCCATCGTTTATTATGTGTATATATATATATATATATATATACACACACACACACTTGGCTCATTAAACGCGATCGAGCGCATCATCCGCGTCTACATTGCTGCCAAGCTCCAAAAACCCATTAACAGAAGCAGGAAAACTCGAAACCATCTCTCTCTCTCTCTCTCTCTTTTTCTCGCATTCCCGCGCTATGCTCGACATATATTTTTAGATCGTGGCATTTTTAGCCGCTCGCAAAAATCTCTCTCTTTCCGTTGAGACTGGTGTATATATATATGATCGTCTCGTTGTTTTTTTTCTTTTTCTTTTTTCTTTTGAGAAGTTGCAAGATGAATTTTATGGTTTTGTGTGTAGGCGAACCTTTCATCCTTGGTCGCAAGCTCGATGGAAATTATGAGTAGTAGTTGATTGTATTGTTATAGGGATAGGAGAAGAATGCATATTTTGAGAAATTCTTGATTTCGGATAGGATATTTTTTTCTCAAATTTCAATTCACTTATAACTAGTGTTACGTGTGGATACACGAAAAAAATATAAAGAACGAAATAAGCAAGGCGTCCGATTACAATATGACGCCGATTAGCAGAAAGCCGAATGGTGACGGCCGTGGCTGAGTAGCCAGAGTGTCTGATTTGCAAATCGGTGAACTCGGTTCGAGCCTGAGTCTCGATACTTTTTCTTAAATTACTTACAAGGCCTCACTCGTAACAGAAAAAGTAAAATATAAAGTAAAATATTCATAAATTTTCATATTTTACATAATCTGAAGATATGGAATACCTCGTCGATAGTCATTTCAATTATATGATTTTGAGGATTCATTTCAACGTCACTCAGTAAAGTATTCAAATAGCATCTTCAAATTTTGTAATATTATATACCCATATAATTAATTACACAACAATATTATCTACTATACAAAATTTCAGAAAAAAAAAAGAATCATATCCTCAACCAATAAAGAATATTTCAGAGTTCCCATCGAAATAGCATTTTCTGTTCCTCTCAGCTGTCGATACTGTGCGGATAGAGTTTCCACGAAAAAGTTAGAGATATGTCGGGTATTGATTACTATAGCCACCTGTGCAAACCATTCGCGAGGAGATTCCTCGAGTTCTCGGAACGAGTTGGTTTTTATTTTGCACGCAGTTTGCAATTATTCTGGGGTGTCGATGTACAACGTCATCGGAGAGTGGGAAGTTCTATTAGTAATTCGTAAATTTAGACATTTCAATAAATAAAATTTTTTTATTTGTAAAGGTGGTATTAAGTTATGGTTGGGCGATTGGCAGCGTTGTTAAATCGTATATAGCGTATATTACTTTGATAAAATTGGACAACGCAAGGTAAAATGGGGTTGACAGAATGATTACTATAAACAAAGTGGACGTGTAAATAAATTAGCGTTTGCTCTACACGATTAAATATGAGAAACAGTCATCTATCTGTAACGCTTTAAGTATGCTGAGAAAAAATGTTTGTAAATATTGAAACAAGGTTTGCAAAAATTATATTACGTGATCTCATAAACATTACTAAACTATTACTAAACTATGCTGCTAAAATTTTCCTATAAATATACATGAAAATTTATTGAATTGTATCGTAAAATTTCATGCAAACTACAGTAATATTTCAGGTTTCAACGTCTATGGTAGCTAGATTTACGAGAAAATATAGTAATTTTTGCACATATTTTTCTAATCTTTATACCACCAAATTTTTTTCTCGGTGTTAAATATAATAAAATTTAATTAACAAAAAAGAAAAGAAAGAAACATCTTACAGAAAGAAACTATTAAAAAAATAATATAAATGTTCATAAAACGTGTTACCACTACATATTATACAATATATTAGTTGTTACGATAACGCAATATTGTAGACCTCTTTAACACCGATATTCGGAATGACACTTGAAAAAAAAAGAAGACTGTCGAAACGAGGTGGGCGAGATAATCACTTTTCGAACCTCCTCAAGTTTGACACTCAAAAAAAAAAACTTGAAATAAACAATCTCGAAGTATTCTATCTACTCTTCCATTACCAGCTATATCCTTACCAAAAGCTACCAAAAATTCAAAACAACAGCTACAAAAAACGCATACTTTCAAAACCAAACAAACGACATCGATCAACCCACTTCCAAAAAAAAATCCACATTGCTAATCTCAATTCAATTAAGCCACTCTCCAAGTACCAGCATAGTAGCACAGTATAGTATATAGCGTCGAGTCGACAATTACGAGGCGATGAAAGCCGGATGAACATTGATAAGAGCAACGTGAATTTTCACCGGCAGCGCCGTTATAGTGGGCTACGTGTGTAGTATATAGTCGCATGCGACTATGTATATACCTACTTGTATGTATGTGTATATGTATATATATATGTGTGGTTCGAAGCAACGGCGGTGGCGGCGCGGGCCGCGAGTATATGGAACAGCCAGGTTAAAATTAATCCGCGGTCCGCTCTGGAAATAGATATTATGAGTGCGAGGACAGGATAAGATGTCGGCCTATTATACCGGATTTTCTGAAAAACAAAATTCACCCCTTCTCCCCCTCTTTTCTAACAGTTGTATCTGTTTTTTCTTTTTCGTTGCTTCGGTATGTACGCGCTTTTTTATTTTTTTAACGCTGCGAGTAATCGGATTTATACGTACGTATATGCTGCAACTGTATACACACGCGTGTATGCGCAACTTTAGTTTAGTAGATTTCTGATTGCGGTAGGATTCAACGTTGAGGAAGGATTCATATATATATATATATAAAGATTTTTTTTTATTTTTTATTTTTCTGCGTACAATTATAACATTAAAATTTTGAATTTTCGTATATAACACACACACATGCGCGAATGTCGCATCTCTAGCTCGAAATCTAGCTCGCGGTCTGAAGATGAAATATGCGCTTGTAGTGTACAAGGTCGCTTTTGCACCGAATCGAGGTTAGAAGGTTGTAATTATCACGCACTATGCCGTGTGTATCTCTTCGGGGTCTCTATAAAACTTTGTGAATTGCATGGCGAATATAGTCTAATTCGTTACGGTTGATATTCGAGCGGTACGTCGGACGTTTATATATGTTTAACTATATATATCGATTGGTCGCGAATGTTCGGTGGAGTTTTCGTTCGATTTTTTAAATGATAGTCGGTATTGATGATGGTTAGGAGCTTTTAGTATTTTCTTTTTCTTTTTCAGACAAAAGAACGTGTCGAGAGAATGTTTATATATAATTGTTAAAAATTTTAGGAAGACATTAAAAGCAATTAAAATTGGTTTCATTATTATTTCTTGAGAATCGTATAGTTTGTTCATTCGAGTAGAACGGCGGTCGCTTTTTTTTAAATGTTTTTAAAATAATAATCGATAAACGTTATAAATGTTTATATAAGTTAAATTTATGTATCTATAATTATTCTCGATGCTTATTTTTTTCACAGGTTACATTGGCTATGGAAATTTTAATAGAAAAAAAAAGAATGCGAGAATTTCAAAACATCGTTAATCATTGTGCATGCCTATATAGGATTGTTTATATGATTTATATAGGTCACATTAATTATTAATTAGAAAACGAATGGGAATAATCTTTTGCTTCTAACTATGGTGTAACAGTATAAAGTAAAATGTAAAATATGTTACTATTAAGTAACAAAAGTAAAATATAAATAATTAATGTAACATGACATGCATTAAATTATTAAACAATTAGTAGCATTGCCACGATACTTAATTAAATACTTGATTTTATATGCAATTGCAAAATTTCATTTTATTATATCCACAGAAATATACTAACAAACACCAATTATAAAGTAGAAAATTCTCTAAAGCTACATATCTAACATTGCAAATTAATTGATCGTGATTTGTACGTGAGATTATTTTAATTCAATATTGAGATAGAAATTATAACCGCTGTGACAAGTTGCTAGCTAGACAGCCTTTATTCCAAAAATAATATCAAGCACTAGTATAATATACCGAACAATTTAAATCGCTGCGCCATCGGCGGATTTATACAATTTTCAAATCAATTTCTCATCGAGTTATTTATCGGGCGTAATATATAATAAAACTTTTTTTACCAGCTGAATATATATATATATATATATAATTAAATTTTAACGATGTACCATTCATCATCGCATTATTAAAGTTTGCAAAAATAATCTTGACAAATATTTTAACAAAATTAATTAATTTGAAAAAAACATTAATTATACTAAAAAATATCATTAGCACTCGAATTACCCCTAAAATAATATTATTTATCTCCACATATACAAATTATCTTTTACACATTCCTACATATACTAACTTCCGCTTCAAATGTATCATTCTCATAATTATTTCCGCTCAGCGTCCGCAATACCGCCAATCTTACAATATAGATATATATATCCTCCCTCCCATTAATTAACCAACCCTCATGTTTCATTCACCAAATCCACCTGTATATTATCAATGACCAGTAGCATCAGCATTCGCTCTACTTTCGTTCCTCCCTCACTCTTTCTTTTTTATTTTCTCTCTCACCCAATCCCATCTTATATACGTATATATACGTGTGTATAAGAGGGGAAAAAACGACTACGCGAGAAGACCGGAGAGAGTGAGAGAGAGAGAGAGAGGATTGCCGGCACGTAATTTGAGAGGCTGCTGCCGGTCCCGCGGACCATATATGTCCACCGTCAGTTCGCTCTTTCTCGCTCGCACTCGGCTAGTCGCAGCCGATACGTCAGTCTCCGTTTAGCCACCCACTACCATATCTTCACGCGTGTATTATAGATATATACTCTTAAACAATCACGTATATTATACATCATCGTATTTTATACTTAAATTTATATGTATATACGTACACGTACAATTGTTCTTTATTTTTCTTTTTTTTACATTTTTCTGGAAATTCTTATACATACGTACATACTTAACCATCAAGTTTCTCGTGCGGTTTATTATAGCCCGCCCTTGCGGTTGAGTCTGGTATATCTTCATCGATGAAGAAGCGACGATGGCGCCACAATTCGGTGTATATACCGACCGAGTGGATGAACCGTGCAACAGGTGTACACAAGCGCGGTGAAATTTGAAATTCATGAGTAGTCGGCGCTTGGTGTTATAATTGTATATATAGCTAATGGAGTATGTATGTATGTATATATGTATGAGTAGTGGTGGTTTTCGTTCATTCATAAAAGCATACACGACATGCGGTAATACACGTGTATATATATATATATATATACACACACACACACACTTAGCTTACGAGGTTTGGCTGCGTCGTTGTTATTGTTGTCGATTCGTTTGGTGTTTATGATGTGTGAAATAATTGAGAGGACGCGGACAAGTAATTTTTGCGTTACTGATTAAGTATTGGATTTTTTTTTATGCTTTATGAAAAAGGGAGCAACGTTGGTATTTTTTTTTAAATTACGTGCACTTTTGCTCATTATTATTATTGTTATTTAATTCCTGTCTTTTTTTTTATAACCGTTTCTCGGTAAAATATAAATCACATTAAACTTTAATTACGCAGTTGAAACGTTATAACGTTGTGTAAATATAGTAACAAAGTAATTTTAAACCTTACCATTATTACCGTTTTTGCAACGATTTCCCAGCTTCCCAACATCCTACCAATATACGCATTATATACATAGCGAGATTCGCATCAATAAATTCATCTTTCGAATTATAATACACATCTCCACGTTGTCTACCGCGAATCGGTTATGTTTGCAGCTCTTCTTTCTCTCCGCGCTCGCGCCTATTATAAATGCATAATTCAAAAGTGCTGCGATGTAAAACGGCAATAAAACGCTGTGAAATTGCCGGCTACAACACAAAAAAAAACATCTCAGCGCGCCGTTTTTTTATACATTATTTAGAAAAAAAAGATAATGTATATAACTGGTTTTAACGTTGTTTCGTGTTCTAGTAATCGCATTAGAGGAAGAGGATATCTCTTGGAATTCATAAGGAAAAAAAAGGAAAAGATGATGCGCGCCCGTGTATATGAAGAACGATGATGTGTTCTCTCTAATATGCGCGCATCGAATTGGTATATACATGACAAATAACATAACGACGCAGCAACGCAGGTATACGTCGATAGTATATATATGTATATATAGACAGACAGACATAAAGCGATTTTGCTCATTCAATGGACTTTTTATTGAATGTAAATGTACATATTAAGGCGAGTAAGATAAAACTACGGTTACATCTACACGTATATCTTACCTACACAGAGCTGCGCGGAGCAATATATATAGTAATAGTAATAATCATCGTCGTCGTCGTCATAATAATCGTCGTCATTAATGAATACAATTTTTTTATCATCATTACAGTAAACATGGAAAAATTGTAAGATACATACGGTTATACACATATAATCATATTACACGTGTGTGTGTGTGTATATATAGCTTTACATAATTTTCTTTTTATTATTATTTTTATATATTTTTTTGTTTATTGTTTAAAACGCGTCTTTTCTGCTTCGTTCTTACGTAAACTTGTAGCTCGCACGCGCGCTTTTGTTCCTCCATTATTATTTTTTTTTTATTCTGCATTATCGCGAATACTGCGTACACATATTTTATATATAATATTTAATATACATCATACATATTATATCGTGTGTATATATCTACAGAAAGGGAATGAAAGAAACGTAGCAGTGGTACAGTAGCAACGTATATCATTATTACTATTATAGAAGGGGAAAAAAAGAAAAGACGAGGAAAGACTTGAACGTATAGGGCTCGTGTCAGTATCGTTTACGGAAATTTCATTTCATTATATAGGATTAATCCCTTTCTTTCTTTCTCTCTCTCTCTCTTTCTCGCAGTATTATATCATATTTACAGACAAGATACATACATTATATAATTAATCATAAACAACAATAATACAAGTAACAATATAAGAGTAACAATACAATGCGGGGGGAAGGGGAAGGGGGATGAGGATCGATACACGTGTCGCGGCTCAATTGATCTAATTAATATACAAGCAAGCTTTATACACTATATACTTCATATGCTTCTATACGTGTTTCTTTTTTCTGTAACACATGTGTGTACACATGCATATGTATTTTGGCATATATATTTATACTATTGTAATTCGGTACATGTTCGCAGTGTCTTGTCCGTCTGTCCGTCTTTTTTAGTAGTCCGAAGTAAGGAATCAGGTCAGAGGCACACACGCGTGCGTTTACACACAGCGCATCGATATTGCCGTATATGTACATTGCGCGACGAGACAATTGCGCCTCGCAAGGATGATTCAAGACATACCGTGTACGCGCATGTGTATGTATGTGTGTGATGGCGCCTGTCGCAATGCTAAATACGTGTTAATCATATATATATGTATATATATTCTATTGGAGACACACATACACATATAAACGTGGGCCAGTCGAATTTTGTAATATTCTTCGTATAGAGTACATCATCATCATCATGCATATGTACACACACATACAAGTTTGCTTGCTTGCTTGCTATTGCGCGCGTACGAACGTGTGTTCTTTATATATACTTTATACTTTATCGTAACGCGCTCTTTCTCTCTCTCTCGCCTCCTCTACTCCTTGGAAGATGCACACATATACTCACACATTACTTGTATATACATATATATATACATACGTATACAGTCGTCGTGTTATCTCCCTCTTCTCCTTTTTTTCTCTCTTTCTCTATCTCGCGAGTGAACGAGCGAGCACAATAGCCGCTCGATTTTTCACGAGTTACGCAACAACAACTGTGTGCGCTAATTGACTGCCGCATGTGTGTATGTATATATATGTGTGTGTGTGTATATATATATATATATAACGACACAGTGTGCCTTGGTAATAAGTACATATATATATATATGCATACACGCGGAGGAGGAGGGGATCGAGTGCGTTGTCGTTCGTCGCCGTGGGAATTCCATGTGTATCTATATAATATGTGTATATAAGGATATATAATGTGTATATACCTATATATCTCGAATGTTCGGGAATTCGCACAGCGACTCGCGACGTTCACATTATAATAATCATATACAAGAAAACTTTCTCATATTCTCTCTTTTTCTCTCTCTTTCTTTCTTTCTCTCATATCACTTCTCTCCCGCCTCCTCTTTCTCTATATCTCATCTCTTTTCTCTCTCTTATCACCTTCTTGGATAAAAATTCTTCTCTCAGAGCTTCTGTACGATATCAAATTTATCCTTGAACCCAAGCGATGGATCTTTCTTAGGATCATATTTCTTACGCATTGCTAATTTAGCTCTGAGCTCTTTTGCACTCATCCCTAAATTGAGTGAATTGTTACCACCACTATTCCCATTAGATGCTGCTGTTGTTGATCCTGATGTTGACATCATCGTTATTGAATCAGCTTTACCAATACTCAAACCACCACCGCTACTGCTACCTGATGATTTGGTACTTGCGTTGTCAGCAATATCGTCAAGACGTGTCGTTGCTGATGATGAACCGTTACCATTTTCTTGTAAATGATGTGCTATGCTAAGGTTAAGCTGTCCATCGCCAGACGATGAAGCAATTGAGTGAGTGTCACTGCCGGTGTACTGTGGAATAGAAAGCAGGAAAATTATTCGAGATTATTCCATAATATATAAGTGTGTGTGTGTGTGTGTGTGTGTATGTGTGTGTGTGTGTGTGTGTGTGTGTGTGTGTGTGTGTATGTATATATATATATGTGTGTGGGTGTAAAGTGAGATAACGATGTGAAAGGGAGTTTTTCTTCTTTTATCGCGTTATCAGGGGCAAATTGTGATAACGTTGTTTTTTTTAAAGATATAGTTTACGATAGGGGATACTGAGGTTATAGGTGTTGTATGTAATGTGGTGCAAGAGAGATTTTTTTTTTGACAGGTTCTAGGAGTGATTTTATAATTATTGTGGTTTGGTTGTATTCACGGGTAAAAATAGTATACGTATACGTAGGATGCTTATTAGCGTACGGTTTATCGGTTCTAATGAATTAAATCATTCCGAGTTCTCGGAATTTTAATAAAGTAAAATGTGTAATAATAATAATAATAATGTACCACGAAAAAAACTGTAGATTTCGCGTAATTCAGCGTGTAGTTAATTAGGGTAGATATAATTTAATGACATACTTGGCGATAATGAATAGCTCACTAAACAAGAAATACAGGATAAAAATGAAACACGAAGTTTTCCCTAAATTTCCTACTACTACGCAACGATAATAATAGCTGGAAACACGTTTTTTTTTCCTCTCACTAGATATATATATATATATATATAGCTATATGCATACTTGGAACTCGAATTAACGTCTTTATTATCTTTTTTTCTTCTTTTTCTTCATCGTCGTCATCGAGATTCTCTTTTTATCCTCCTTATTAATATAATGAGACAGGAAAGAAAACCTTCAGTAAACAAAGGGTTAAACGCAGTTACGCGAGTAATTAGATTCTCCCATTCACGCGCTGTATATACATATAAAAAAAAAGAAGAAGAAGAAGAACGTATAGTTATATACACGTCTTAACATAACATAATTAGATACGTTTAGATAGTAACCCACTTTATCCTCACTCTTTGTATCGCGCGTTAACCGCTGTATAATTGTTTACTCTCGTACCGATAATGAACGTATACGTATGTGTATATATATATATATATATAGACACACACACACATATATGTTTTTCGATGCCTCCTCCACTCCCTCCACTACCCTTCGCGACTGATTTATCATTATACGTATACATAAAACTCTCAACACGGCTGTATACTCGGACGGACGATCATCATACAGATATAAAGATACGCGATGGTATATTATCGATCTTCACTCTTTCTCTCTTCGCTCTCACGTATAATATAAGAGAATGCGAACATGAATTTTTCTGTTAAAGTTATTGACTCACGGCAGTGCGCTTAAATCATTCACGCCTATTACCTCCATCTCTCACGTCTGAGTCACGCGCGCCACTCGCGTATATTGAGAAACGCGCGTGTATATTGAAGAAGTAAGAAAAAAAAATGTGCATTCGTATTGCTTATATGAAAAAGAAAAAAAAAATTATTATTTTTTGTATGACGTAGGTTCTGTGGATTTTTCTCTTGCTCATTTGTCTCTTTCGTTCACTCATCTCGTGTGAAACCATATATATATGTATATATAAAACTACATATACGTAAAATAAAAATTACGTAACGAAGGCTCGCGCGTTCTCTTTCTTAATTTTCACCGTTTATGACACTATACTCTACGAACCCGCTATAATGACCACTACAACACGATGTTCAACCGACATGCTATTTTATCTAGAACACTACTGCAATTAAAACTGCACAGTTTTTTTTCTCTCTCAGAGATAGCACGTATATTATATGTACAAATGCGCGCGCGCGCGCGCAAATCGTTGAAATACATACACGTGCAATTACCGTCACACCGTATTTTTCCACTCAACCGCGATAAACTCTTTCTCTCCTCCCTCTCTTCTTGTTTAAAAAAAAAAGAAAACTATACTCGAGATTCAAATCACGATCGATTCTCTCTCTCTCTCTCTCTCTCTCTATTTACCGTTACCCTTCCACCAATATACCTATATCCACCCAATATCCATACCAACTCTCGCGTTATCCTACTACTACTATAAACTCGTGACCGGACGCTCGTTTCGTTTTCTCGCATGTATTCTTCTTCTTTTTTCTACTACTACTACTACTACTACTACTATTCCCATCAGCTTTTCATTTCAGTATCTCTCGTTATACAAGATCCGCGTATATATAATCCGATAAGCCGCTATATATACAACTCTGCACTGATGCTTCTCTGTTGAATGAAAAAAATTACGCAACAACGTGTGTATTGCAGCGGAAGAGGAGCGCACGCGCCCGCCCGCGCGCTCTTGTCGTCGTAGTCGTTGTTTCCTATATATATGTATACTCGTTTAATTTCCGAAACTGTATTACAACAGAGGCAGTAACAGCTACATACAGCTTACCGTCAGGTTTCTTTTATCTAATCTCTCTTAGAGAGAGACAGAGGAAAGACTATGTCAACGCGCCGTACTCTCGCACCGGCATGTCGGCGCCGAAAGGTAGCACCTACTCTCTCTCTCTAGTTTCGGTTGTCTCTCTCTCTCTCTCTCTCTCTCTCTCTCTCTCTCTCTCTCTCTCTCTCTCTCTCTCTC
>JAYJLV010000001.1:1336389-1371986 GCA_036873485.1 Torymus texanus | reverse complement strand
CTCTCTCTCTCTCTCTCTCTCTCTCTCTCTCTCTCTCTCTCTCTCTCTCTCTCTCTCTCTCTCTCTCTCTCTTTGCTGACATAAATCTCCACGACGTTATTTACATAATTATTATACACCATAATCTTTAGGTATAACATCTACATATATATATATATATATATATATATATATACTCATTTACAATGCATCTACCTATATACATATATACATATATATATATTACAATACACACCCGGGAAAATCAACGACTTATCGACTGAGTTCGGTCGTTGAGACCGCGCGCCACGCGTGATTACACACGCGCTCGCACGCGCGACCGCGTAAACAGGATGCACGCACTCACGCACGCACGCATTACGGCTGCTGTTGCTGCTGTTACTGCTGTTACTGCTACTGCTAGTCTCCAACCGATAAGATAACCCCAACTCTCATTCTTTTTCTCTCTCTCTTCTAAGAATGTAATCCTACACGATACATGATATATAAAATCGCAGCACCTTAACGCAGTCCTTCCTCTTGGAAAATTCCGCGAGGGTATATAAGCGAATATATACATATATATTAAGCGAACATATGGGACACCTAAACCTTCTTTCTTATAGATACTTTGTTATATACACATATATATATATACCTCGTTACCGTTGCTACCAGCATTATCATTACGTCCAGCAGGTACCATCATAATAGCCGCAGCATCACGTTCGTCCTGTGCTATTTGAGCTGGGCTACGTTCTGGTGTCTTCATCACCTTAACACCCGGCATTGTACCTTTTATCGGTACATTATTACCTTTATAATAATCGTCTGCTTTCTGATCGACTACCAATAGCTTTGTCTCTTGTGGAAATGCTTTGATACGTTCGACAACTTGTTTATGAGTCTCATTGGCAATATTAATCTCGTTAACTTCGATAATACGATCGCCTTGACGTAAACCGGCAGCTTCGGATGGTGAACCCTCGTCGACCTTGCCAATAAACTGGCCGGCCTTGCCCTTCTCAGCGTGCAAATTAAATCCATAACCATCGAAATCTTCCCACTTGCAGATGTGGCAGAGTCGCGCGCACGGCGCGTCCTTGTCCATCGTCATCATCCTTACTACTTCTTCTTCTTCTTCTCCTTCTCTCTCTCTCTCTCTCTTGTATAAAACTGCACCGCGCACTAACTATACACACCCGTGTCTTGCAGCAGCACACTCTCTTTCTTTCTCTCTCTCTCTCTTGCTCTCTTGCTCTCTCACTCTGAAGATATGTATATGTGTATATATATATATGTGTGTGTCTACAAGTGTACCTGCGCGTCGCGCGAGCACCGACGAGAGACTGCCGACGGTCCCACACCTGCACACGCACGTGCGCCCCGGGCACACACCTGTGTGAGCGTATACAGCGCCGCTCTCTGCTCCCTCTTACCCCCACCCTTTTACATGCGGTTCCAGACTCCACTTTGGATTCTTCTTTCTGCGCTTCTATATATATATATATATATATATACACACACACACACACACACACACTTGTATGTATGTATGATGTATTTATGTATTTATGTATATGTAGTGAGGAGAACAGGCACCAGGAGTAGTAGAGTATGTGTATGTATATATTTCGGGGCCGATTAGGCGTCGGCAAAAGAGAGAGAGAGAGACCGGTCACGCGCGACGTATAGGAGAGCGCTAGATAGAAACGGAGCGAGCGCACAGACACGTCACTCCTTAGTCATTTATCTCTCTCTCTCTCTCTCTCTTAGAGGCCCCGACACACTTTCACGCGCGCGCGCTGCGGACCTCCTCGTACCCTATGCGTATATACATACATACATATAATGGAATGCGACAACAGCCTATCGGTATACATATACCATTTATTCTCTTTTTACTCCAAAAATTCTTACGCATATATAACATCATTCCACCGTCCTATAAAAAAAAAAATTCATTTCCTTTCTTTTTCGTAAAATCGGCAGGTAAATCGGCACCCTATATATACACGTTCCGTACCTGTATATTCTCTAACCACTAGGGGCACTATAAAACCTACCTACGCTCCTGTAATTCTCGCGTGCGCGGTAAAGGTGCGCACTACCAACAGCAGCACCAGTAAAAGCAGCAGCAGTGAGCAGCAGCAGCAACGACGTATACCTACTACTACTACTACTACACAACTCGTCATCGTCTTTGGTTTACTCCGTAAGCGCGTTACCTGCCTCGCGCAGTATTCACTCGGACACGAACGCGACGTCCGTCTTAATGTACAGCTGTATGTGCTTGTAGCACTATACTGTGCGCTCGCGTGCGTGCGTGTATGTGTATAAGTGTTGTTTTGTTGTTTTGTGTATATGTGTTTTGTTGTTGTTGTTGTTGTTGTTGTATATGTACGATATATACACAATTATATAGATAGATAATCGTGGTATCCAAGAAAGTGTCGTTGGTATATATACATCCATAATGTGGAGTCCAACTCACGTACAGGTGATAGGTGAGTTATATGCTGTATCTTATATAGTAAACGACGCTTATATATATATATGTGTGTGTATATGTATATATCTCTTCCGCGTCGCATTCCGTGAATAATTAGCCCTGAGACACGGGTGATTACATGCGCGACGCTAGAGAGAGAGAGAGGGAGAGAGAAGGGGAGGCAAAAAACGGTTTGGCATATTATATTGTTTTGGTTTTACGACACACACACACAGTGTATATAGTATATATAGGAGATACGTTGTACTATCTCCCTACCTACACTGTACAGTGTATATGTACAAGAGGAGTAAGAGAGAGGTTGTGGGACATACTTGCGTGAGCGATGTACCGTAATGCAATTTCGCGAAGCCAGCCTCATTGTCGTATATACCCTCTCTCTCTCTCTTTTGTCCCCTCTTCTCTTTGGTCGCATATATACATACACATACGTATACATATACAGCAGCTGCGCCTATATTTATTTACATAGACGATTTTACTACCTACTATCTATACTCTATGCTACCTTCACCTATAACCATTATATTCTCCATTGTCTCTCGTTTGCAGTGCAACGCGCCAAGGGTCTTCTCACCAAGGGAAAGAACAGTGAGTATATATATAACGATACGATTTCAAAGCATGCGCATAGTAGCATTTCTCTTTGTGACTCACATATAACGTATTTGTACCTATACACACATGTATGTGTGCGTGTGTGTGGCTCGTTTCAACAACAATCGCACGTGACACTTCCGCTGATGCCGCTGCCGCCGCGTGCGCGCAGGTGATACTATACCGCATTGGGGGGTACCGTATGTACGTTATTTTATTTTTTTTTTTTTTTTTATTTCGAGGACGAAAGTAATAATGTACATATAACATCTATATATGTAACACTCGTACGACGTCTCTCTTATCAATTTTATGAAACTAACGTTCTTATCTCGCGCATTCGCTTGCGCTGACACATTATTGTTATTATTGTCGTTCGTCATGCTACGAAATTAGCGATGTGAATAAGTACGGTTTATATTATTGTTATTATGATTATAAACATACATGTGTAAAAAAACATATACAAATAGAAGCAGAATCTAATTGGCCCGATTTCCGCGATATATAAGACAACGACGACGACGCGATCGCATGGGAAAGTGAAATCTCTGGGTACCATCCGATCTCTCACACCGTATATAGTGGTAACATCTAATGTGGGTGTATATATATTTATATTATATATACATGCGTGGTAATGAGATGAACGTGAACCGTTTTACTTGGAATCCCGATCAAATTAGTCGGTATTTGGATGCACCCGGGTTTCTGTGACCGAATTCCGAATTGTAAGTATGTATACGCATGAGGTTTCAAAGTGTAACGGTATACATTATATACCTGCGATACTCTCGCGTACACGCGCGCTTCAATGACCGCGAATTTCACGTATATTATGTATATATTTTCTCTCTTGCGCGATCGCGATATGATTTTTTTCTTTTCTTACACGTGGTATTATTATTAAAAGGATCTCGAGTATAAAGATGCAAGAGCTACATTTAGCTCTATCAGAGATATCATCTCTTTTAGCAATGAACAGCAACTATACGGATATCTATATATATATGTATTAAAAGTGTACTAAGTATATACACGTATACGTATATAACTTTTCATTTGGCGAAAGAGAAAGGTGTATGTGTTTCGCGTAGCTTTATAAGCGAAATAATAAACTCGACGTGACTTTCACGTGTGCAAATTTCACATACATACACACACTCGTTATCCCTAAACAAAAAAAAACTTTTTTACAATATATATTAATATATTTAATAATAACGTGTTGTATTGCAGAGACAAACGATTGTTTCGTGACGATAGCCCTTGGGAAGGAGAAGTACCAGACATCAGTTAAAGAAAAAGCAGCTGAAAATGTCGAGTGGCACGAGGAATGTGAACTGCAAATACCACAGCAGGGTAACACTGCTGAAATTGTGCTTACTGCATTGCATAGGAACTTTATTGGTGTGGACGAGTTCCTTGGTACTGTCAGGATACCATTGTCGAGCTTTGATATCTATGAGATGCCTAAGAATAGATGGTAAGTTGTGGTAGTGAAAATTAAGTGATTATTGTTGTTGTTATGGGAATTTAAATAAGTGAAAATTAGTGTCGTAGATATATATTTGATATGAAAATTATTTATCAGGATATATACGTTCACGTTGAATTTTATAACTTATGTATTATATACTTTCTATAACGCTACGAAATTATATATATATATGTGTGTACATGCTCTACATTTAAACAACCCGAATTTCACATAACAATAACACAACAGCGCGTCATATATATATGAGAATCTGTTCATTAAAAGCCGCATCATTTCACGGTATATACTTTAACGAGGCCATCCATATTTCATGAACCGAGCGTTAATTTCTCAAGGTTCTCGTAAGTAATTTTATGTGCGAACAAAACCGCCTCGATCATACATATATATACAAACGCATCCTCTGATCGCGACAATAATTGTTCCGTTGAAAAATCATATACACCGCGCGCGGAATTTCATAAAGAAAGCATCGCTTGTATATATGTATATAAGACGGTGAACGCATGATTCCGCGTTCGTCAGACGCAGTGAAGAGAGAAAGAAAGAGAGAGAGAAAGAGAGAGAAAAAACGAGAAAGACGAGAATCTTGTGGCTGCTGTTGCTGGCACCGAGTGGGGAATTTCAAGGAGTTATTGTTTCCGCGTGGTGAATCATAAATTAAAATACATTATCATATACATATATACCGGCTTTTCAAATCTATACGCCAAGAGAATTTTATTATGTTATTCACGTCGATTTCTCGAAAAAAAGATGCGGTTTTTTATATTTTTATATATACGTCGAATATAACGATTGTAATCGCGTGCGCGCGACGATGAAATAAAAGCTTATAATAGGGCCCTTCCGAGTACACATGCACGCACGTACGTATACGTACATATTATACGCGTTATTATTACGCGTGGGCATATAAGTGTATATATATAAGTATTCTTGTCAACGGATAAAGTTTATTATTTCGTTAAGACGACGCGGTGCTGCTACTGCTGCTGTGTCACGCGCTTTGCTTCTTATATTGGTAAACATTTCGTTACCGTCGCTTTGGCAATCACACATGCGCGCGGGCGGTTGACGAAGAAGTCGCGAGTGTGGGCGTAATAATCGGGAATTTATGATTTCGACGGCGAGCGATTGTTAAATATTTTCGAGAGAAAGAAAGGTCGCGAATTAATGTATGTGTGAGTAATGTGGTTCTCGCGCGAGATACGTTATGCATGAAATGAGATTATTTTTTCGTACTGATGTATATATGTTTGATAATGTCGCGATATATTGTTATAATAAAGAAGTTATGTTGATATTTGAACGTATGTTAAATTAGTTAATTAAGTTTTGTTAGAATAATAAAACAGCAGAAAAGTTGGAAAACAAGTTAACTTTTTTATAAAAAAAAACGGGTTTTTTCAATAATTCTTTATGCACATCTAGTTATACAAATATTGAACCATTGAATACCGCGTATGATATCATTGATTAATTATTATTCAAAGCAATCATAAACATACCTGTCGAACGTACGTGACACTACCGCCACATACTTCGCACTTCAATAATAACAACTCACCTGGACAATCAAACTTTAATAGCTAGATAAAGAAAAAAACACTCTTCTACCTCTTCTTAATTAACCACAACACATTTTTTTCATTCTTCAACTCATCACTTTTAGGTACGACCTCAACGGCAAACCAGGCAAAGAGAACACAAAGGAACGTGGTAAACTGGAAGTACGCATAGGTTTCATCGTACGAGCTGGTAGTCTTACCGATCTCACGAAGAAGGAACGTCATAAAAGTTCACTTGGACAATTATCATCAGCAGCGCAATCGTTTGGTGGTAGTTTGCTCAGTATTGGTAGCTTAGAAAAACGCAAAGGGTTGAAGAAGTTAGCGAAATCGATTGGGTCGAAAGTGAAGGGCAAGAGTAAGAGTAAAAACAGGTTGGATGATATTAATGATGAGGAAGAGTTCAGAGTGCAAGGACAAAGGCCAAGGACTGCAGGACAGGAACATGGGGATGCAGATCCAGGAGTTGTCAGTGATGAGGAGGATGAGTTCACGGTAAGATTAGTAAATAAGTGTTGAGATTGTATAGTGGTAAAAAAAGGTTGAGTTAAGTTGATTATCCAGATTGCAATATTTTACGAGTTGTAATTTTAATTTTACGATTCCTCGTTCTTTAGTTTTTTTAAAGAAAGAGATAAAGCAGTGTCCGTCTTTAGCGGGTTTTATTGCTTAAATATATTATACTATACAAATTTATCGCACAGAAAAAATAAAACAGTAAAATCAACTTAGAACCGAATTAGTGAAGTAATAATTCCAGTTTTGCAAAAATGGAAATTCTACTTTTTAAGAATTGGAGATTCTATATTTCAAAATGGAAATTCTACTTTTCAAGAATGAAGATTCTACATGTCAAAATGGAAATTCTACCGATATTTTTCAAAGTAAAACGAACTTGCCACTTTAGAATCAAATCAATTGTCAGAAATGTAAATTTTATTGATTATTTTTTCCCGTGTACTAAATAAATATTCATTAAATTAATGTTGTATACATCTAATCCAAATTTCACTTCCAACTTCAGTTCGACGACCTATCACACAAGAGTTCAACCTCGTCCCTCAACTCATCAGCAGCAGCGCACACGACGAGCTGGAAGAACAGTGAGAACTTGGCACGAGTCGATTCGCCACGCCTGAATACCCGTGACACGTCCAACACTATTAGCAATGGCAACAGTAACATCAGTAACGCCCACGCAATACCACAACCAACACAACAGCAACAACAACAGCCAGCAGCACCGGCAACTACACCACCGTCGAAACCACCGAGGTTCGCTATTAACAGTAGCAGTCCTAAAGAAAAAGAAAAGGTTGATGCTGCTGATGAATGGGGACAGAAACTTTATGGTGGATTGCAAGCTGGAACATTGAAGAGGTTGGTTTATATATAGTTTGGTAGATCGAGGTGATGCGAAGCAGTGTTGCGAGAAGTAGGCGCATATTTGCGGTTGATCGGATGTGGGGTTTGAATGGTAATTTTTATTAAATAGTTTGAATTTTAATTAGTTAACGTTGATTGGAAATTTTAAATGTTTCGTAAAATTTTTGTTTATTCCGATACTACACAATATCATCAGATTTTAAAAAATATTCGAATTGAATTAGTTTAGTTTAATTTTAATTTTACAAAGATTTTAAATGTAGATGGGTTTGTAAAACTGTATGATATAAATATATACCTCGTAGGACTAAACCTGTTAAAGTAGGTTTGAAAAAAATTAATCATTTTGCGAACCCATAGGTATAAAGAATAAAAGAAGAATTGTTATATCTTAAAGTGAAAATAATGGTGTTTATAAATGTGTAATAAATAGAGGAACGTAAAGGAACGTAAAATTAATGTTATTGTGTAGAGTTTACCAAAAAATATGGAAATTAAAAAAAAAAATTAATCTAGGGGAATGAAGGGAAGGTTGAAATAATAAAATTTTACTCTAAAGTAAGTAGAAAAATTAAGATTTCATGCAAAATTCAGTAGTAAAAAATATAAGAAATAACTTTTTAAATATTTGTTCATTTATCTGCAGGTAGATTTGTATTCAGATCTTCAATTCGGCATGCTCCTATTAGTTTTATACATTCTTTAATGGTTTCTTATTGATATTTACTTGGTGCAGCTATAGGCTTCTTCCTTTTGAGTATTTTATTTTGGAAATTTTTTATTAAATGATTTCAAGATAAGACAATTTTTGAATATTTAATCTTAATAGGATCTTACAGAGAAAATAGCATTTCTTACTGTCGTTCTATGAAAATTTGTGATTTTTGCACTAAAACACCTAGCAATTATACCATTATTAAAGTCACGGTATCTTAATGTCCAATTAATTTATTGTACTAAATGAAAAATCACATTACTTTTATTTAACGCAACAAAAACTACGACTCATGCACTCAATATTCATCCTTCCACCTAAAAAAAAACCTTTAAACCTTTGCATATATTATATATTAAAAAAATTACTCAGCTGTATATAACCCTTCACGTATACTTACGCAGGTGGGAGAACAAACGCATGAGTCCGAAGATCGTGATCGACGAGGCACGCGATTCTTCAGACAGTGCACTGGAGCGTAGCGGCGGTACAGGATCGCCTATATCGCGGGTAACCGCGAGCTTACCACGTGACATCGAACCACCAAGTGCAGCGCCTAGAAATCTGCCTCAACCAATGCGGAAGGAGAAAGAGACGAAAGAGAGTAAGAGGCTGGAAAAGAAGGAGAAGAAAGAGAAAAAAGAAAATCTGCAGAAATCATCAGCTGAGAGGATCATCATCGGCGGCGAGGAAACGAGTAACGGAGGCAGTGGAGTACAACAGAATGGGAGATTGCCCAGGGAGATCGTTGAACAGTTTGAGGGAAGGTCGAGAGAGGTAAGGATTTTAAATGGTTTTTCTTTTTTTTTTTCATTTGTGAAAACGCAGTCTTTATGGTTTAGAGACGTTGAGGCAACAGATATATAGAAAAGTGGAGAAATTTGTTGAAGTATATATTGTACGGAAAAGATTTTGTAACGAAAATTATATAAAGTAATATAAAAACTTAAAGATTAACTATACACACTCGACGTGTAGTATTATAACTGTTATAAACAATAATTTTTATGATTTTCGTAGCAAATTCTACTATTGAAAATAGTAGTTTTTATTATTTTTGCAACAGTCATACTATTTCAAATCGCAAAATTTGCTACAAAAATAATAAAATTTGGCTATGAAAATATTAAAAATTACCATTTTATACAGTAAAAATCTCACACGTAAAATGTGTCCTAGCGTTACTACAAAAATAATAAATTTTTTTATAAAAAAAGTAAAGTTTACATATAAATTTTTCACCGTGTATATTCAAAATTCATACTAAAAGTTACTTATATTATGTCAATTCTCAAGAGAATATAAATCTATTCTCAACTATAAAATATTTCTTATGGAAATAATTTAATAGCCATAGGATTACAAGTTTAGAATACTTTCGTTGATACATCGTTTAAAATGCATTTCCAGTATAGTATAGTCTTACAAAATCCACTTGAAATTCCAGAAAACAAACCCGCCGTGACGCAATATAACACGATCAAACTACATACTACACATCCATTACACACCTCCATTTTCGGCAATCTCGAAAGACCCGCGGATCCGTAACACACGCGCGTGCACAAGTGAAAGTAATAGCCACGCTATGTATACATACATATACATACATACCGGAATCGCCGGTACGATAGACGCGATGATTTTCTCGTGTTTTCCGCGTCAGTTCTCGAGCTTTCTCCGGCTGTCTCAACGGTTTTTCATTAGCTGTAGTGTATATAAATGTATAGAAGTCTAGTCTGGCAGGTGACAAATCGATGGGATGAGACGAACGGATCTTCTTATTTGCGAATGTAAGAAAAAAAAAAGAAAGAACGCACATGACGAATGTTTAGCGCGTAGTGGAATGGCAAGAAGTACAGTGATGGGTACGAGGAAAGTTGAAGATAGTGATAATGTTAATTTCTTCGAGGAACTTTAACATTAGTCGTTTAGTGTCATTTATTTTCACGGTCGTCTTTTCAAAGCGCTACTCCTAATAATAATGAAGAAATCATTTAATTTTCCAATTTCTTTTCTATATATAAATTGTTTCGAACGCTTTTATACCATCTACTTTCACAAGAATAATGTTGTTATAAATAATCATGTTGAAACTTTCTACTACTGATTATTATTTTGTTGCGAAACCACTAGATTAAAGCAATATAATATATACTGAGAAATAAATAATAAAATATTTTCCAGGACCTCATCGAACAGGTACTAAACCTACAACTCGACGTAGCGGATAAGAAGAAACGATTACACGACCTGGAAGATTACATCGACTCGCTTCTGTTACGAGTAATCGAATCGTCGCCACGACTGCTTCAGAATCCTTATCAGCCAACACGCCGGCTTTCCTCGCCAGGCAACCAGTGAACAATTGCATCTCATTTTTTTACAAACACACATACATATACATATATTTACACAGACACACACAAAAACATACACACAGTTCCGTGTCTTCCTGCCAAATCGCGTCAACGATCGCGCGTGCGCGTATCTAACGCGTATATATTAATTATAATATATCTGTACATATGTCTGATGAAGAAGAAGAAGAAGAAGAAGAAGAAGAAGAAGAAGAAGAAGAAGAAAACAAAAAAAAAGACAAAAAAACTTTCCAATAACGCGTACGCGCGCGTGTGTATACGACGCGTCCGTCCATTCCGCATTCCATGGTCTTCGTACGCCGGACGGCGTGTATTGTAAGAGAGAAACGACGACGTGCCTTATATTATAATCTTTCTCTCTTTCACATTATATACACACATACATACATACATACATACAGAAACACTGATATATATTTACAGACACACGTATGAGCGAATCATAATATAACGTTGTTATAAGATATAGAAGAAGAAGAAATAAAAAACGACGCGGTGACTTTTAAAGTAGCTTGCACATCATGTGGGTCCAATATTGCGAGTTATTATGATGTTGTTATAGGTGATATACTTACTACTGGATTGTAGTGTTTAACTTTATTAATAATTATAGCGAGTTATATATATATATATATATATATATATATACACACACGAGTTGTATTAACGTGTATTTGCAGATTGTAAGAGTAATAATATTTTTAAGAGTATTTTAACGATGTTGACGGATCCGAGAGGATTGATGCCGAGATATAAAAAAAAAAAAGAAAACTGACGCGAATTAAAAGTGATTTATTTATCAGAAAATTTTACGATTTTGCATTGTCATTTATTGTACCTGAACACACTCTAAAATATTTCTATATGGGACAGAGGATTTTTTTGAGGACTGAGGTAAAAAAAGTCAGTTGATCAGTATAATTTTTGTTTTTTTTTTTTTTTTGTAAATTAAATATATATATTTTTATATACACACATATATGCATGTATATCATTAGACGAGTTTTTGTAAATAGAATCGTGTAACGATGAATAACAACGACGATGTATAATATTTTTTTTTCTTCCTTTTTTTGTTTGGATATCTTTTCTTTTGGTTTAGCTTTCCTTCCATAATAATGTACATGTACACACATACAAGTGTATAATAATTATAGTTTTATGCATTTAGGGAAAACTCGACGATGATTTTAAGGTGTGAAAAAAGGCGGTCAGTTGTTCTCTTCATCTTTCATCTTTCATCTTCATTTTTCATCTTCATATCCTCATCTTCATATCCTCATCTTCTTAAATACGAGATATCCTTAAGTATATATCATAACGTGTATATATAGAAAGTTCATCAGACGAAAGCAGCTCTGATGAGTCGATCGTCGATTTGACGCGTTCGCGCGTGCTTATTAATATGCGTGTATGATAATATGTAACGGAGAATTAACGCGCGACATGAGCGTGTTTTTATTTTCTTCTACGCTCTCGTTCTTCAATTCAATATCATAATAATAATTATAATAATATATGCGGTACGTATAGGAAGAGCACGGTGTACGAATGTCAGTGTTCATTTAATATATATACCCTCGTAATAATATTTTATACTCATATAAAAGAATTCTCTTATACAATATAAGAATCATATATAGAGTTTCATCCCTTCGGCTTTCCAATCTTTCTCTCTCTCTCTCTCTCTCTCTCTTCCTCTTAATTCTCTCTATATTTCTCTCTCTCTCTCTCTCTCTCTCTCTCGTATAATTCTTCTTTTATTCGTATAAGTATATATATATATATATATTTATGTATATGAATAATATATAATTGTTATCGGGGTTAAAATTCTTAAATATTACACAGGATAATGTACTGTGCCCTTATAGTATCACAGACAGGCGTAACAAAAATATCAAACAATGTCATCGTGTGTAATACATATCTCTTCCTTTCGTTTCTCTTCCGCGCGCATTATATGTATATATATATATTTAATATAAGAGATATATTATGTATGTGTATGTGTATATGTATGCAGATGCATGACGCTGATCGGTCAATCAAGGGTTCAGAAACGCGAAACAATGGAAACGTGAAAAGTTAATGCAGTTTATGAGACGCTGCAGCGCGTGTATATAGATAATGCGCAAAAAGTACACTTGTCGCGTATATAATTCTTTGTCTCTCTCTCTCATTCTCTTTCACATATACTACTCTCTTTCTCTCTCGCTCTCGTTCGTGTTGCTTGTGCTTATATAATTTCTCGGTGGATATTTTGTTTCATTGTATACGCGCGTGCTTCTCGGAGAGATTTTTTTTAGCTAAAAACACAACTGAAACGGTCGGCACTATTATTGTCGTATTCTCATATATATTTTTCATCATCATCATCATCTCTCCCTCTCGTTCTCTCTTTCTCGCATTCGCGTTACAAAGAGCATCATATATATAATATGTTTATAATGTAAGAGCGCGCGCATATATTTATATATGAGTTAATATCGTCGGGACAATAGCGGATAGCCTATATAGATTTAGTCGAAACTATGCGCTTGCAAAATAGGAAAAGCTATGCGCTGCGGTTATAAAGTATAACACGACGTTGTAGATGATATAGTTTTCTTTTTTTGCAAAGTATAATAATAATAATATCGTCGCGCTTTGTATGTATACATATATATATTTTCGCCTTCTGTCTTAATTCTGTTCGCGAGATCGTATATATATGTGTGTAATGTGTGTAATTTGTTAGTAAGTATACGTATAGTTTTAGTTAGTGTTCGAATGAAGAAAATGAAATTTTCTTTATATATTCTTTTTATATATCGATGATTGGAATAGAAAGATTCTGTTTTTTTTTATATACGATACAAGATAAGTTTCTGAAGTTGCCGCGCTTCCGATAAAAATACGCAGGTACCTGTAGTTCTTACGAATTTTCTTTTATAATTTATTTTTTTTTTTTTCATTTTATCGTTATAATATATATGTATACTCTTATCGCTTATTTATAAGTCGGAAAAATCTTTAATCATCTGTTTTTTATTCAACTAGGCAAGGGAGAACAAGATGCATGATGCTTAGGTTAAAAAAATTTTGTTATTCTTTTATTCTCATTATTTTTTTTTTCTTTTGTCCTTACAGTAACAACGTTTAACGTATGTCGTGTATACAAGGATTCATAGCGTATTGCCTTTTCAAAAATATAAAATTGCTATCAGTTGTTAATATTTATATCTTCTAAAATTTATTTTATTTATTTATTTTTTTAATTTAATTAATTGTTAGTTTAACAGTGTGATTAAAACTATAACTTATTTTATATTTAATAAAATCTTTTGTTGTTCATGCAAAAATTTAGATCGATCTTTTAATTTAAAACAATTACATATTTTTGAATCGGCAATACAAAGTTTCAGCGCAATCCCTTATGTATATAAAGTACGTATGTGCGCATATGAACGTGTATTTTTTTTATACGTGTATTTATTCAGTTGAGCCAAGTATTTTTTTTTATACAGTTTAGTGCGAAAGGTATAAAAGTTATATAGTAAGTTTTTTCAAGGCCATACGAAGGGAACAGGAACAGGATTCATAATAAGCATTCCTTGATCACTTATGAAGCACTGACATAAGTTTGACAAACAAACAATTATGAAGTATATAATAGGCAAAAACTTCGAATTCCTCATCCAAATTAGTATATAGTATATATATATATTCTGGAATATTTTTCATTCAATTTTTTTTATCCTACATCATTACACAAAGTAAAAAGAATTATTTTAATAGCATTTAATGCTAATAAGAATCGAGAAAAAACAGTCGCGAGACATTTCTTTTTTTTTTATTTGTCAAACTTTTTTTTTCATTTAATGTTGATAATGACTGGAAACAACATGAGACTCGAATGAAATATACATACTGACAATTTGAAAAGACACTTTTATAACCACGTATTAATACTATAATCCCTCTACACCTTAACTACAAAGTAACAATAAATAAATGAAAATACTTTCTTTCAATTCCTATATAAGAATTCAATAATCAAATCTCAAATCTCTGTAATCACGGTCGATCAAAACTATCCGCGTGTCTTATACAAAACAGGCAAACGTGTAAATGGAATGATATATATGTATCTATATAATTCGTATGAAGACGCATGTTCTTCTTTTTTTTTTGTTTGTTTGTTTAAATTCCGTATCTCAATCTATAGTCTCCGATTTATTGACTAAAAACTATATATTATATCCTTAATCCTTATATACTCGGACGAAACAATCTCGATATATCAATATCGTAAACAAGAGAAAAACGACCCCGCATGCGATGCCATACGGCTTCTCTCCATCTTTCAAAAAAATCGTCTCTTATATAATACCAAAGTATCGTCGTGTTTCAACATTATATACTTACGTCCCACCCCCTCGTCATATTCCACAACATCTCCTTCGCGAGATCTACGCGCTATTTTACCTATTTACCTGCGTTTGTTTAACAAGAACCAGCTACGTCGTTTTATTTATTTTTATTTATTTAATCTTAATCTCTCGGTCAACTCTGTATACTTAAAATACAATCGAAAATATGAAATCTGTTCGATAACAAGTTTTTTTTTCTTTTTTTTTCCTCTCTCTCTCTCACCCTCACTTCGTCCTCATCCTACACTTGTCACGTCTCCACTTAAGATATAGTCGCCTTCAAAAGAAAGCATACGTACACGTATAATTCATCATCATCATCATCATTATAATTCTCATCGTCATCTTTTATATATATATATATACTTTATAATATAATATATCGTAAGCATCGAAGGCTCGTGTATCTCCTGAACTTGCTTTTAGGCAGTTTGGACAGCGCCGCGCGCGGCGAACCGGCCGTTTCTTTTTTGAGTACATATATATAACTACATATACATAACGCCGCGTCGATGGCGCACGCACGCACGCGCGCTCGCGCGTTTATATATATATTTATATTCATTACGAGTATAATAATGCGTTATAATGTATTATGCTGTATATATACACGTAACGATTTCCTTGCGGTTTCTGGTTTATTTTTTTTTTTTTTTTTTTTTTTTCATAAACTTTTCTTGTTTTTATATATATGTACAACCATTGGAGAACTCGCGTACTTTTGCGCAAGTCGCTCAGTTAATATATATAGCGTCGAGGGAAGGGTTACACCCGCGGCGACGCCTAAATTTTTTTTACTTCTTTTTTGTTTCTTCTTATGTCTCTGTGTTTGCGTATAATTATACGATAGGCGTGCGCGCGCGCGATATTGTCATTCCTCGCACAGCGGAGTATAATATCAAAATTGCGATATCGGACACATATAGTATATATCACCCAGTCGCAATGTTGTCTTATAAGCCCTTTTTTGTTGTGTGTAGCGGAGAGAAGAGAAAAAAAACTCTCTTTTCTTTTTCTGGTGTTGGAAAAGTGATGTTGTGATGTTGTCGTCGGTCGTGTGATGTCGATTATATACTGCTGCAGTTTTGTGATGATGGCGGTGAGTGCACGTGAGGTTTTATAATGTGTGCGTGGGTATGTGTTTATAACGAGTCCTCACGTGTCGCTGGTGAGAACTTTGTGCTCCGGTGTGTTTGTGTGTGAAGGTTCTCGAGGGAACTTGCCACTTAGTAATATCTGCGTTAGAAAATAATTTGATTGGATTAAATTAGTCGTGTTAATAGGTGATAAAATTCATAAGCTCACTATATACGCTAACAATTAAATATGTGAAAAGAAAAATAATTCATTTTTAACAAGAATCTATACTTGGTTCTATATAAAAATAATATATTTTGTATTATATTATAAATTTTTAAAACGATTTTTAGAAAAAAATTTAATTTTAAACGCTTTATAGAACAATAAATAAAAACGGAACAAGCATATTATTAATTCTGCCTAAATACAAGGATAAGAAATTCCGTTAAGTATATTCTTCTGCTCTAAAAACTTTTTTTCTCAAGTACCCCACGCCCTTAACCCCATCACTCTATTGCAACAAAAGTCAAGTTCCCTCTTCCCCCTCCCTAAAAGACCAAAAAAAGAAGAAGATGCAGCCACCCTATATTGAGACCCAGCATAGTCCATCTCGCACAGTCACAGAGCGAAAGAAGCATACACATATAGACAGGGCGGCTGCAGGGCGCCACAGTAAAAAAAAAAGAAAAAGAAGAAGTTTATCCGTTAAAACATCCAAGTACACACGCGCTCATCAACTTTGTCGTCATCGTCGTCATCATGCAAACGAGACGACGATACAAGATACATATATATATATGCGGCACGAGGGAATTACTTGCGCAACCGCTGCCACATGCAGGCGGGCTTGCGTGGCACCGCGAGCATCTGTCGCCAGTGCATAAGCGGGTCGCCGGTTGTATTGGCACCGACGAGCACGTGGCCGACTGAGTATGCTTTAGCGTTCGTGCTCATATCACCTGAGACCTCCGCTACTGTGAGCCTCAGCTGCACGCTCTGAAATTGAGAAGGAATCGGTTAGGTTTAGGTTTAAGTTTTGATGGTGAAAGGTGTACCAGGGCAGGGATACTTACCGCTAGAGAGTGGGATGGCACGTTGAAGATTATCGCCTCGTTGAAGATCGGACTCTTCTCGCCGCGCTTGATTGACGTGCGCTTTTTGTGCAGCTTCTTGCCGTTTTGCAACAGGTATACCTAAACAAAAGGAATTATTAAGGTTATACTGTATTTAGATGGAATACTAAATTTTCAGATGCTTCTCTTTTTGGAAAGTTCAGATAATGAAATAAATTGATTTGATAATTTCACAGTTTAACAAAAAATCCCCTTCTAAACCTGATTTGGTAAATTATTTCAAGACAAAGAACCACTAACATTAACGTGATTCATACCTTGACGAAGAAATCACCAGGAGTCTCCTGAGCGCCCTTCAGATTCCGTGCCTTGACAACGACGAGGGTTAGTCGCGCGGCGGTGGGCAGGTAGCTGATAGAGAACATGAGTTCGCCGAACTCTGGCACGATCAGGGCAGAGTTGGTCAGGGCAAGCCAGATCGTCGCCGGGCCCCAAGCAGGATCCAGTTTTAACATCGCCTCGCCCATGAGGCAGGCCTTGTTAATATCGCAATCATTTTCTAATGAGAATACCTGTATGGCAGAAGACAGAGATTTTTATGTGCTGCATCTCGGATAGTTTGATGATATAAAAAAATTGTTAAGAATAGTGTAGCTTTATGTGTATTTTGAGCTTTTGTAATTTTGTTGCCTAAAATTGTTAGATTTTCTTGGCAGGTCTGGTAGCAGTTATATAGCCGTAAGAATCGTTAGTTATATTTTAGATAATTAAAATCAATTTACTTCAACGGCCAGCGTTCGTCGTACGGGCCCCTCCACGAGTGGGAAATAAAACTTCTCCTGAAAACTAGGCGTCTTGGTACCCTTACAAATTCTCGACTGCACGTAGTTACGCCGGTCGGGTAGTAGGAACACCCTAACCAAGGTATTCATTACCGAGCGGCCGTCCGCGAGCGCTAGGTCTTTCGCTTCAATCAAATTCACTATTAGATCCGGCTCGCCTGTGTGACTCGATAACCTGAAAGTATTAGGTTGTGTGTGAAAAAAGTAATAGATTTGTGAGACGTTTTTTTATTCTCTCGTAGTATGTAAGGTATATCGAACCTGTCATGTTCAAGTCCGACGCATATATGTCCCACGACTGGTGCATCGTCAGTCCCATATTCCAGATCGTTTAGCACGACGCTGGTATCTGAGCAGACACTTTCGAAGCTAACAGCCCTTTGAAGATTCGCCACGTCATCGAATAGACTTCCATAAACAATCGGCGGTGGTTCAGGTTCAGGTCCAAGCGAACTGCGCCTAGAGATGTTACCATTAGTCAGCTCGTTCAAAACCTGCTGTTGCTGCTGTTGTTGTTGTTGCTCCTCATTCTCAGTCTGCATGGTCTCATGATAGATCTGGGATATCCGGTGTTGCATCTGCGCCTCCTCGATGACATTGATCAACTCGTGACTACTGCTGCTTAGTCGACGAGCGCTTTCGGAGGCTGCCGCTGCAGCTTCCAAATCGAATAGCTCTTGGAAGCCGTTCAGACGGTCTTGTACACTTTGCCGGCGGCTATGTTCCAGGCTCTTGTAGATGTCCTATGGATTTGAAGACGTAACATTATAGTTCGTTATGTATACATTAAAGGTATGAATATGAATGTATTAGTGAATTAATTGTACCTCGGAGGTTCTTGTGAAGCTAGGATCCGACAAGTAGGAATAAGGCTGCTGGGCTGAGATTTCCTTCACCAGTAGCGGTGAAGCTGGAGGATCTTGCAGACTGTTGTAAACCTGTTGAGCTGTCCTCTGCGCCTCCTGGTTTAACTCGGGATTGTACAGGTCGGCAGTTCGCCTGGGCGGTAGGTCGTTCTGGGTATACGCAGCAAATGGGCTCAGGCTATTTTGTTGCGGCTCGTCCATCATCTTGTTATCGTTGAGTGATGACGAGGAGGAGAAGTTGAGCTTCTGTACGTGTTGCGCCGAGGATAATATTGAGCTGAAAGAGTGATTTGACGAGTGAGAAGAGAACGAATGTTCGATATACGAATTAACTTTTCTCAAAAAGTAGGATTAAAGATACATTCAAAACCTGATATTAATTACTATAAGTAATTTTTTAACCCCCAGAATATTAAAAATAGAACATCTATGTGTGCGTGTCCGTTACTACGTTTATATAGTATTTAAAACAGTTGAGAACCGGATTAATGAAAGGTAAAAATACTTATATACATTTATAATACATTAGCAGAAATGAGCTTATAAAGTATTTAGAGAGACTTGTTACTAAAATGTGAAAATACAGAAATACATTTACAGAATTAACCAACTTTATATAGCCATAATTGTAAAATATATACGATATGAACTTTGTATATAGTTAATACGTGAAACAAGACACAAGTTTGGGTTCTTTTAAAGAACGTTTTGGCACCTTAAAATTCTTCAGTATATAAAGGTTAAAATAAATCAACACCCATTAAAACTTCCAAAAAACAAGTTACCACAAACTTTTACAAATGTGCACCCTGGTGAAAATATTTTCACGAAAAAAGTTTCGTTGTGCTCCAAATCAGACATATTTTGATCACCAAAATCATATTTTTCTATTATCATACTTTTAGAATTTATTATTCATTACGTATTTTTATACACATAGTGTTTCATGAATAAGTATTGAAAGCAAATAATGGTTTAATCTTATACCCCATGTTCATTGTTGATTCTTAACGAAACTTATCACTGGTTTGAAGCACTTCGTTCTTTCTTTTTCCACAAAAATATTTTCATCTAGGAATATCTCTTCTTTTTATACAAATGTATACACACACGTATATCAATCACCAACAAAAAAACTAAATCTCCCACTTTCATTCACTCAACATATAATATTTCTTTTTCATCACTACAATCCTCACTTGTAAAACTCGCTGGCGTCGATATAACTCTGCGACGTAACAGCCCTCAGTGCCTTGAAGATCTTCTCGCCAGTTGTTGGCTCAGGACTTTCCTTCTGTTGGGCGTTGTTATCAGGTGGCGCGGGTGGTGGTGGTGCTGCTGGACTTGCTGCTTCCTCGGATCTTTCACCGTCGTCGTCGATGTCGTCGAAGAAGCCAGAATTTGGTTGACCTGGGCTTGGTGGTAACGGGGCGTCTGGTAGGCTCTGGATGTAACGTGTTATACGTTCCAGGTCCTGAAGGTTTCGCGTGCTTGGTACTCGGTGCATGAATGGTTCCTAAATTGAAAAGAATTAAAGGGGATATGGTTAAGAAGTGTAGGCTAGTAAAAAGTTTGGTGAGACAACGCTCGTAAATGAATAAATAAGTGAAAAAATAACGATTATGGTCGACATTCGCTGTGTAGTAAAAATTGAAGTCGACAATTTTTTCTTAGTTCTGCATAAGTACTTTTTTCTATGTTTACATTAAAACAAGAGTTTTATTGTTTTTCTATGATAATATTATTATTGCGTGATCATGGACATTATCTTTTTATGTGTTTGTGGTCTATCCGAAATTCTGTTTACTGCCTATACATGGTATTAGTATATACACGGTTTGATGTTTAATGCATTGAAATATTTTAAACATGTATTATATATGAGCTTTGTTAAAGTAATTCTTTTAAACATCTCTCATCATGATAATGATAATGTGGTTTTCAAATTGACTTTCGACCGAAATTCATTTAAATAATGTTCAAAATATTAAATGAAATTTATTTGATTATAATTAACATATAAAATTATCTCGGCATATTAAAATTACACTCGCATGCTTTCATCATTCTGGATATTAAAGTTTCAACGGATTCATAATTTACGTTTCTTCAAAGCGTTCCATCCGCGCGTTGCATGTTTGCAAGAATTTAAAGTGGGATACTGCAGTATACTTGAACGCGTGCGATATACCATGTTTACAGCTAGGCACTTTTAATTAACACGAAATCTAACTATAATTAATCTAACAAGATAAATATTTTATTAATCAATCGACAATTTATTAGTTAAAAAGCAACATAGTCGAGCCAGTAGAACAACCAGAGTGTAAAACATTGATAATAAGGTGTATATAATAGGAAATGATCATATATAAAAACGGTATAACGATAAAAAGTACAAGCATCGTACATAAATACAATACCGAGCAGCGCTAGCTAATATTGCTCAATCAAACGTATACGAATTACCGAGCAATCGATAATTCCCCTTTTTTTTGTTGTTCTCGCGTTTCCTTTCTCCTAATATGTATTCTCGCACTTATTAAAAACGAGCGGTACTTACTCTTTACAATAACTGCTCTCAACAAATAATAATACGCGTCCTTATAAAAATAGTAGTGTACTAATGCAAGTAGTGCTAGCTGACGGGGCGAGGTTTCTATTGTACGCGAAAGCTGTCAATGGGATTATCGATCGCACGCGAAAGATAAGCCTCAACGTCGGCGAAAAATTGCCAATGAGTGTGCTTCCCCCCTTCTTCCTCCTCCTCTCCATTGTTCCTTTATCTTCTTTTTGTGTGTAGGTATGTATGTGTGTGTGTGTCTTGAGATCGCGTGGACCGCTGTTTTAATTATCAGAAGTGCCGGGTACCACGAACGTATATATACACGAGCGATGAATGTTTCAGAAGGTAGTAGCAGTAGCAACGCGCGTGTGGTTAAAGATTTAGGAAGTTATAGTGTATTATACTCGGGGTAATTTAACGGCGCGCGTTATGCCAAGATGACAATTAAATGAATTAATTCGGCGATGTATAGGTATACTACTAAGATATAGAAACAATATATGCGTGGTTTAGGTTTGGTGATTTTTTATAGGGTTTTTAGGTCTATACTTTCTAAAGTTGTATTAGTGAAAAAGACACTAAAGAATAGTTAAAATTGCTTCGCCGTAACATTAGTGACTATTCACTAATGTTTCGGTGGATTTACTAATTCTTAGTGGAAATATATGGAAATATCCACTATTTTAATTGTGGATATTTCCACTAAAAATTAATGAATATTCACTAATGTTTCGATGAAGCAATTCTAACTAATCTTCAGTGGACTTTTCACTAATTAAACTTTAGAGAGTAAGTTTGCGTATAAATAAATTTGGGTTCTTCGTTGTGGAAAATTTTTCTATTTTGTATCCGAGAGCTACATGGATTATTTTTATTATGTAACTTTATTTTTAAAGCTTCAATGTTACCGGTTATATATGTGTCACTAATTATTCATTGTCACTAGGTATATCTATTTTCACAATAGAACTATAAACATTTATTTTTAACTCTTACAAAAACATAATATTTATCAGGATGGTAAAGAAAATAATATATAACCTACAGCTATTCCGCAACACATGCATTTTTAATAAAAATACGTATTGATGTTGTTCTCTAGCACATAAAAAAGAAAATTCGATATTTGGTATCTAATCAACATACGTTCATCATTAAGAAATATAATTTTCCCGTTAATTCAACCAAAACTAAAACCCCAACCATTGTTCATCTATAAAAAAACCATTCTCAAAATTCGCTTTTATACGAATATATATCTATACACACAGTTACATGCGAAGACAATTTCGAGGACCTATATAGTCTCTTTTCTCAGAGTCCAGAGTAGTAAGTATATGACTAAAGAAATAATATCCCCATTGTAGCCGAAGCCTGTAAAAGCTCATCAAAACTGTCGTTTCACCTGTTGCAATTTTGGGGATGGTCCTCAAAATTGCAAAAAGTCTTCAAAACTGTCGTTTCACAACTAAAAAGATCCTCGAAAGTAACTTCTCATAATTACACTACAACATACTTGCGTATCGTAGATCGACTCGTAGTTTCCACGCGTCTCGTGAATAATATCGTAGCTGCCATACGGTGGACTAGTATCACTTCCAAGTTCTGGGTCTTTAGGATCAAACAGTTGTTCACTTATTGCCGCGCCTTGCACGCTGTACCGTATCTTTCGTGTCTCTTCCAGCGCGTCCTGATGATGGTAACCGGCGAAAGCTGAGCCGTCGAATGGACTGTAGAGGAAAAAAAAGAAGAGGTACGATAACAATTATTTAGCAGCTATTTTTAACAACCACTCGTATGATTTCATTAGCGTCAATTTGAACTGTTAGAATTTCATAACTGCAGTGTTTACGTTGCATGATTGAATAAACATGAGTGTGGTGCACGGTGTGTATACAATTTATATTTAACGTTTTCATATTATCACGTGGAATGAACAGTGTGTTAATTAATAAAGGAATGGGAAACACGTATATAAGCAATAAATTAATTATATACCCCATAACTGATATTAACGGTTCGATGGTATGTACATTATTAAAGACGGTACCACATGCGCGAGATACTTATTAAGTAAACAGTTTGACGTGCTCACGAGTCGGAGTGACGAATCCTTTTAATTTATTATACATGAAGGTAAATAATAAATGGCCACTTTTTGCGATCGATTCATTATCTATTCACTACACGAGCCTACCAATCATATAATTAATGGAATATATATTTTTCCTTGTTAAACGTGCGTATATATATATAACAGAGTAAATAGAATTTTCTTTATAATGTGATTTTTCTGCCACGACGCTAAAAATAAAGTTCGTTATATATTCAATATAAGTATTGCGGGTTATTTAGCGTAAGAGTTTCATAATTAATTTAAATTCAGAGGTAAGGTGATCTATAGTATCGAAATAAATAACACTATTATAAATAAACACGGTCTTTCGAAATATTAGGAAAGTTTGTTAATTTAAGGCGACTGTATTGTGGAATACGTAACAATCAGTTGATTTTTAAACTTCATATATCTTGGTAGAAAATTAACGATACTTTATGAGTGGGACAAAAGGAAGCGGTTATATTAGAAAGTTAATATATGTAACAATCTCACAATGTTATACCTAGAAGTATTACTATTTCTAATATTAATATTGTCAAATATAATCAAATGTCAAAATAAACTTTAACACGGTATACATATATTATTAAATGCTTTGTAAAAATTACTAAACTGTCTCGTAAAGCCACCACAGACTGTAAAAACCCAAAAAATTACCATACTTTATAAGAAATTTTGCTGGAATTATGGAAAAATTTACGATACTGTATTCTAAACTTTACACTGTAAAGTATAGTAATTTTTTGGGTTACACACGGAGAAAAATTTATATTTAAACCTTACTTTTTTTATAAGAAAATTTACTATTTTTATAGTAGCGCTGGGATACATTCGACACGTGGAATTTTTACTACTTTAAATAGTAATTTTACTTTTTAAATATTAATTTTTATAATTTTTGTAGCAAATTTTACGATTTCAACTAGTACTATTTTTACAGCAGTCCAAAAAAGTACTATTTCAAATAGCAAAATTTGCTACAAAAATAATAAAAATTAATATATAAAAAGTAAAATTTGCTATGAAAATCTTAAAATTACTATTTAAAAGAGTAAAACCACACATGTCAAGTGTGGTTACTATACAAATAGTAAATTTTCTTATATAATAAAGTAAAGTTAACAAATAAATTTCTCTCCGTGTATGGTTAAAATTGTTTAAACCAACCAAAATCACATAAATCCAACTCACCTATGGCCCATGCTGGCAGCTTGTATATTGAACAGCATCGCAGGTGACGTCCTTCTAAGTCCACTATAGCTAAGCGGTGGCGGGGGTGGCGGCAGTGGCGGTGGCGATGGTGAATCCAATTGTTGCTGCTGTTGCGGCATACTTTGGAACAGGAACATACCCCTGGATGGGAATTTTCCAGGCGCTGGTGGCGGTGGTGGTGGTGGTGTTAAAGGTGTTGGATCGCATTCTTTTAACCGTAAGTAATCTACACTCGTTGGTGGCCGTAAAGGTGATGGTCGTGGTCGTGCTGTTGACCTTAACGGTGTTTGTTGCTGTTGCTGTTGTTGTTGTTGTTGGGGTTGCTGAGGTTGAATGATGGTCGTACTGTTTTGGTGTGGCTGAGGTGCTGGACGTAATGGTTGTGGGGGTATGGTTGATTGAGGCTGTGATTGTGTTTGGGTCTGGGCGAGAAGCAGGCCGCTTGGTGGGTGTAAGTCCCGGTCTACTGCCTCGAATCTGGAATAGAGTAAAGTGAGTTATGAGGGGCGAAGGGCAAGTGAGAAATGTGTGGATAAAAATTGGTGATGAATTTTAGAAGAGGTTTTTCAGTTATGGGATTGCTGTTATAGAGGAGATTGTATCGTCGGTTCCAACAAAGCCCAACTCAAAAAAGCCCTTTTTTAATTTGCCATTTTACAGTACAAGAGTCTAATAAATTCGTACAGGACTTGATTAACTTGAGGTATAATTCGTATATTTTAAGTTTATCTGATTTTGAAGAAATTTATTTGGTACTTAAAATGGCAAATTAAAATAGGCCTTTTTTGAGTTGCGCTAGTCTTTGTAGGAACCGACGGTATGCGCTATGTAGATTTTGAAAATGCAACCTGTAAAATCAGTACTAGCGTTTAGATATAATAATAAAAAAACTATGAAATTTGAAAAAAGAAAAACAAATGAAGCAGGCTATAAAATAGAAATGTTATAATAACGGGGAATGTGAATCAATGTCTGTCTAAACTCGAGTTATACTACTTTTATGTATTTAGTGCATGAACAAATTTTAATTCGTTGTTTTAATGTAACTCTCGTATTTATTAAGCTGACTAATTCCTTGTATTGTTATATGTTTGAAATGGTATCACATGTTTTATAGCTTGTACTTTTCTTGACGTCAATGGGTATTTACTTTAATGCAACATTTGTGCTTTCAATTTCATATGTTTATACCAAAGAATGAATTTCTGTAAAGTACATATGTATTTTCGCATTACATTTAATGCACTTACGTACAATTTCATACATAATTACTTTAAATTTTAGTTTCCTGTATTTTAAACTTAATTGTTGGCATAAATGTTTAAGTTATCTTTGATTTTAGTAAATGTACAAATTTTACTAACAAGTTTTTACAGTGTACGTGCATTTCTAAAATGACAAAGACGTTGCAAAATAAAAATTTTTGCTGTAAATCATGGTGATAATTTTAGTGTTTTACTGATTTCGAATTAGTCCAAATATCTAATAGATATACGTCATTATTCGTTCGTCTAATACGTTGTTCAATTAAAATTTTAATCGATCGATTATTTTAACACATTTTTATTTATTTGTATAGTTAAGAAAAGATTTTGAATTAATATCATCAAATTAAATTTCAATAATAAATTTACTTTCCTTAACAGAAATAAAATAATTAAAAAATATAAAAAGAATTAAAATAGTGTTGGAAAAGTCGATCGTAATTCAGCTTTAAAATTCGTTCATTATCATGAATCTCATCTATAACTAGAACCACGTTTTATCGACCATCATCAATCAATTTCTGTTGATACTCCGATATGCTTTGTAATTGATACTGTACACAGAAAAAACAAACTTCAACTATATAAATTACAGTATAATTATCATGAGAAAACCAGTGTATTCAACGTTTACTACTAACAGTTTTAATTTTTAATACAAAATTTTTCTCCACATACATATACGATATAAATATTTTATTCCACTAATTATCAATTAAATACCCGCAACAATCCAAACAACTATTATATGCCCAGTAATAAAAGAAACCTTCGCATCACCAGTAGACAAGAAAGAAAAAGAAAAAAAAAATTATTCAACCCTTAACACACTGTCCGACCACGCACGCGATTTCACTCTATAAGAATCCCTACAATTTTCCCTTCATACACTCCCCATAGCTTCTCCACTCCACTCTACTAAATCCCACTTCGCACTTAAATCTACCAAACAAAAAGAAAAAAAAAAGTTCCTCACATTCCTTCTCTCAAAAACTTTTCACCGCATGAACACTCATCCTTTTTCCAAATAAAAAGAAACTTCCCTAGTAAATTATTCCCCTCCATCGGTCGATCCCTTCGAACAAATTTCTAAATAATTACATAGCTCTTATATATACAGAGACAACAAGTAAAAATTTCAGATTTAATCGTATAACCATATTATACGGTTGAAGGTTCGATAATCCATGCGCTCATTGCACGCAACGAGGTATGTATGTACATGTATGTATATATATATATATATATGCTGTGTGCGCATAGTTGACTGACCTCGTGAACGCGCCCTGCGCGTCCAATCGAAGATCGCTGTCGCTGTGCAGTATGTACTGGGACGAAGTGCCGCTCGATTGACGGTAAAGGCCGGGTACAGCCTGGGCTGTTGGATGCTGGGCCTTTACCAGGCCTACCTAAAGATACACAATATCAACGAGAATTTAATATATATGTATATTGAACATTTTTATATGTATAATTTTTCTTTAATTTCGTGATAATCAATATTTATCGAGGCTATATAATATTTACATCACTGAGTGCACGCGCTGATAATCATTTACATTAAACTTATTGGCAATACTGGATTGCGCGCGGTGATAAGTTTAAAATCACGTACCCGTACATATATACATGTATATGTGTATATAATATAAAAGACAAATACCGCGTTGTATGTGTGTGTGTGTGTGTGTGTTGCTGTACATCAATGCACCACACGCGATTCACGTATATATAGGCTTTCATCTATATACTACGCGAGTTCGCGGAAGCTCGTAGTTATTAGAGCTTAAAACATATTCATCCTATTACATATATACGACGCCAAGTTATTAATGTAAACCTTCCGATCGTCGACCCTTTTACGTATTAAATTTCTTCAATGTATATGTATGTATGTATATATATATAATATATATATATATGTATTAAAATTGAAAGCGCGAAACTTTTGCCCGATACTGTGACAGTGGTACAGATATTTGCCACGACAATACACGTCGACCATAACTATTCATGAGCGCACAGTGAGAAGATCGTAAGCATGATAGTGTAGGCGTTGGTATATATGAATTTACTCGCGGTTTATGTGTATATATATATTGAGGTGTATTATAGGCCGAAGAATTGCGCCTCGTTTGTGAAGAGCAGTGGTGGCAATCGGGTTGTAATTCTGTATGGCTTTTGTTTTCGGTATAACAGTGGTTTTATAGGTTGGTACGTGTATTATATATGCTGTCTTTTTTTGTAAAAATTAGTGTATACTGTTGTGATATAAGCGATTAAAAAAAAAGTGGTTACACTTGGTTGCACAAACATTATTATACTTTCTATAAAATTTTCGGAAAAACTCTGGTTATTTTTTGGGTTGAAGTCTTGCAGTTCGTTTTGCACTTTGTGAATCAATATAGTAATTTTTCCAAAACTGTTTCTCTCCATGTATAGGAAAAAACAATTTTGTTGTTTTATATTTCCATCAAATTTACATATACACGTTATGATTCGACAAACCAAAAGAGACTATATAGACTCAGAAATTGCTTTTCAACTAGAAATAACATTTTTTTTAAATATAATTGAACAAAACAAAAATATAGAATCAAAGCGTGATTTTGATACATTTTTTTAAAATCTGTGACAGTTGTAAAACTTTCCATCAACAACCTACAACGTACATATAACTATTCGATCACCTTATACTACTCATTCATCGTCTCGCAACTTATTAAAGAAATATTGGACGACTTAATTAACCACACGACTACTAAAAATAACTACTTGAATCTTCGCTATTATTATGACACTACCCACCGCATCTTTTATATAAACTTTTTTCTCCAATTTCATTTCTACTCCCTATCCATTTATATCTCACCACGCAAAAGCAAACTACAAACAATCTTTATATCCTGCCACATCAAACGTACGTATATGTACACATATAAGCTTTAAACCCCGTTCAAATCCTCTTACGTATATATAAATATATATATCTATATATACCTTCTCTTCGCGTGGCGCCCAAAGCCAAGCAAGTTTTCGCCTCCACTCCTCGCAGATGATCCAGACATCGCGTGGTCCGCATTGCCATCCAACCGAGTACCTTCGACATATCGCAACTGTGGCGCCTGCTGCAAGTAGCAACACTACGAAAATACCGAGGCCGCCGATCGCCCAGCCCATCTTCGTCCACCCGCCACTACTCCTCAATGATTTTTGTCGTCTACTTGAATGCTACTGCTTCTGCTGCTACTGCTGCTGTTGTCGTTGTTGTTGTTGTTGTTGTTGTTGCTGGGCGCCGGTGATTGTCGTCGTTGACGGGACATCTGCGATGCTAGGGTCGGTTCAGCCTCTGGAATGGTATAAAGTATGTAAAGAGGGGAGTTATTAAATGATATTGGAGAATTAATTTTTTTTTGAAGGGTAGTTTTATTCGTTTGTTGTGGTATTGGTTGATTTTAGTGGCGGAATAATATTTTTAAATATATGGTTATGAGAATTTGGGGATGTTTTTTTTGTTTTAGCATAAGAAACTAGACGAATATATTAATCAATTGCATTAACCCTTTAACTGTTAATTAAACCCTTCTCATCACATCCATGTGTTTTCGAGGTCGCTGATTTCAAATCTGAAGCCGAAATTAATTTGAAAAAGCGACATTTCCATCATTGTTTATTTAATAACAATTGCAAAATGCGTAATTGTTGTAAAAATTGTATATTTAATATTAATAAGTATAGAAAAACTTATTTTGTGTTGATACGACGTCATAGACCTGAGTTATAACTAAAAAACCAAAAAAATTCTTGTAGGAAGTATACTTCCAACTGGCAGTTCAAGGGTTAATGTAATGTATACATAAACGATTTTAACAGTTAATTTTACAATAAATTATTCATACGCGTATGTAAGAATCGAATTTTCCGATAATTCGATTTTTTTCAATATTTTTTTCATACGCAACTATAAGAGAAAAGAAAATATGATGTACTAAGTGAGAAAAATCATGAAAAATGTATAACACCGACCTTTAAAAGGAAATTTTAACACATTATTACGTGAAGAGAATATGTAGCTGTTATATAGCCACGTATCAAGACCATTTATTTATTTTTTTTTTTTTTAAATCGCAATGAATTTTATTTCGCTTTAAACGCCATAACATATACCCACCCATACATATATTTTTTTTTATTCCGCTCTCTATGAGAATACCATATACCCACCTATTTTTATTCCACTTCAAACGTGACACAATATATACACATACACGCATACATCTTCATACGGATATGTATTTTTCTATGGACTGTGTATTTCGATTGTAAAGGTTGGGAAAAAAACATTTCCAATGTGTTTCCTTGACAAACTTCTCTTTCCACTATATTAGAAAACATCTGCTCGGAGAAAAAGCAATAAAATATTCCATGAAAAATTCGTATTTTCTTTAATAATATAGTATAGAAGTAGCGCATTTTCACTGTATACCAAGAAATTCAGTAAACTTGCGTTCAATTCTATAGTAACCATTTCACCATTACCTATAACAATTTTGATCATTAAAAATCTTACGTACAACACTTACGTTACAAATAAAAACCACGTGCACTAGCTATTAATTATAAAAAAAAGATGCCATGCGGTCACATTAATTCGCGTTTTACACAGCACCGCATGTCTCCCTTCCATTCACAACTCTATTAGTTTCGCCGATATATCGGCTTCTACTTAACCGTACAAACCACTCGCTTTCCTTTCTTCATCGTCCGTCCAGCATACTCTACTATAAAGAGAAAGAGTACCAAAGTACCTAGAAATTAAAAATACCAGTCACCCGTGTATACTAATGAAAAAAAAAAAAAAAAATAAATAAATAAAGAGTTATAAGGAACTCGACGAATTTTCTTCACACCCGCGTGGCCGCGTATTATACATTCTTCATTCTATCGATCTGTTGAACTTTTTCTTTTTATATTTCAAGCCCCTGGCTTAATTATTAAAGTAACATCAACGCGGTCGTGTATACGTGTGTGTATATAAAGAAAAAACACGAAGAAAGGGTATACAAAGTGTAAATTCAGATCTTCGTAATAAGTAGTTCAACTATATATATAGTGAAGACTGACTGGAGGATCACGGTATAGAATTATAACCAACTCTCCTCTATTGTCATACCCTATTGTCTGACAAGCGCCCTACGCCATTGTCAATTTCTTCGTAACATAATCATAATCATCATCGTATCACACGTTCCTATAAAACCTTCCCAAAAAATCAATTCTTTGCAAATAAACAAAAAAAAATCCCACCTATATATCCTTATACACATCCACACCTTTCTCCTCGACATCATCCTCCCTTCGTATAGCAATCAATACCCACACATATACATACATATATACATATATATATACACAGTGCTCACATCCAACAACCCTCGAAAAAAAAAGAAAAAGAAAAAGAAGAAATCCTCCTATTCGCGCACGCCGGGCGATTTAATCCCTCGAGCGGGTGCAACGACACCCGGCGAACAAAGCGAACTCTGCTGCTACTGCTTTTTGGAGCTATGCCAGGCGCCATCGCCGCTCCCCCGCATTGCGTTTGAATACCTGCGCGCCGCATTGTCGTGGAATTAGCGTTGGCCTGAAGGAGAGAGAAAGAGAGAGTGAGAGGGAGGGTGGATAAGAGAGAGGAGAGATAAGAGAGCGAGAGAGATAGTATGGATGACAGGCACGTGCGGCAATAGTGGTAGTAGTGGTAGAGAGTGAGTGAGTGAGACGTAGAGGGAGGTAACGCTGGAAAGTTGAGATTATACGTGGGTTGATGCTGCTACTACTACTGAATAAATCATTAGTATAGCAAGTGAGACGCGTGATTGATTGATAAGCGTGTATACCATAGGGAAAGGTCTAAAGATCTTGAATGATAAGTATATGCATAAAAACGGTGTATAGACAGATATCAGTAGATACGATACGTGTATGGTCAGCCATAATAACATTCCACTGTGTGTTGCATATATATAAACATTTAGTTTCATTAGCATTCCATACATATACTGTATATATACAGTTCAATTAAAAAGCTCAATTAGACAACGGTATACCCACGCGTATATGCATACCTGCACACAGTATATATTCATATACAAAGCAATTACACAGCAAGGTTTAAACGAATCCCCCGCTGTAAACCACGCAATTATACCTATATATACGTACATACCACACATACGCGTCATGTTTGTTGTTGTTGTTGCTGTCTCTTTTCTACAATCCACCCTCGTCTTCTCTCCACACGTATACGTCAAAGGTGGAAACAATATATTCGCAGAAGAGCGACCCAAACAAACATACATAATATATATATAAGAGACAGTATACATCAGTATAGCAGAAGTAGTATTAGCAGCTCCTTTTGCCTTATAAACAAAGCTTCGCGCACACATACACGAGGACGGGCGGGCGGGCATACGCATATACCTTCGACATCGACCACTTTGCTACTCGATAACATACACACACACATATATATATATATATACTCTTTGGTCACCGTACCGCTAGCAGCGCGCAATTTCCCATTTTTTCCACTCACTCGCTCGCTTGCTCGCTCGCTCAGAGCTGCGTGCGCAGCCTCCGCACACGAACTGGGCCACAACTGTGCTGGACTTACCTCTCATATATACATATATATACATACATACACGTGTGTATGTATACTCACGAAGAGTGAGAGAGAGAGAGAGAGAGGCTGCTGCTGTTGGCACTTTCGCGTTTACGATGCCCTCAATCCAATTACACGTGCGCTGAGGTATATAGCAGTAGCTGTATCACATAGTATATAGTATAGCCTCATTAGGCTCTTTGGTATAACACACGCGCGTAATTATCGTATCTTTCTCTGACATACAGAGTTGAAAGTGAAAAAAATCGATAATACAGAGATACACAAAGAGAATTTGAGTATAGGATTGATTTCGGATAAACGCGTTTATGTATATAAGTATATATATATATATATATATATATGATAGTGTAGCGGCCTCGCGTGCATCGAGCGACGCGCGATCAATAATGCACGACGCTCGCACATGTGCGCGCGCTCCGATCGATCTATATACTACCCCTTCCCTCACTCTCTCTCTCTCCTTACTCACATATACATACTTGTATATGTATATATACATAGTATACATATACACATACGTATATACACATAAGCAAGCAGGCTGGATCCGGGAAGCTGCTGCTGCTGCTATTGCTACTACTGCTTTGCTGCGCCCGGGGCTTGCCGCACACGTGCATCACACGTACACTTGAGTATATATATATATACATGTATACATACACATATATGTAGATCCACCCACCTTGAATATATATATATATATAACTATATATCGATCGACGTTGTACCGTAATCTCAATATTCTCACGCGGTAATGGAGACGCGGCGGTTTAGCCTTGCCTCCGTAAACAGGCTTATGCCACCGCCTTCTCTGGTCCTCATAGCTTCTTACACTTTCTTTCTCTTTCTTTCTTGATCACGTCTTACGATACGTATATATGTCTATATAGGTGTGAATATTCGCGCGGTCATACACGTATATACTCGACGATAACGACGACGACGACGACGTAGACGAGCCGCGCGACTGATACTGCGGCGGGTACCGTGGTTAGAGCTCGAGCGGCCGGGTCGACGTTGCTTAGTGACATCTACCGTAGGGTTGTCGAAGTTTATACAGAGTTATCTCGGGGTTGTATACATTTATGTTCTGGTTGTGTATATGTGTGGGTGGATGGAGGAAGAGAAGGAGGAAGAGTAAAGGGTGGATAATATAGTGCGTATGGGGGTGGTGAGAGAGAGAGATGGGGAGAGGGGGGTGAAGTTATTTTGAGATGACGGGGATTTTTGGTGTGTATGTGTGTGTGTGTGTGGGTGGGTGTATATGTGTATGGGAGGATGCGCAGGTAAGTGGTATTATGATGAAAACAAATTGTATGGTAATAAGTGTTGTGTCTGCCTTGTAAAAGTAAGATATAAGATTAAAATTATCAAAATATATTGTAATACACGGTATGGGAAAAAATTGTCATAGATTTATAATAGTTTTATTATGATTTTTGTTTGTTTTTTTGACATTTATGATAATTTTGCCATATTTTCTTTTTCTGTGTGTATATGTGTATAGTAAACGTGGAAAAGTGATGGAACAACTGTACTCTTGACTTTTTTACATATAGATATATATAGTCTTGGTATAAAGTTTTCTGAATTAGTGAACAATTATCTAAGCACTTCTATATGTATGTGAATACAGTAACTCGCTAAAAGTGAAGTTCACTTAAATATTTAAATTGATGTAATAGTATGTGCGTATATATACACACAAAGAGATAATAAAATAAGGAAAATTAATTGAATTAAACATTTCTACTTTGTAATCTGTACGATACTGCATGACTTCATTGAGGCAAAATAAATTTTCACTTTTGACTGTAATATTCTCTCTATTCCCATTGGCTAATATATATTTATAGTATAAAGTCATACTCTGTACTCGTCCGCCCTATCAATTTTTCAAAATCACACGAACCATATCGAACACGCGGTGCCAACCACGCGCGTAATACAATCCATACAAAATTTCACTTCTGCATACCGTTTATATCTGATCTCATCCCATCTTCTTTCTTTTCTACACGCCCCAGCATACATACAAAAGTCGTCCTACCCGTTACGTTAATTATTTAAATTTGATCCCAATCTGCCCGTTTACGTACAATAGAAACTTATACAAAGAACAGAATTCTCTAGAAATCAAATAAAACCTGTTGGATATCGTTCAACTTTTTTCATGAAAAATTCATATTCCAGGTGTGATCTATATATACTTATAAAAATTCACACGTATACATTATTATACGTATTATTATAGTTTTGATCAGATCTTATATGGGTGATTCTCATCAAAAGTTCTCAGTTTTACATGTAACCTTTTTTCATTGAATGATAATGAACATCTATGGTGATTTTTTAATTTCACAATATAATATTCTAGTAACTTGTGTATCATTCTTGCAAAAAAAGGTATTTTTCAAAAAGTTTAATATTATACATTATAAAATCTAATAAAATATCTACGGATATTACAGGACAGAATCGGCGCACTTTTTCTGAGAATTACTCATATATAGTATAATTATATACCAGTGCCGTATAGCCGCACTCGCGTTGATGAGATAATGGACGCGAACGCGCGAGTATTAAACCACGACGAAACTATCACTATAATTTCCGAATATATATCCCTCCTGAGAATAGCACTATTATACATATATATACGCGTGCACAATGCATCTCTCTCTCTCTCTCTCTTTCTCTTTCTCTCTATGCGCTGTCGACTAATGGCATCAAAGCTCGGCTGCCCGTTAATTAGCTCATTAGCCGATGTATACGCATATACGCCGAAATTCACCATGCAAGTCGTCATAGGATGAACTTTTTCTCGTA
>JAYJLV010000001.1:1316752-1336289 GCA_036873485.1 Torymus texanus | reverse complement strand
TTATGGGCTAACCTGAGACCCATATCCTTATATAGCAAGGACGAAGGGTAATGGAACTGCAAATATTTAAACATTTTATATTGTGCTAACCTGAGGTATATAATTTTTTACGTATATTAGCAACAATTCAGATTCAATAATAACGTTAATGAGTGTCGAATGTAGAATAGATATTGCAACAACATGGAGTTTATTCAACGTGAAAGTTCATTGAAAAATGAATTTGCCAGGAAGAAGAATAAAAAAATGTAAATATTTAAACATTTTAAATTGTGCTAACCTGAGGTATATAATTTTTTGCGTATATTAGGGACAATTCAGATTCAATAACAACGTTATAGAATGTTGAATGTAGAATGGAAATTACAACAATATGGTCTTTATATAATGTATTCATTTAATTATGAATATTTAAAAATTTTTTTATGGGCTAACCTGAGACCCGTATCGTTATAAAGCAAGGAAGAAGATTAATGGAATTATCAATATTTAATCATTTTTAATTGGGCTCTCCTGACGTCCGAAATTTTTGTTGCGTATTGCGTATTTACCGGAAACTGAGTCAATTTAATTTAATATTACTTGCAATTGAACATTTCTTATTGGCTAAACTGGGGTCTATATTTGTTTACGTATATCGGAGACAAAATTCAGATCTAACAGTAACGTCAATGAATGTGGAATATATAATGCATATTACAACAATATGGGCTTTATACACGTGATAATTCATTGAAAAATGAATTGATGAAATGTATGATTATGGAGAAAGGACGAAGAATAAATGAATTGTAAATATTAAAAAGTTTTGAATTCGGCTAACCTGGGACCACTTCTTTTATCTAGCCAGGGCGCATGTGAATAGATGAAAAGATTGTTAAGCAATTTTGTGATTGGACTAACCTAATATTTATATTCTTAGGCTGTATTAAAAAAGGATATAGCTATACATATCTTTTTTAATGCTAACCTTAGAGTCGTATTCTTATATATTATAGATTATTATTAGTCATAAAGTTTATATTATCTTTTCTCTCCTTTCGCCGTTGCTGCAGAATGTCCATAATCATGTCGATGGAGACATGGTGCTACGGCCGAATACTTTAAAATGCAGCAGTAAGTTACCTTAAGTTTTGCCGCATAGTGAGCTCATCGCAAGGTACCAATATCCACTCTTGAATTTGCAGGAATGAATTCAGCTTAATGACAGCTGCTAATTTCTTTAAGTGTCACTGAACATCGTTTAATTTGTTGCTTTCGTCCTGTGTTATCCTGTGCACAGCGTCAGTCTGAAAAGTGCACATACTGCCAAGGTGTGCACGTGCTCTGGTTTGCGCGGCAAGTCATTCGAACCGTCGATACTATTATGTGATGGAGTCTTTCAGAAGCAGTGTGGCGTTTCCCTCGAAGATTTCCATGGTGAAAATAGTTGGTAGTTTACCGACCCTAAAAATTAAAATTTATTAGTATGGAAAATATTAGAATAATTTCACTTTCATTATCAAATATATTGATAAATAAATATGTAAGTATTTTAAAAGTAATATAATAAAAAGAGTTATTTGCATTATGCTTTTATTTGTTAATTAACGTTTTGGAAATTTGAAGAAAACTATTAATTGACAGTTAACATGAATAATAATGCTTCTAACCTATACGAAGAGCCACATTTTTTCACTAAGTTTTAGAACCATGAAAACTTCACGAATCTTCCAATCTAATGTAGCGTGCTGATTGAATTATCGTAGAATTGAAATATCTGTTTAATGTACAGAAGACAAAAGAAAAGTAAATGTTAAAGTAAAAAGTACTTACATGTCGTAGAGCGCCTGGCCGAGTCTGTTCGTCTGCTCGGTTGGAAATGCCGGTGACGAATGAGCTAGAACGCTGCTTCTTCTGTGTGTTAGAGCGTTGCAGTCAACGGTCGGCATCAGTTGCCAGCCAAAGGTGGGGGAAACCGACGCTATACTCTTTGAATAGAATAGGCTAGAGCAGGGAAACGTTTCGAAGTACCTACATTACGGGACGCAGACAAGCAGCGCACTGCGCAAACAACATGCGCAGTGAGCTACGAGTTTTAGAACATTTCATTTTTCTAATTATATCTAACTAATTTCTAATTATTTTAAAATTATTATGCAAATTAAATTAAATTAATTGTTTTTTCTAATTATATTTAACACGAACATAGTAGTATAATGAAACCTGTAGGGCGGCAGCTCGCTGCGAATGTTGGCTACGCAGTGCACAAGTTGGCTACGCCCCACGGCCCCATAGTGTAGAAACTCTCTCATGTTCCATTTACACTGTTTGAAATGAAAAAAATATGAGCGGCAGTATCCAAACTTTTGATTTATTTCTTAAATATTTAACCTTTTGTACAATATTAATTTTTGTAATAATGATTTAAAATGAATCTTTTGTAATATAGCAAGAATAATAATGAGGAAAACAAATTTATTTGGAAATAATATCATGTTAACCTTTAAAATTTATCAATTAGAAGATTTTACTTTTTAAACGTTTGGATAGTGAATAAGAAAAATTATTTACATTTGCCATTGATAGAAGTTTTGATTAAACAAATATTATTATTGAATAAGTTAGATATTACTTCAATTAGATAATTTGTTTTACAGATTAAATAAAAAGTAGATTTGTAAATTCAAATAATATTTTTTACTACGTCTATAACGTAGAAAAATTCTAAATAAATACTAGACAAACAAATAGAAATACAAATATTGTTACCAAAGTCTATATAATTCATGGGCAGCAGAATATTCTAGAAGATTTTCAGAGAATTTTGGTTAGGTCCATAATGAAGAAAACACATTCCCCACATTCCATTAATGTATTACTGTATATTTATATATACTGTGATTCTCGAAAGAGCGGATATATAATCCTTTCGTTTAGCATTCTAAGAATATCGTGTCAAGATAATCTTGGTTATCGTGTTGTGGAAAGATCAGCAACTTTAAACATTGAAAATATAGCATATTTTAAACGCGCTTTTTATATTACATTGTACTGTAACGGGTTTTCTTGTATTTCTATAATCATGTCAATAATTGTCTAGCAGATAACAAAGAACCGTTTATTAAAATACTTATTTGTTAATTTAATGCACAAGAAAATAATAAATTTCTACTGACGACGTACCTAGATCAATTGCTATTAATAATGTGCTAACTTTATATTCAAACAATGAAATTTAGTACAAGAAACATTATAAAAGTAATTATGAGAATGTGTAGCATGCACGTTCGAAAAAAGGAACATTTTTACCATTATACCAAGTTTTACGAGTGAGGAACTCATTCTTTTTTACAGTAACAATAACTTTTTTCACATTAAATTTGTATGTTTCTGAATAATCAAAATCTACACATAATTTTTAACGAAGATGATGATATCTTAATTTTTGTTATTCATCAAATAGAAAATTATGTAACGACAAAAAATATGTTTTCTACATTTTGGGTATATATACTACTGTTTCTGAAGTTCATATCAAGTTTTTTTTCATACTTCTGTTTGATAGTTTTTGTAGGAAAAATTAAGAGTATAAATTATTTTAAGAAATCAACAAAAATTAAAGTAAGTAATTATGAACGGAATTTCATGTATGATATTTGCAATCATTTTATGTTCCTTTGAAATCTTTGAATGCAGAGTAAGTAATTATAAACATATATTTTCTGATAACCAGCAAGTAGTTTTCAGAATTATATATAGATACACAAAACCGTTTTGTATTAGGCCAAGATTACCATTCGATACGAGGATTTCATTGTTGATGATTTGAACGAAGAATTTTTTGATCCAGGTTTCTTTGAAGCAGCGATAAACTACAAAGGGGATTCTAAGAATTCCTTAAAATTGAAAATAAAAATAATTAAGGATCTACCTACTGATTTGCGCGTTAGTGGTATTACAAAAACATTTCAATCTATACACAATTTTGAGAATTTCAATTGACGCGGTTTAATACTTATGACTTTAAAATTTATAGTTTATATAGCAATTTCTTCGAAAAAATATTCTAAAAACAATATTATTAAACAAATAGCATAACTGTTTTCAGTCACAGCAACATTTATCGTATATGAAATAATAATAAATTTCTTTCTCAAAAATATTACCATCAGCTAACGAAAAAATTAATCTCATAATTCAATTCAACCATTAATTACTTATTCTCTGCCAGGCAAAGTTCAGTGTATGGACTGGAGCACTGGGCCAGTACAAGGTGCCGATATTCGCGTCCGGCGCATTGGATATTTGCGATCCTAAGACTTACAACCTCTACTTTAACGGCATGTTAGCACCCGTGGGCATCAGTCCTGAGATTTGTCCTGCAAAAAGGTACTTATAGTCGGATAAAATAAATAGTTCATCAAATTTACTCGATAACAGCGATCGAAAAATGTCTTTGCTAATAGGGCAAGTACGTGAACGAGGATTACTACCCGGACATCCTCGCCATACCAGACGTGCCGCCCAACATCCTCTTCAGTCAGATTCGTTTCGACCTCACTCTGTTCGCTGAGAGCGTCGGTGATCTCGTTAAGCTGAAGGTCTTTCTTAAGATTTAAATGTATATAGTTTGAACAATATCTATATTCTGTACTTACCTAGAAGTGGAGGTATGTAGATACGAATTATTATAGATAAATAAAGTAGGTAAATAGTAAATGTATAATTATAGATGAGCAAAACAAACTTGTAGAAAAGATAAAAAAACTTTGATCGATATGAAATTTTTTCTCATTTCAACTAAAGTTTATAAATAAGGAAAGAACAACTGGAATGCTGCAAAAGAATTTATAGAGGGAATTAGTGGAATGAAACGCAAAATTTGTCAATGATATGAGTATTTCTAGAATATATCGCTATATACACACTTTAATAACCAAAAAACAAACATTACAATAATCATAATAATAATATTGTTATTAATGTTATAGTATGTAATAATAGAACTGTTTATCAATCGTAGTGTAAACACTAAAAATCTTCATTTTCTTCATTTTCCGCTCGCACGATCGGATTATAGAACAGTATGTTAAAGTGTTGGCTTTGTTTTTCTTTTTATCATTATCATCATATTTTTTTGTCATTTTTGTTTATTCTTCTTGCATTATTGATACGGTATTTATTTGATGATTAAACATTATCTATCGATCGATTACATTCTCGTGGCTCTCAAATTGAAATTTTCCCGTCACTCGGAATTGGAAATTTTCGCGGTTCCGTTCGTTCGATTACAAATATATACGTTCAGGCGATCGAGGTGATGCCTTTTTCGCCATTAATTTCGCAATCTAACGAATCGTACGTTATTTATATATTTTACGCGAAATAATTGTTATTTTCTAAAAAGTGTCGTCGAAAGCCACGAGGTTGCAGTCGTGCGCGTGCGTGTCCGTTATCCTTACAATATAATGAATAAACGTTACAAGTGCATTATCTAAAAAATCACTCTTCTCTCTTTCTTTCTTTCTCTCGTTCTCATCGACGTAATCTTTAATTATTTATTTACTTTTTTCTCGGTTATTTTTTCTCTGCTGTTTTTCTTTCGGTCGTCTCATAATGTCTCTTGTCTCTTGTCTTCTTTATTTTATTTTTTTTTTTTTTAAATGATACACACCTCGAAATTTACAGTACAATTGATTCTCTTACAAACATCGAATGATGGTCGAGTAAAGATATATTGTTGTCAAACGTTATTCTTTTACTTATTATAATCATTATTATTGACCATTCTTAACAAATGACAGCTAATACTGATTTTAGACATTGAACTCGATTCATTACATCTCACTTTTGTTGTGTGCAATAAAGTACCAGTATTTTATCAAATGCAATTATAATGGCACCTCTCGTATTTTCGATTTGACAAATTCGCTTTAATCGAAATATTAATTCGAAGGGAGTGAAAATAATGAAAAACCCTTCTTTGGTCACGTCATTGCAAAGTACTATAATTTTCGATTTTCCAAATGTATATTGTATGTACGTACGTGTACGACGCGAGCGAGAAAAAAATTCACTCGACACATAGTGTTTTTTTTTGTTCGTTTTCAATAAAAATCGATATGTAAAAATAGTCGAGTCCACGTGTAATATGTGTGTGTTTTAATATTATACTTTTTTTATTATTGTTTCAATGTTCTCTTGTCGATCGTGACTGATCCCGTCGTTTGCTTGTTTTGTTTCCCTCGTGTTAGATATCTTTTTTTATTTTTTTATTTTACTTGTTTTGTTTGTTCGTTTGTTTGTTGTCGGCAATTTTTTCGTGATCATGCGTGAGGAAAAGTAAACGATCGCTCGGCGAAAAGTGTGTCTCTCCCCGCAGACTTTCCTGTTTTATATTACTCGGCGCTTGACTAAATTTTCACGAACGTATATTTTCCTCCCTCTTTAATATATTATATACAATCAGCGTCAACTATATAAACACAACGACGAGTCACAGATCGATGACGAAACGGGACGTCAGATAGGTATATTTACTTATTTTTTCGGTTGGACCTTTTTTTTCTTTTTTAATGCGCAAGTGAATAACGATTGTCACGGTACGGACGTCGATCGGTACGCGTCGTCGGCGATCTGGCACTCCTCGCCGCTGTACTACACGAGAAAAAAAAACACGTTAAACGAACGGAAAAATAATAATAATAATAATAATAATAATAATATATGTACGAAACGTATCGTCACTATTATACTGCAGTCGATGAGAAACGAAAAACAGCGAAGGGCAGAATGCAAGTTATTATACGTCTTGGACGTTTATAAAAATGAAAAGCGACAGTCGTCGCTCTCTGTCTTTCACATTTTTTTAAATAAGCTCATCTACTTCTCTATACGCGTACACGAGTATAGCAACTAATCAACAACGTATCCTCATGCCTTCGTTATACAATAAAAAGTATACAATCGAATATAAATGTACGTAACAATTATGCATTATCCGAGTCACGCATTATATCAGCACTTGCCTCCCGCACACTCAAGGAATTTAATTATAAAGAATAAAATTCTTCAGCCTTTAGCGTCATATCCCCGCTCCTCGATATACGTTTGCTCACACAACACATTATTTTTTTTTGTTTTTCATTCCATTTTTTCTCTCTCTCTCTTTCTCTCTCTCTCTCTCACATTCGGTATCACGCATTCACGTCTAATTGCAGGTATCGCAACACGCAGTAATTAATAATTTTTCTCTCTTTCGCTCTCGCTCTTTCTCTCTCACCTTCTCTCTTTTCCTCGCATATATCACAATCGTCCGCGCGACGCGGGAGAAGCTCGAAAGAAGACTTTGTTTTTTTTTGTTTAATCTCGTCTTTTAAGTTCTTTTCTGGTTATTATAATCACACGATAGTAAACGGGATACGAGAACGACTGTAAACTGGGATTTTTTCAAGATTCTTCGGTTATTTTTTTCTCTCTCGTGGTATAGTGGAAGAGAAACTAGAAGACAGTGTAGAATTTATGTGATATCTTATTTCTTTTTGTCAATATAGTTCGCGTTTAATCTTTTTTATTTTTTTGACAAAGAGGTAAATCAGTGACTCAATGAAAAAAAAATATCAAGATGATTCGAATTTTAAAAAATTCTCTATTTTTTCCAATGCTCTCGTGACTTTTCATCCTGATATTTTTATTAAGTCACTTTACATCTACGTCAGGTACGTACTTGTATATTTCACATAACGCATATACAAGTCAGATATGAGGGCATAGAATTATTTGTTTTTTTTTGCGGTATCTCTATGTTTTTTTTTCACGGCAGATATAAGGTTTTCGTGAACTTTACAATACAAGAAGTACAGAAGCGTGTATACGTTGTACTCAATAATATATGTTTTCGACCTTGTCAATAAACATGATATGCGGAGTATATAATTGTATAAGGGATCTCGATATTATTATTATTCGCCCGAATCGCGCATGCATCAGCGAGAAAGTCTCGATAGAAACTCGTTTGTTTTTGTGTGTGCATCATTAGGTGCCTGTCGTTAAAAATCGTTATAAATCATTAACGAATCGTCGACGGAATCGATCTACGCACTCTCTCACTTTCGCTCGTATCTTATCTTCTTTATTTATTTTTTTTTATTCTGAGATCATATTACAGATAGTTGATAATCGACAAAATTTTTGTTTCTCTTTGTTTCCGGACAAAAGGATCGCAGGCTTCTTTTATTTTCCCACCGATTGTACATTAGAAGTGGATAGTATATCTCTTTGCTATAAGCTACATAAAGTCTGATATGTCGAGATCGATATTTTTTTTCGGAACGTGATCACAAAAGAATAACCTAATCCTTGACTACGATTCGCGCGTATATATCGGGTGAAAAAAAAGAAAATGGAATAACCATATTGGTTTGAATTTTTTTTTCCTTCATTCTATATAAACGTGTTTGCTCCCTTTCGCCTCTGCACGAAGTCGCGAAAGGGACCAAACCTAATATCTGCATTAGTTTTTTTTTCTCTCTCTTTCTCTCTATACATCGGATATCGCAACGGACAGTCACGTTCAACGAAGATATGTGTGTGAGACATACGGTATAATATATAGGCTACGATATTTTACCAATTTTTTTTCCTACAGCTTTAAAGCACTTTCCCACCAGCGAACAATCTTAATCTTTCTCCGTAAGTTCTGGGAGCTCAATCGGTTTGTATATGTGTGTCTGTGTATGTATTTGTGTTACGTGTATATAATAATAGTAGTCGATCGATCGAGCGACCGGCTATTTATTTTTCTCCCCCTTCGACTCTTTAAATCTAAGATTCCGAGAACTACTATAAACTAATATACACGACGATAGATCGGATAGATGCGCTATTCCTTTACTTTTTTTTCTTGTTAATCCCTTACTTGTATGCTTATAATCTTATTGTACGTGGATAATGTCTATGTTTTTTGTATTTCTTGTGTGTACATACCTTTCCATATTACTTTACTCTCACATAATTTGCTTTTTGTTTATCTTTTATAATTGTGATATTACAATAATAATAGTTACATTTATAACCTATATTTATTTAATCTTAGTTTTTTATTTTTCTGTTAATCCTTCCTTTTTTATACATAAATATTGCCAGTAGCAGACAATTTTACAAAATGTTATATACCCTGGAATAATGTGTCTTATAGCTGCGTCTACACGAAGACTCCTTTTAAAGCTTATATTTATTTTATACTCTTTTATTTTATTTTTACTTTTTTTTTAATTATTTATTATCATTGAGATATGTCGATTTAACACTAATCATTTCTATTTAACGAAATCCACCGATTCACATATGCGCCTGGGTGTAGAAAGGTATAATTCGAATTCGATTTGCAAAAAGGTCATCAGGTTCGTCCTGCCAGTTCTCGCTTATCTTCGTCTTTTTTTTTACAAAAGGAATTCGTAACTCTCTTTGTTTCCTCGCTTTTATTGTTTTAGCCTAAGTCACTACACGATCATAATAACCACTTAGACCATGTACCCGACTCTCTCTCTCTCTCTCTCTCTCTCTCTCTCTCTCTCTCTCTCTCTCTCTCTCTCTCTCTCTCTCTCTCTCTCTCTCCTGACCACCTCGTTTTGCTAAGTTTAGCGCACACCTGACGCGCGCGAAACAATTAATTATACACATCACGTATTACAATATTAAACACCTGCTAAAGACGCTACGTGTCTGTGTATGTGTGTCTTTCTTGGCACACTTCTTCGACGCTTTGTCCCCCACTGCCTATCTCTTCTCGATTCTATTCTTTTCTCATTCTAAACCATCTTGACTTACAATACAATATATGCAAACTACTAACCTTGCGTTTCTCTCCCTCTCTTTTTATCTTTTTTATCTTCTTCTAGTACCTCACGTTTTCACCCGTCCCAGGTTAATTCGCGTCGCATTTTTCAACTCTCTCTCTCTCGCTCTCTCGTTCTCTCTGCATTAAAAATTTAAATACACGTATTAATCGTAAGTATCTTTTTTTTGTTAATTATGACCCTGTTTTCTTAAAGGCTTCGTAACATAAGTTGCTTTCGGCCGAAGTTACATGGTAAAAGTGCAGATTGGAGGTGGTGCAGCTGAGGTGCATCGCGTTCAAGGGTCAGCTTCGTCCATTTTTTTTCTTTTCGATTTTAAATACAAAAATTCTTCGTCTACATGCGATAAAAACTTTTTTTTAACCTTACATTTTTATCAAAACTATTGCGTTTGTTTGTTTGTTTTTTTAAGTTTTACCTGCCAATTCATTAATCGCGAAAATTCAAAATCGTTCCTTCGCACGCACTTAGGATAATATTGAAAATATCATAAGCGTCTCTGCTCGTACAAATACTTGTTTTGTTTACATATTATTATGTTCTCATCGTAAAATGAATGAAACGCGTGAGCCCTCGACTGCGAGAAAGGTGAGGTGTGTGATGTGTGTGATACTGTGTGGTCGATTATTAGACGTACACGTATATATAATATATTTTATACAGAAACGAAGAGACACGGAAAAATATTCAACAGCCGCTAAGTGTTTTTAAAAGGGGAAGAAGCTTTTTTTTCATTTCTTTAAATCTATTTAATAGTGAGGGAAGACGTCGCGCCACTTATCCTCTGACTATTCTGATCTATTTATCTGAATTACGTTTTTTTCGCTCAACACATCGACGATGGGCTTCTTCGTTATAATTGTTATTACTTACTCCTTCGAGCTGTCGCGTGCTGATTTTCGAAGTTATAAGTTCCGCGCTTAACGGGTGTCGACGCAGCAAAATACGCGCGCTCGAACAACGCAGCAAAACCTTAGTTAAATAGTACACTATATAACATAACAACAAAAAAAACAAAATATAAAGCAATAACAAAACAAAAGATTCGTTAACAAATCTGAATTTATTGATAATCATCGTTTGTCATAATTATAACAACATGAAATTTTCAAATAAAACGTAATATCTATGCCTTAAAATTAAAAGTAAACGACACCAAAGTTCGTATAATGTTAAAAAAAAAAGAACAAAACGAAAGTATAGTGAAACGCACGATAAGATTTCGTATCGAGTGCCATTTTGCATTGTTTTCTTTTTTTTTTATTTTTAAAGCTCGTGTGTATTATCTCAAGGTCGCGTTAGTCACAGTCTACAAAACTCTTATTGCGAGGCGCAATGTGATTCGAGAGAACTTATAAAAGTTACAAAGATTACAAGAGCTCGACAATTGCCCTTTTACACCTGTTTTTATAAACCTAACACGTCTCATAGCCTTAGGTTACATATACGTCGATCGCTCGACTTTCTTTTTTTTATATACCTTGGCTTTATTTTTTTCCTCATTGAATTGCACAAAAACATCGTAACATTATTACAGAGCGCCCGACAAGTGGCGAATTTGTGTTTATTCTCATGGAAAGCAGCGGATGCACATATTCATCGTCCGCCGCGATAAGATTCGTTTGGCACGCGTTCATGACTGATATTAATTCATATTATTTTTTTTTGTTTTGGCACACGTGTTCGTCGAGCCGTTCGAGCAAGTCAAATATCGCCCCTCACCGATCGGATATATATGTATTTGGCACGCAAACACGCAGCGTATAATTCAATGCGCGCGTGAATTGTTTATATACCTCGGCAAAAAGGTTGTCCCTATCGTTCCCCGTAATAATCACGTACAAAAAATATGCCTCGAAAATCTAGCGCTCGCCCAATCGGAGTCGGCGGTGTATATCCGATATAATAAGAACTCGTCGTCGCAATCCCTAATCTCTCATTCTCGATGTTCTCTATGCCGATTTCGGATACACTCTTACTTCTTTATTTTATTTTTTTTCCTCTTATTCTCATTGAATCTGAAAAAGGGTAAATTAAGTGGCGAACGCGACTCAATATCCTATAAAAACTAAGTTATATTTTTTTTTCTTAGCTGATTGCCTTGTGTTACGGTAAGTTTCGAGGTCGGCGTCGATCGCCCGACGGTTTAGCCGCCATTTTGTTGTCATGGCGTCGTTTCACGCCGCTAGCCAATCGGCGCCGAGCTCGCGCAGTAAGGTTAAGGCCCCTGCACTAACGGATTGCTCTACGCCACAACAGAATTTGCCGTCGTTTACATCGATGATCGACAATTTATTCTCGCCCTCTATTCTCTCTCGCGTACATTTTTTTTTTAATCTTCTTCAGTCCCCCCAATTCTGTCAACAAAGTCTTAAATATAAAATAAAACTTACTTTATTACTTATAACGAATGAACAATTTTTTCTTCCTTATCAATACGGTAATATCACTTTCGAACGTTTTATTTTTTAAAAGTTATTACGTATTTATAAAATCTATATGTAAATCAGAACTCGACGTTGAAAAAGTAGATACCTCGAGAATTTTGGAATTTGAAATTTTTTTCTGGGTATTACTTGCAAGGAAAGAAGTTAAAATTAGAGTTTTAATAAGAACTAAGGCGAAATACAACACGAGAATACTAAAAGGCAATTGGCACCGTTGGGTCTATGTGAGGCGCGACTTTTCGTTTCCTAGAAGTACACGATATCACTTTACCACTGAATTTTCTCTTACTTATTTTTTATTTTATTTCTCCTTATCAATGTACGGTAATAAGTTTGCTACGGAAATACACGTATACCAATATTAAACGTACGAGAGATTCCTTACGAAATTCACATTGATGATTTTTTTCAGAGTTCATGTTCCTATAATTTTTTAACATTATTATTACTGTAAAATACACGCATTACGAACATGGACTTGCTCAACGATTCTCGCACGAAAGCTCAAGATAATTCAACAGAATATTATTTAGCCTTAGTGTTAAAATCGTATAATCCATATCGGTAAGATTGCAAATAGAGTTTAAATTGTGAGACAGAAATCGTATTATTTTGTAAAAACAATGATTATTTTGGCTAAGTATATTAGATGTTTATGAATATATGTCTCGTGGCAAAAATCTTAGTTAAGTTGTTATAGAATGAACGACATGAACCCTATAAACAAGTTATACGATTTTCGACAATAAAGACCTTAAACGTTGTCAAGTAGATGGAAGTGGTGAAAAAAAAATTGATGGAATATAATCGCTTCTAGAAGAAAGACGTGGTGTGTGTGTAAATGGCTGTTAGCTGGATTCTGACAGTGAGTGCAGTAAGCACGCGCGTTTTCATCTTTTACTTAGTGGAGTGATATATAGAGTAATTGTAGTTTAATTTTAATATGTGTCAACGGATATGTCTTGGAGGTTACTATACGGTGTTTGTGTGTTCTGTGTAGGTTTCTTTTTTTATTACGACAATGATATTGTTACTTTAAGCCTTAACCTTCACTTTATCTCTGAATTATTATTGTTGTTGTTATTATTATTAATATTATTATTACTATTACTAATATTATTATAAGTATTATTATTTATATTTCAATAACCTTTTCTTTTAAGAAAGGACCCGAGTGAATTTAGAACATTACCAAAGAAAAGCGTCATTTTTTTTGTCTCGACTCGTACGCAACGATTTATATTTCATATCTCATTTATCATAAAATTCTCTGTGGAATTAAGCAAAAATAGAGAATATTTTGGGGACTCAGTCTTCATAAATTGCGGATTTCATATCTAGCGATCGTCGAAAAATAAATCCGTCGTCGTCAACGGTAAAATCACCAGCCCGTCTCCTCGCGTCGATAATGACGCGCACGTGTTAAGTATAATAATTTTTTCATTTATCATTTTTCCCTTTTTTTTACTTCTTTAAACATAACTCGCAAAAAGATACAATCGAGTATTCTAAACGTTTTTACGAAGGACCCTTACAGAGACTTTCAACTGGAAAATCCTTCACTCAGATCTTTCCTTAAGTACAACGAGGTCGAAAAAGTCGAACGATCCGCTTTATAGATATAATAATAATATTTTTATTCTTGTTTCGTTTCGTCGGCGTGATTTTCGACCTTTTTTTGTTTATAAATTAGTCATATAGAGATATATTCAGTTATCGATGCAGGGATCTGGTCCGCTCTGATTATGTTGTAGCAGAAAAAATTGTCTTTCTTTAATTTTACTTACTTTTTTTCTTTAATTCTCGTTATTTATGTTCATTATATATTTTCGCCTCTTCAGTTCAAGAAAATCCTTGCGTCGGTGCAGCGGATGATCCGCGAGCGAAAATTCATTAATTCATTATTGTTTATACACGAAAAATGATTTTTCAAATGTTAATCGTCAAAGATTCGAAGTTATATAAATAATTTATCCGCTAAATTAAGTTACCGTTAAATAAGAATGGAGTCGACGTTAATAAAAAAAAAAGAAAAAAAAAACAATCAAAATGAAGCGAATGATATAGAACGTATACATGTACAAGAGTATGTAAAGTAAAAAAAATTGACTTTTCGCTCTGGGCTGCAACCCGAAGAAACACTTTTGAACCCTACGTTACGTTTTCCGCAATGTACGCCTTTAAAAAGTTGGCCTTAACTACGAATAACCTATAATCAATTCTAATCACAGCAATATTTATTGTTGATATACACAATCATACAGCGTCTCTCACTAAATTTTTTTCTTTATTTCTTGTTTTTTTTTCATTTTAAGTTTACTTATTTTCTTTCTCTCTCTTACATCGTCAGAGGCTTCTTTTCCTCGTACTCTCTCTCTCTCTCTCTCTCTCTCTTTACTCCCCACTCGCGAAACCCCCTACCTAATCTTTAAATTACTTTTTTTTTCTTCACCTCTTTAATACTTTGCAAGTGGTTTGGCTTCTCCGATACGCTCATTTGTCCGTCGAGAGGGCAGAAGTCGGCTACGGAAATTGGGAAGAAAAAAGTCGCGCCTTAATAAATCGTTATTACAGCGAAAAAACAATCAAAGACTTAATTTTTGTACACATGGCTAAGTTCTGATTTTAATTTTATTTTTTAAAATTACACTTAAACAACGTACGCGGTACGAATAACAATTTTTCACGTCAATGAGAAAACAAAGAAAACACATAATTAAAAAAATTTCGACTATGTCAATTTTGTACAATATATTATATCCCGTATCATTATTGTCATGATAATCAATGACGTTTTCTTATTTGAGTGTCGAAATGAAACGACAACGAAGTTATTACACAAAACGACAATAAAATGAAGAACACAAAGTCGCAAAGTTCGCAGCGAGATGAACGAACGCGAAATCCCTCCGTCGAACTTCCGAATTTCCCCGCGTTTGTGGTATGTGTGGTATTAAGCAAATGACAAGTGTGTACAAAAAAGGCACTTCGCGTAGCTCGCGTTTGCTCTATTTTTAATAAGCGAAGATGATTGTTCAATACTTTCGGCCACGAGGGCTTTTATTATTTTGTGGATAAAAAGGAAAAGCACATACATGTACGAAAGAAACGAGAAAACCGAAGAGAATTTTTTTTTCACCTAGCGACGAAGTCTATTCACTTAATTATTTTTTTCACTAACACGCCCACGAAAAACGGAAAAATGAACACATTGTCGTTTTATATACAAAAACAATACCTAAGTATTTCATATTTACAACGGATTTTCTCGACGTTTCAATTTTTGGAAAACAACGATCCGTAAGCAATAATAATACATATAATGTAAACCAACAAATACACACTTTTTGTGTAAATTTAGACTTTTAATTCTCGTACTCTTACTTGTCAATTATTTACGTAATAAACCGTTACGTAGTTAATAAATCCGTAAAATTTTTTCAATTGCATTCGAAAACTTTTTTTTTCTAAGCGAAATAATAATATTAAAAAAAGGAATTAAAATTACAGAAAAAAATTATTCTTTGGCACACGCTGGAAGCGCACGAATTCATGGATATGTTCTTTACAAATGTAAATTTCAGTCCAGGGGGCTAAGCTATCGATATATTGCCAAGGGGCGCGAAATTCGAATAATTATTGCTTTTCCCGCCGCTCGACTTCTTCGGTATCATTTGGTCATTCGAGCGGTCAGAACGTGTTTTTTATTTTCTTTATTTTTTTCACTTAAAATCATCATCGCAAAACGAAGAAACGATACTTCCATTGTAAACGATTCGATGAATGATTTATCCTCTTTTTTCCTCTCGTCTACAATGTCACCCTAACTTTTGTCTTTCAAGTATACAAGAGCAAGAAGATCTACCTAGCCTTTTCTAACCCGTTTTCCTCCTATGAAAACAGCCTCATAAAAAAGAAAATTTTTTTCAACAAAAAAAGCAAATATATACGAATATATATAGAAATGCACAAACAGAAAATCATGCGCGGGTCTCGAGGGAGGGAGCTTGACGCGCCTCTTTAATCTCACCTTCGTCGCTAATATTTTTTTTTGTTTGTTAATCTAGTTAATTTCTTTTTTTTTATCGTATAATAAATATATATCATATGTATATAATATATCCTTATCTGTAATTCATATTATAATTTCATTTGTTTCTTTCCATCTACGCTTTTTCGCCTTTTTTTACTCCGCAAGAGAAGCCACTTATTTCCTAACATTATACTGCGCGCCGACTTCAGTTCGCTTCATCACTCCATGTTTTTTCAGTTAAAAACTTGAGTATTCTTTTTTTTCCTCTATACTTCGAAGAAATCGAGACATGTTACTTGTTCTTTTTCTTTATCTTTTGGCTCTTTGAGATTCCACGTAGCAATAATAAAACGTTATGCTCTCGCTGATTTCCCTAATTTAGAATTATCATTCTTTTCCCTTTATTTTTTTAGATTACACGTATTTATATATACCCGAAAACGAAAGAACTCGAATTTCCGCCTATAAGAAAATAAAATGCGTTTTATTGTGTGTCGCCTCATGTTTTGTTTTGCTCAAGCGTTCGCTCATATAAAATATATTCAATGAAAAAACTCACAACTCTTTTTGTACGCATGCCTAACCTAATTGCTATATAATTAAATTTATACTCTGCCATCGAATTATATAAATAGGGCCCCTTTCACCTATTATCGTCGATTAAAACGCGTTCAACCGCAAATACTCACCCGAGTATTTCACGAAAAGAATAATAAAATCGAAATCCCCGATCGATTTTTTGTTGATCAACAATAAATAAAGGACAAATAAATATATATATATATATACCATATATATAGTGAATTTAAAAAAACAGAAGAAGAGAGAAGACACGTACGCTCGCCCCGGCGTACGATTATAATAAAAAATGCTATATAACGACAGGATTCAAAGAAGTTACACACGTTTTTTGTTTTCCTCCTCGTATATAGACGATCAATGAACAATACAATATGCTGTACAAGTCCCACATCTTCCGTCGCGTGTCTTCGCGACTCCTCCTCCTCTTCCTATTCCTCCACCTTCTCCTACTCCTATACTCCTCTTAGCGATCAGCTTCTTTTTTGTCTTATTATTTTTTTTTATTCCTTTATTAAATATAAAAATGAAAACTAACGTATCTTTGGCTTGTTCCCTTTACCAATCGGCAGCAGCGTTGGGGCGCTACGGCTTGCTAATGTGTGTGTTTCATTTAATCTTATTATTTTGTTTATTCTTCTTTTTTTTATTCTTTGTTTTTGTCTTATTCGACCCCCTTTTTTGTCAGCAAAAGGTGCTTATTCACGTTATTCTTTCCTTCTCCCTTTCTCCCTCCACACCTTCTTTCTTCATCTCTCTCCCCTTTCATCATCGTTTACTAAACTTTTTTTGCATTTTAAATTCTTTTGTACAGTTTTGTACACTCAAGTGTTTATTTTTTTTTTACTTCGCAATAATAATAAGTCCCCCCTTGGTAGTCTAACGCCTACTCGTTCGCACTGCACTCGACGGAAATCCTACTTCCATCATGCAGCAGCCTTCTCTCTCTCTCTCTCTCTCTCTCTCTCTCTCTCTCTCTCTCCTCGCGATATATCCCCCCTCTCGCCCTTTTTCTACTCTCTTTCTCTCTCCCCTTCTACTCCTCCTCCTCTTCCTCCTCCTTCTCCTTCTCCTCTTGTATCTGTGTGGCTACATATGTATTATGTGTGTACATGTATATAATGTACATTGTGTGTTTCGTGTGAACAAATTCCCTCTCCGCAAAAGAATCTCTCTATACGCAATCGTTCTCCGAGCGAGCCGCTTGAACACATGTCGTGGCCCAGTCCCCGCGGCGCATGCACGCTACTACTATTACATATCTCTCTCTCTCTCTCTCTCTTTCTCTCTCTCTCTCTCTCTCTCTCTCTCTCTCTCTCTCTCTCTCTCTCTCTCTCTCTCTATTTTTTCCTTCTCTTTCTCTCTCTCTCTTTCTGTCTCGTACGCGCGCACGTGTCCTTATATCCACACACACTCTCTCTCTCTCTCTGCCACATCAATTATAACAGCCCACCCATTCGACCCTCCTAGCCTCGTGTTCTCGTGCCGACCAATAGAAAATGACGCGCCGCACGTCAACGTCAACATCTTCGTAGTAGTCGTCATTATCATCGTCGTCGTCGTCGTTGACGGTAGCGGCTTCTGCTGCTACTGCTGACGTCGGGACGCCGCGGCTCAGGTAGCGCGCTCTCACATCCTAGTGGATCGTCGACTTGACGATGTGATTCGGCGTTATGTACTGAAACGCTGGTATCGCCATGCCCGTCTCGAGCGATATCCTGCAACAGATAATGCCGGCGTCAATTATCGGGGCTCTTTTTTTTACCTTGGCTTCTCGAAATTTATTACAGCCACATAAGTATATCGATTTCTCGATGCAAGTATAATAGAAGCATGTATATTTATCGTCAATTGTGGCTTTTTTTTAATTTTTCTTTTATTTGTCGTCGGTTATACGAGTGTTGATACGTCGACAATCGACACGATTTAATTTTGAAATTGGAATTAAAGAATTCTTTTCAAATATTTTAATGAGGTCGATTGTCAACGTATTCACCCTTATTTCGAAAAAGAGAACTGTAACAGATAAAATGTATATGTTTCGTGCACTATAGTTGTATGACACAGTTAACCAATCAAGAGGAATACATAAAAGAGTATATAATAATTCTTTACAAACAAGCATGATGCACCCAGACACCTTGACAAAACAGATCACCTAAACGACATCTTTGTAAAGAATCGTTTAATAACTATACTTTCACCGTTAAATTGAGCCAGGTTGAAAGTACAATGCACTATTATTACACGGAAATAATGAAAAGATTTTATCTCAATCGATATCGTTTACGAGCAATCATGGGTATAACAGACAGATGAATTCTCTTTGTCGAAAAAAGGTTGAAAAATTGATTCTTAAGAAAAAAAAAGATGCTCTGTATTCATCAGAGAATTCACGGCATGCCAGAAATAATTGAAACGTTTCATTGAAAGGCCACCCTTATACAGACAGCATCGACACGAATATATATATATTTACATACGTACGATGAAAAAGAAAAGAAGATTCCGAGGAAAAGAAAAAAGATATAAATATATGATACACTCCCCTCCACATGCTTCTGGGCACCCGAACGAAAAATCGCAAAACCTAAAAAGTTTTATTACTCAGCGGCAAAGTATCGTAGCTCAAAAATTCT